>QEPC01007499.1:6840044-6879195 GCA_003113815.1 Sphenodon punctatus | reverse complement strand
GTCTCTCCCCCAGCTCCTGTCTCTCAGATTGTAAGCCCTAGGGGCAGGGACCGTGTCTATTTTATTACTTTGTAAAGTGCCATGTACACTGCTGGCGCTATATAAATGTTTGTTAATAATAATAATAATAATAACTCAGCATTCCTTGTGCAATCAAAGCATTCATTCTAGTCAACACGGTGAACAAGACAGGTGCAGAGTCAAGACAGGGCAGGGCACCTCATCCTGAATAAATGGCAATCTCACGTAATACTTGTACTGTATTGTGTAACCTCAAAGTAATTGAAAAATGAAGTTGAAATATGTTTGTGCTGAATGGTAAACAGCACAATTAATGAATATGTGGAACACTTTGAAGTAAGGGAGAAAGCTGCACATTCATTATCTTGCTAGTTAAATGAATGCAGTGGGTGTAGTCATTAAATATAGATGCTTTAACTTCTGCAATAAGCTTCTTTCCATTCTCCATAAGTGGCCACAATTAAGTGGGATTAGCTGCTAATTATGTTAAAATGGGCTGCTTGAAAACATTATCTGATTTAAAAAGTAACTTATTTAGGATTTCTTTCTAAGAGATGGAACTACCTGAAATGTAATTTCATATTATCTTCTAGATGCTCCAATATCTGAGGGATGAAGTGGGAAACCAGTGCAGTGGCAAGATTTCCAGATGATACAAAATTAACCCTAAAGCAAACTGTGCAGAATTACAGAAGGATGTCACAAATACACAGCGCCTGGGCAACACAACGGCAGAACAAATTCAGAGAGCCAAGGAGCCATCTGCCACCTCAGCCAGAAGAGGACCTGATTTGGCACCTGCTCTGCCTCCCTCTTGGCCACTTTGGGAGGGCAGGGGTTGCCCCAAGGCCACATCTCCAGAGTGGAAGGGCTGATCCCTGAGGGTTTGTGCTCTGGCAGGGGGAAACCCCTGTGGGACACATTTTCCCTCAAGTCTAGCAGTGTCTTCTGATGCAGTGAATCTCCTGGATTTACCTGGCCCCACCAGTTCTTGTCCCTTGGCTGGGGACCCCTTGGTCCACCAGCGTACCACCCCACCACTGGGCGGGAAGAGGCTGGGAGAACGCTGTCAGGTACCTCCCTGGGGCCCTTGGAGTAGAACCTGTCCCTGAAAACAAGGATTGCCAACCGTCACATTCCCATGGTGAGGCTTGGTGTGTCTTTCTGCTGCACGTCGCGCTGCCATTCCAGCTTCCACCACTTCATCCCTTGTGAACGATGATGGGAGCAGGCTTGGATACGGACTTACAGGAGACCCCAGAGTCACCCCCACTACACCCTCAGCATCCCCTCAGTTGTTCCCCACCACCATCCCACACAGGGGTGACATATCAGCACCCGAGGAGGGAGAAGGAACTGAAGATGCACACTCTCATGACTTGCTAGCTCTGTGGTACCCCCTCCCCCTGAGAGGAAAGGGTGCTCCAGGAGGGGGCTGTCGACTATCTGGGTGAGACACTGCGCTGCCACTGCTAATCCAATGGCAGGAACCACTTGAAGAAGCAGCAGCCCAAGCAAATAGGGGTGAGGCGGGAGATGTGTCCTCACAAACCTCACCACTGTGCTATTGGTGACTGTTGTACAAGCCATATGGAGCTAGATGGACTTCTGGTCCGATCCAGTGTGACAGTTCTTAATCAGACTGGCAGCAGTTGGGCTGTTCCTAAATCAAAATTCAATGCAGCCTGGAAGACTAGAGCCCAACTGCGATTTTACATAAATCCCAAAGTTCAGGAGCGGAGAGGCTTTGAGGAAGGTTTCTGGGGTTCAGTCACTCTCTTCTCACAAGAGCTACAGTTCACATACCATTTCATTTACCAGTTTACCAAAGAATGCTTTATAGTATTAAGAACATTGGCTGCAATCCCAAAGCCCACGGGCACTGCTGCATGTACGTGCTACCACGTGGTTTGTGTGTGGGTCGTGGGCCCTATGCCGGGGATGCTTGCACACGAGTATGTGAACACATGCCATATGTGCTGTGCGTACCAATCCGCTGGGCTTGGGATCAGCCCCAACAATGCCTTCACCTTCAAGGCTTTACATGGTCTCTCCCCTACCCATCTTTCTGCCTACATTTCTCATTCTCACTACATTCCCACCAGGAAACTTCAGTCCTCCACTGCCATCACCCTTACCCATTCCAGAGTCTCCTGCTCCCTGAACCAACTTTGCCTCTTCTTTCATGGTTCCTCCTATGTTTGGAGCTCACTCCCTTAAGACACATGCTCTGTTCCCTCCCTCAAAACCCTCAATCCCTTCTAAAAACCTCTCTCTTCCACCAGGCCTTCCCTAAGTCCCCACCCCATAGATTGTTCCTTTATGCTTCTCCTTAGAGAGATGACTCCCCCAGCATCCCCAATTCCCCCTTTAACTAAGCTAAGCACGTGCACCTGCAAATTCTCAGCTTCATGAAGGTATCCATATCTCCTCTCCCTGTGGGTTTGTTCCCTTTCCTCCTCTCCCCGCTCCCGTTCATTTTAGATTGTAAGTCCCTTGGAATAGTGACGCATCTCTAATCACAGTTGTTCAGAGACACATTGCTGGCACTAACTAAAACTAAAACTAACTAACTGCACAGAAGAAACAAACAGAAGGGACATTTCTGTGGGGTATCCTTAAGGGATCTGTAAGTATCCTTAAACCACTGTGGTTTTTCCTTAATACGGTTCTGTGTTTCTTCCCTTAAAACCAGAGTCGAGAATCTCTCACTCAAGGTAAAAAAAGACTTTCGTTCACACAAAGATCTCCAGAAATGCATCATTTAATAAAAATCAGGGACTTCTTCCCATGGATTAGCTTAAAAAAGAACCGGTTATAATCGGGGCGCATATGTTCCAAGTTTGGCTTCAGATTTCTCTGCCAATAGTGTAAGGGCACCAATTATATAAATATCAAATGCTGCACTGATTAGGTCTATGGGGAGATAGCACTAGAAGCATGAACATTTGGCAATATCCAAAGGTTTTCCAAGTTCATTGCTGTATCAAATGTAGTGCTTTTTTAAAAAACTTGACTTCAGTTACTTTTGTGACTTTCATTGTAGAAACGTGCTAGGAATAGAAGGACTTACATAACAAACTACATTTACAAACATTTAATGGGACACTCTCCGACCAGATAAAGAATTTGTACTAAAACCAGACAAAATCAGTCCGATCACAAGCGACATGTGGAGAACATTGTGGAATGCCCAGGGGGATTCAGATATTCGCTACCCTAAGTACATGAGACACAGAGACGTCCTCACAGAAATGCTTGGCATAGACTGGAGCATCTGAAGTATAACTAACTGGGATCACGCTTTCTGTGACTGACATGTTTGACAGAAAAGGAGACTTATGAGGTTTGCTAAGTAGGCCTTTTTTTTTTTTCCCCTTTTGAGGGCAAGAGGAAAAAATCGGAAGGTTACTCTTGCAGGTCTGCATAGAAACACTCTTCAAAAGTTTGCACCAGGGCAAAATAACTTCATTAAATGTTATCGTGCTGACCTGGACAAAATGTGGCTCAGGAGGTGCACGCAGCTCTCGGGCCATTCAAGTGTGGCTGTCCACCAGTCTTGGTCCTGGGCCCCATGCTGCCTTAATGGTCTTCCATCTTTCTTCATTGCACCCAAGACTCGGCAGCTGAATTGCAGCCGCTGCTCCGAGTCTAAGCAGCCAGGACTGCAGAGTACCAGCTTTGCCAGCCCATCAGAAACCAGAAGAGGGGAGCATGCAGCACACATATCTTGTGGCTCTCGGCCATATGAAGAGTTTGATACATGGCTCTTGGGGGTTGGGAACCTTACTCACTTGTATGTAGTTTGTTGTTTTGCACTAAATTCCAACCAAGTCCAAGCTCCTGTAATCTCATTTATGTGAGATGGGAATTTGGAGCGCCGGCGGGGGGTGGGGGGGGTAGCAGAGCTCACCCCGAGGAGGAAGTGAATTTAGTCAAGGAGAACATGGATTAATCGGGTCTAAAGCCAGCAGAAAGGTAGTTAAGGCTTTGATTTTTGAGCCCCTTTTGGCCAAGACCACTTTGCAGGGGATCTGCAACGGAGCAATGTTACTCAGGCACGGTAAAGATACAGATTGTCAATTGCCTAATATAATCTTCTGTTGGGTCACATGAAGGCATGTCAACTAGACTGGTGAATGATGAACAGACCCAAACTGGGGAATAGTGCTGTTAAGTGAGAGAGAGCATTCCCAGATGTGAGGAGGGGTAGAAACCAATTATTAACCTTAAGGGAAAATGGCAGTCTGCTTTTATTGACCAACCATGATGTTTAACTAGTAAACAAAAAAGCATTTCTGGTGAAGGCCATGTATCATTTAAATTGTAATTATTTAATATTTAATAGCATAATTAACAAATCAATGGCCATTTTTAAATGAACCGCGGTGGGTGGGGGGTGTGGGTGCGGCTCCGGTGGCTGTGTGCCTGTTCTCACGGGCACACACCCATCTCCACCCATGGAGCATCGGGCATTGGAGCCCATTGCTCCATGCGTGGGTGATGGGTGGAGCGCAGGAGCATGCAAGCTCCCCCACGGCATTCACACAAGCGCCTCCCCCCATCGCCATGCAGTTTCACTGTGTGGAGATGGATGGGGGCATCTCGTGTGAAAAGGGCCAATGGTGGTGGTGGTGGTGTGGGGTTTGACAGAGGGAAGGTTAATAAGAGAATTTTGGCTAGTGATCATGTTATGAAGTGACCGTGACTTGGAAAATCATTGCTTCTGAATATAGATACTAATTAATAGGTGCCATTTGATTTAACAAGCGCCTCCCCCCATCGCCATGCAGTTTCACTGTGTGGAGATGGATGGGGGCATCTCGTGTGAAAAGGGCCAATGGTGGTGGTGGTGGTGTGGGGTTTGACAGAGGGAAGGTTAATAAGAGAATTTTGGCTAGTGATCATGTTATGAAGTGACCGTGACTTGGAAAATCATTGCTTCTGAATATAGATACTAATTAATAGGTGCCATTTGATTTAACAACTGGACACATCAAAGTTGCTTGCAATGCATTCAATAGGCAATTTCTTTGTAAACTGCTATGATTTGAGGACTGATTAAACCCATTTTTTCTTAATGCACATTTTTAGAAATATCAGTACAATCTCAAAAGCGAAACAGAAATGGATAAATAAAGCTGGAAATACATTGGAGATGATCGAAGATAAACTCGTATTCAAGCAAGTGAGCAAAAATAAGGCTAATGTGCAAGACATTATACATCATGCTTTTGTGTTTCATTCGCACTTGAATTAATTCAAACATCCTCCTCCAACAACAGCGTGTGGGTAGAAACTGAAATCACCCTAACATTATCCCTACATGTACCCTTATGCTACTTGCAGTTTAGGATTCCTCTCTCCTCCAGGCTTAGCCAGAAGATGATGCCTTAAACTGTATTCACATAATGAAAGGTAATTACCAGGGACACCCAAGCACCAAAAATATATAGTCTAATCCTCTCAATAGCCTATTCCTCACGTGTTGCTCTACGCCTGCTCTCCACGCAAACATTAAAGCAAGAGACAGCAAAAGGGTAGTGTCTATCAATGCATTTTCATGAATGAGTTAGTGCTTTCACAGCAATAATTTCCACTCAGATTTCAAAGTGCTTCTCAAGAGCATTCCTAGCTGCACATTACAGACAGGCAAAGCGAGGCACATGGAAGATGACTGAATTGTCCAAGATCATACCATGACATAGAACAGTTAGGAGTGAGACATTTTCAAGTCCAAGCTCTTCCAAGTTAGGTAAGTACATCCTTATTTAGACAGCTCTACAAAAGCAGCCCAGTTTTCAGAAGTATTGTACTCCCGTGGAAATCAATGGGAGCACCAAGAACGTAGCGCTCTACAGACAGCTTTTATTTAGAAACGTAGCTACGTATAGGGCAGGCTGGGACTCTCCTTACTTCCATGTCACGAAAGGCTGCACAAAAACTGAGAACTAGATTTATTTATTTTTTCTAATCCTTCCCCTTTGATATTAAGGTCTAACAAGCACAGACAACTGGAGACATACAGCTCATCATCTCAGTGTAGGTTGCAAGGAACTGGTCCTTAAGGGTTTGTTATGAGCTCACGTATACAGATGTTTAACAGAGTCTAGTGCAGTGTTACTCAATTACTTTTCCTGGTAGGCCACGTTACTTTGTGGGTGATAGTGGATTTGAATAAATTAAACATACATTTATGAAGGTTGATAAAGAGCTAGTGGGGAGGAACTGGGGCGTGCGTGTAAAGGGGCATCAGAGGAGGCTAGCGAATAACAAGTGAAAGGGGGTAAAGTGAGATGGTAGGGGAACGAACATGGAGAGCTGGGTGGGTGGCCTGGACACATAATGCAATGTTCCCTCCACACAATGCACAATGCAGTGCCCCAACATACTCTTGTTTCCACACAAACAGACCCAGACACATGCATGTACTTACACACACTCATTCTCTAAATGCCCACTCCCCTTCTCACACAAACACACAGACTCAGGAACACACTTTCTGACACACGCTTCCAAGCACATGCTCCTCTGACAGGCACCCACATGCTCTTGGAGGGGATGTGGGATCATTCGCCCCTTCTGCTTTCTGACTATGGGGAGCAAACACGAAAGCAGAGCAGCTTCCTCCCATTACCGAGACTTGGTCAACCCCTTTGTGGTTCTGCTCAACAGAGTGAGAAAGGGGCAAAATTGATGCTGAATTTATCCATGTTCTTTCCCATCCAGCCTGGAAGGGATAGGGAGCAAGAATGAGCAGAGTTTGGCTCAAATTTCAACTCCAACAGCTTGGGCTGACCTGTTTTTGTGAGTGACCGGGAGCTGGTGGCCACAGAAATAAATGGTGTGTGTCAGATTTGGACCTTGGATCACCTAGTGATGAGCATGAAATGCAAGCCTCATTTAATATCTCAGTCAATTGCAATTCTATATGTTTATTTATTTACTTATTTATATTTATTTAAAACATTTATAGCCCACCCATCCTGCCACAGGCAGCTCTGGGTGGCGAACGACATTTCAAATTATAACATTAAAAACAACTTTAAAATATTACCAAATGGGAGGAATAGAAATATCCCCAACCACCCACCACCCTAACCCATTCTCCCCCCATTCTCCCCCACCCTACCCAAAGCCAGGCAGAACAGCCATGTCTTACAACAGCGTCGAAATGAGGGGAGATTTGGGGCCAAACTGGTCTCCACCAGCAGGGAGTTCCACAGCTATGGGGCAGCCACCAAGAAGGCCCTCTCCATCGTGGCCCCCTGGCAGACACGGGGGACCACCAGGAGAGCTACCCCGATGACCACAGGGGTTGATCCAGAACCCGGGGGGTGAGGCGGTCCCGCAAATAAGTTGGGCCGAAGCCATTTAGGGCTTTATAGGTGAGCACCAACACCTTGAATCGGCCTGGAAGACTACAGGCAGCCAGTGCAGAGACCGAAGAACCCAGGGCGTGAGGTGATCCCCCAAATAGGTTGGGCCGAAGCCATTTAGGGCTTTATAGGTGAGCACCAACACCTTGAATCGGCCTGGAAGACTACAGGCAGCCAGTGCAGAGACCGAAGAACTGGTGTAATAATTTCCCCGCAGCCCAATCCCACCAGGAGACGGGCTGCCGCATTCTGCACCAGCTGCAGTCTCCGTACCCTCATCAAGCCTAGAGGTGAAGAAGGCATGGATGATGGTGGCCAGGTCAGAGTCCGAAACATATGGCCGAAGCCGACGCACCAGATGTAACTGACGGAAGGCACTCTGTGCCACAGCCTCCACCTGACCATCCAAGTGGAGTTGCAAGTCCAGGAGCACCCCCAGACTCCGTGCCTGGGGAACCAGTGGAGGGCAGACCCCGTCTATGATGGGAGCTGTTACCCCGACTGCCTTTCCCACCAGCATCACCTCCGTCTTGTCGGGATTCAGCTTCAGTCAGTTTACTCTCATCCAATCCCCCACAGCCACAAGGCACCCGTTAAACACTGAGACTTCCGGGCCTGGGTCTGATGAAGAAGAGAGGTAGAGCTAGATGTCATCAGCATATTGATAACACCGCACGAAACCTTCTGCCCACCTCGCCCTGCAGCTGCATATACACGCTGAACAGGAGAGGGGACAAAACAGAACCCTGTGGGACTCCACACAGGAGGTCTCAGTGTGATGAAAAATAATTGCTGAGTACCACTCGCTGAGTTCTTCCCACAGGTGCGTCACCAACATCTCATGATCAATGGTATCAAATGGCGCAGACAGATCTAATAGAATCAACAGGGCCAAACGACCCTGGTCTAATTCTCAGCGAAGATCGTCAACCAGCACCACAAGCGCAGTCTCAGTGCCATATGCCGTGTGAAACCCCGACTGCGAGGGATCAAGAAAACTGACACGATCCAGATGCTCCTGCAACTGCCGGGCCACCTCCCGCTCAATAATTTAGACACTGGCCGATAATTGGCAAGGGAGTCAATGTCAAGCGATGGTTTCTTGAACAGGGGTCGCACCACTGCCTCTTTAAGGCAGCCCAGTACCCTGCCCTCCCTAAGGGAGGCACTGACCACCTCCGCCAGCAATGGCCCCATCGTCTCCTGGCAGGCCTTAACCAGCCAGGACGGGCACGGGTCCAGTTCACAACAGGTGGCCCTGACAGCCCCAAGAACATCCTCCACATCAGCAGGGGTCACCAACTGAAACTGATCCCACAAACAAGGACAAGGCCATAACCTCCAACTGCCCCACTGCAGAAAATGCAGCATCAAAACCATGGTGAATCTGAGCGATTTCATTGTAAAATTATCCACAAACAAGTCATAGTTGGCACTAGATGACTCCACTCCAAGGTGGAGGGAGGCCGGACTGACCAGCCCCCGCATCACCTGGAATAGCTCTGCTGGATGGGATTTAGCACACTATATAAGGGCAGCAAAGAACTGTTTCTTCGTTGTCTGCATAGCAACGGCATAGGTTCGTAAACTCGCTCTGTTCGCAACCTGTCGTCTTCAGCATGTGGACGACGCCACCGTCGCTCCAACCACCTTCCCTCCTGCTTCAGCACCTTGTTCCAGCCGAAACTGTCCTCTACCACATCAAACACCAGATAGAGACCCTCAACCCCCATTATGGATTGCACTGGATACCTCCGAACAGCCCAACACTCCCTAAAAATCATGGCTTACCCCCCCCCCCCAATCCCTCTGACCTGCATGGAATACCCAGCTGGAACAAGGTCAGTCAAGATAGGCCCTGACTCCGTGTCCAGCCAGGTTTCCGTGATACACATGAGGTCAGCTTCATGGTCCAGGATCAATTCCTGGACCGTTGTTGCTTTATTTGCTAGCGACCTCGTATTCACCAGCATCAACACATGGTATGGGGCCCTCTGATCCAGAGGCACCTGCCTCATTGCTATAGGTGTGGTGTGGGGAACAGATACTAAACACCTGTCCCGCCATCCAGCTCGAACATAGTCCCCATATGACCATACCTCCCATGCCCCATCACGACCCCAATGGCTGTGTCCCGTCCCCCCCCACACCTCCACCCAGCCCCAGCTCCCCTCTGGCTGTCCTGCCCCAATCGAGGAGAGGATTCCCACCCACCCCCAAATTGAACCCTCATCCCCTCCCTAATCCAATTCCCATCTATACTCCCCATCCCCTTATCACCCCACTATACAATAAAGAAACCCCCACCAATCACCTCCCACACTTCCCCCCTTTAAAACAAGTATCCCCCAATAGAAAGCCCTACCCCAACCCAGCCAGGTCCCCACCAAGAGCCCTCTAAAGGCACACCGCTGAGGAACCCCTACTGGGGCCAACGCTCTGCCCCCGGAAGCTGCAGGGAAGATGGTGGTCCTGGCCCCTCTCCCTCTACCACTGGGAGGGGGGTAGAGTCCCTGCAGCCTGGCTCCCAGCCCCGACAACGGGCGAGCAAGCAGTGCTGGGGGGGGGAGGCGAGCCCAACTGCCTTCCAGCCCCCTCCGGTGTAACAGCTGCGGCGGTGCTCCTCCCCCAGAAGTCGCAGGGAAGATGGTGGTCCTGCCACCTCTCCCTCTGCCACCAGGAGGAGATGGAGTCCCTGCAGTCTGGCTCCCAGCCCTGACACTCCTTGTGTGATTGGGTGGTCTTCTATGAAACCAGGGGACTTATTCATTTGGATTTGTAGCAAAAATGCCTTTCACAGTCTTGCTCCTCTGTTTAAATTAGGGATCAATTTTAAATATACCTCTACAGTGTAATTTTAAACTGCTACATGGAAATAAACTTGATTTAAAAAATAGTAAGCCATGGTACAGATTGAATTAGTAATGAAAGCTAACGAGACGATGTTACAGTTGTTATTAGGTATGAGTGCTGGCCCAAGGCTTTATATAGACTAGTCAGAAATCTGGAAAAGGCATGTCTAAGAAAGTCCAGGCATTTTTGAGGAAAAGGTGGCAAATAGTTTTTTCTAAAGGATTTGGGGGCACTTTTTTGGCATTTGCCAAGCTCTCTCTGTAATGCTTAACCTTTAAAAATCAGAAAAACAAAATGGCTGCCACAAAATCAGGATTTGAAGTATTATCACGTTATATTTTGTTTATGAAATGTAACATGCAACAGCAAACACTTATTTCAGCATAATCTGTGTACAGTGTAAGTGATGGGAAGCCATGAACTCCTAAGTATCTAGGTCTGGCAAGCAGCACTCTGCATCAGGCTACTCAATCAAAAGAATTTGTTCAGTTATTGCACAATCCAGGCAGGAGCGTAGCTAGGTTGGAATGGGCCCAGGGACAAGAAATGGACTTTGGGGCTCCCCATAATAATCTGAGAACCATATTTGCAGATTTATTTTCCAAGATAGAATAGATATTGCTTTACATCCTAAATTCCTACCTAAGACAGTATAAGTAAGATAGTTGTGAGAATGTGACCCTATTTACACGGGCCTCTCCCACCAATGAACATGCAGATTTCTGTGTGTTAATGGGTGAGGGAGCCCCGTGTGAATGATGCGGTGCACGTGCCCATGGTGAGTAGAGGTGCGTGCATGCCTGCCTAACACGCATCCCCACTCACACCACCCCCAACACTTGTCCCCACGCATGGAGCAACCAGGGGAAACGGCGGTTGTTCCATGGGTGTGGATGAGTGGGGATGTGTGTGCAGCCGTGTGCATGCCCCCGTCCATGCACTGGTGCACCCAAGGACCCCCCCACCCGGCGGAGCCATGTAAAAATAGCATGTGAGGAGCCACTCAAAGAAGAACAGAAGGTTGCTACCTTGTAAACAAGGTTCTTTGAGATGGCTCCGAACATTCTCACATCACCCACCCTTCCAGCCCGGCATGGAATTTTTTTCTTATATTCCTAGAAAGGGTTGTAAGGTGCCGTCATTCAGAGAGAGGGAGCTTTTTATACAAGAGGAGCTCGAGACCATCATGTGGTCTATTATTTGAATAGGCTGAGCATGCAAAACCCAGTTGTGAGAATGTTAAACGCCATCTCGAAGAACCTTCTTTACAAGGTAACAACTTCTGATCAGCACATGTGGAGGAGTTGTTTGTAAACAAACACCTTTATCTCCCAGCCCAGTCTCCCTGCTGCTGGGCTGAGCTGGAGCACTACTAGGAGGCACAGACGGATGAGGGATGGGGACCGGAGCCAGGGAGACGAGGCAGAATAACTTATTGGGGGAGAAACTGACTGCAGCCTGCTGCCCAGCCATGCAAGTGCGGCCCTGGGAGAGCGGCAGGTGAGCACAGAGTATCAGGGTGGGAGGGAGGCACAGTGGGGTGGAGAGGGGCAGGTGGGCATGGGGGATCAGGGTGGGAGGGAGGCACAGTGGGGTGAGTGTCTGCCTTGGGTGGTCCTGGATTCAGACTTGACCCCAGTGCTGTTGCAGGAGTCCTGGCACCGCCTCCACACTCCAGGTTCCTGCAATTACTCTGACTCCTTGCAGGCTGCTCTCTCTGTAGGTGCTGCAACCCAGCCCCCTCCCCCCCTGCCTAGGAAGTCTCTTTCAGTGGGTCTCCCTGGACAGAAGATGGGACCAGTGTGTCTCCCTCTCTCTTCCCAGCCCCGCACAATGCAGTCGCCCCAACGCAGGGAGCGCCTTCCCCTCCATTTCCATGCAGTCCCAGAGCGGAGGAGACACAACTCCCTGCAGCGACCGGGACAGGCGAGGAGGTCTCTGGAACTGCAGAGTGTCCGGGCAGTGTGTGTGTGTGTGTCAGGACTGGAGGGGCAGGAGCAGCCTAGTCAGAGCGGGGAGACAGACTGCTGCTGCCCCCTGATCCCCTCCTCCGCGATGTGCTCACCTTCCGGGCCACAGCCAGGAAGTTAATTCAGTGCTTTCATCCAAGGCTGGGGATGCTGAGGGAGGTAGAAAGGACTGGAACTGCTGCTGCTGCTGCTGCTGCAGGGCCCCACATGATTCAGAGGCTGCTCTGAGTGCCCGGCTGGTCCAGTCCAGCATTATATTGTGGCCCCCTAGACTCATGGGACCCAGGACAATGGTCCCTCCTGTCCCTAAGATTCCTATGCTCCTGAATGCTGGGCATATCATCAGTCAACAAAACATACCTCAGGATAACACTTCTTTGACAGAGAGCACTCTCCAAGCAATGAATCCTACAACAGGAGCAGTAATACCACCAATCTTTGTGCACCATAGATTTGTACACTTTACATGTGACAACATTGACATCAACAATACCAGCTTTGATGGGGAAAACAGCTTTCACATCGCACAGGTGGCAGGTTGGCAAAGAGGTCCAGAAGCAGAGATGGGTTACAGAACCTACAGCCTTCAGCAAGAACTAGTCTACAGGTCCCAAATGTCCTGGAGAAACATTTGCTTAATTGCTTGCTGCAGTTATAGAAGGAAAGTCACTGCCCAAATCAACAACATATAAGGAACTGCCTAACTTAGTCAGGCCAGTGGTCCATTTTAGCCCAGTATTGTGACAACCTGACAGGGTTTCAAATCTGGCTCTCCAGCAGAGGCCCCACCCAGACATGCTACTAAAGATTCTGAATTGGAGATGCTGGGGATTGAACTTGGGACTTAATACATACAAAGCATGTGCTCTACCACCTGAGCCACAATCCACATACACTAAGAAGGAATGGTTTAATGAATCTAAAGATGACAATCCCACAGCAGTATAAGCCATTGCTACAGATATGACATCAGGTGACAGAGTTATGCAGGAATAAGAACAGGATGGACACACTTCAGTCAATACAGTTAACCCTGAGGTGATAGGTATTGCCTAAGCCCATGAGCTCGACACACTAAATAAGTGGTCCAGAGTCGAGATGTAGACTCATGGCGACAACATTTGGTCAACACTGTGTTGTGCTTACTGTTGATGAAGCATTGTTGTTGATGCATCCCAAATGAGACAGGACACCAAAATTGGGGTTTAAAATGGCCGCACTCTTTATTATGCCAAATCTTAATTAGAATAGGTGGGGGAAATCGCCTACTGCAATTTGGGCAACAAAATAACCACAGGGGTGGTTTCAATATACCCTCGATTACCACCCCAATTAAAACACAATGTCTTCCACACCTCCTGCAGTGCTGGCCATGGGTGAGGAGGACCCAAGTCTTCCAGACCAGAGTAAGGTGCCTGCAGGCTGGGGACCATACCTGTCCCTACCGCCCTCACTGGTCAACCCTCCAGGGAGGGTACCCCGCCGCTTGCCATACCCTGATTTTGCAGTAGGTGTGTCCTCCCCATCTTTTAAGGAGATGACTTTCACTTATGTTAATCCTAATATATAACCAGAACATTGCAGTACTATTATTATTATTATTATTATTATTATTAACAAACATTTATATAGCACCAGCAGTGTACCTGGCACTTTACAAAGTAATAAAATAGACGTGGTCCCTGCCCCTAGGGCTTACAATCTGAGAGACAGGAGCTGGGGGAGAGACTTAGGAAGGGGAACAGAGGGAGAGACAAGGGGTCTAACATTCATGAAGATGCGAGGTCTCAAGTGCACGTACTTGGCTTGGTTACGATGAGAATGACAGCAGGCAGGTCCATGTTGCAAGGATAAGGGTAAACCGATCGTAGGTATAGGAATAGTGGCTCAGCAGGATAAAGAGTCAGACAGAGCAGAGCGAAAGAGGTGAGTTTTAAGGAGAGATTTGAAGGTATGAAGGGAGGGGGCAAGGCGGATGTGGACAGGGAGGGAGTTCCAGGCATGGGGGGCAGCAAGTGAGAAGGGACGAAGGCGCTTAGGGGAGCAGGGAAGGCGTGGAAGGGTGAGAGAAGGGACAGAGGAGGAGCGAAGTGCACGGGCTGGAGTATGGAGGGCGATAAGTGCAGAGAGGTAGGGGGGAGCAAGGTTGTGAAGAGCTTTATAGGTGAAGACTAGGAGCTTGTGCAGGATTCGTTCAGGAAGGGGAAGCCAGTGAAGCGAAGAGAGGAGGGGCTGCACATGGTCGAAGCGACTGGCGAGGTAGATGACCCTGGCAGCAGAGTTTTGGACAGAGATGAGGGGAGAAAGGTGAGACCGGGGAAGGCCAGTGAGAAGGAGGTTACAGTAATCGAGGCGAGAGATGACCAGAGCATGAACAAGAGTTTTGGCAGACGAGACAGAGAGAAAAGGGCGAATCTTAGCAATGTTATGGAGGGAGAAGCGACAGGATTTAGCAACAGAGTCAATGTAGGGTTTAAAAGAAAGGGGTGAGTCAAAGATGAAGCCTAGGCTACGGGCTTGGGGGACAGGCAGGATGGTGACTCCATCAATAGTTATTGACAGTGAGGAAGGAGAGGAAGGATGAGGGGGGAAGATAAGGAGTTCAGTTTTAGCCATGTTGAGTTTGAGTTGACGTTGAGACATCCAGGTAGAGATGTCAGAGAGACAGTTGATGAGACGAGCTTGAACAGAGGGAGAGAGAGAGGGAGTAGAGAGATAGAGTTGAGTGTCATCAGCATAGAGGTGGTATTGGAAGCCATGGGAGGCAATGAGTTTGCCTAAGGATGAGGTATAGATCGAGAAGAGGAGAGGGCCAAGAACAGAGCCTTGAGGAACACCAACTGAGAGGGGGAAGGAGGAGGAGGTGGAGTTGGAGAGAGACACATTAAAGGAGCGGTCAGAGAGGTAGGAGGAGAACCAGTTATGGACAGAGCCACAAAAGCCAAGGGAGTGAAGGGAATCCAGCAAGAGTGAGTGGTCAACAGTATCGAAGGCAGCAGAGAGATCAAGGAGGACAAGAATGGAATAGAGACGTTTAGATTTAGCCACCAGAAGATCGTTGGTGATCTTAGCGAGAGCAGTTTCAGTAGAATGAAGGGGGCGGAAGCCAGATTGGAGGGGGTCAAGGGAGGAGTTGGAGGATAGGAAGTCAAGGCAGCGGGAGTAGACAACACGTTCAAGCAGCTTGGAAGCAAAAGGAAGGAGTGAGACAGGACGATAGCTAGAAGGGTCAGAGGGGTCAAGAGTGGACTTTTTGAGAATAGGAGAGACTGTGGCATGTTTGAAGGCAGAAGGGAAAGAGCCAGTAGAGAGGGAGAGGTTGATGATGTGCAGGAAGGAAGGGGCGACAGTGGGAGTAATGGAGGTGAGGAGGCGGGAAGGAATGGGATCAAGGGGGCAAGTGGAAGGGTTGGAGGAGGAGAGCAGAGAGGAGATTTCCTTAAGGGAGGCAGGGGAGAAGGAGGACATGAGAGAAGGAGGGGGAGGAGGGAGAGGGGTGGGAGTGGGAAGAGAGGAGTGGGAAGCGATGTCGAGGCGGATCTTGTCTATCTTGGAGGTGAAGAAGGAGGCAAGATCCTGAGCAGAAAGGGAAGAAGGAGGGGGAGGACAGGGAGGCTTGAGGAGGGAGTCAAAGGTAGAGAACTAGACCCCTGCAAGAGTGCGACAAAGTTATGAACAGCAACACGTAAACACCAGCCCTCCTAAGACTAAGTTGAAGGGTGGGAGCAGCCAATTGAGTCAATTACCCAGCACTGTAAGGAAAATTCCTTCCTTGCCCCACTGACTAACCCAAAGTACTTGGGATGGGAGGGTCGGTGCTGCTCTGTTTGGTTCCAGCCGACAACTGAGGCTGGAGCCCTGCTGAACTCGGCCCCCTTGCTAAAAAGCAAGCCAGTAATTGAAAAAAAGTACTAGTCACTTTATATGAACATAGTTTCATTGATGCATCTAAGATGCTTTGGAAAAGAGCAGTGTAACTCAAGGCAGGCCTGCTGGGAGAAATTTGGGCACGAGGTATATACTGGTAGCTGGTACCCCCATAGCTTCCATTCCCTGGTCATAAGCTTTTAAATCAATTTCTGGGGACCATACCAGGACTTTATTTGCACACAAATTACTTGCAATTATTATTCTACCCATCAGATTTTAATGTATATTAAGAAAAACATTTCTTGTGGTTTTAGTGGGGGTGGCATAATTGAACCACAATCTGTCCCCTCCTTGTCAGGCCTGATTCAAGGTTTTGGGATAAGAAATTTAAGAATCTATTTGTAACGAACACCTGAACACACCCTTTCCTTAGTTGTCAGTAGAGGGCGCACTTTATACCTAGTTTCTCCGAGCACCATACATAGACATGTGCAGAGATATGGCGGTTTGTATAGAAATCTTGGGACGATTTTTATCCGCGCTAATTAACTGCTCTTTAAAAGCGCTACACTCATGTTAATAAATGTACATGTCTTTGGGCCGTAGTGCTGTAAAAACCAATAGAGAAACAGTTTAAAGCCTATTTCGGTACTATGGTGTCCAATGTGACATCTTAATGTTGGGATTTCCCTTCTGCTCCTCCCCCTGCTCCCGCCCCACCAGCCCCATTTGTCATGTCCTGTAATCTCTATGGGGCAAGAGCCATCTTTTGGGTACGTGTATGTAAACTGCCTAGAATACCAGAGCCCTGGTCCATGACAGGGGTTCTTAGGCATCCAACACACCAATAACATTTAACTAGCAATAATAGCAATTATGTTTGCTTGATGCTTTAGTAACATATAATGTAAAATAGACAGGAAGGGGTTACACCCTAGTTAATATAAACATAGGTGTCTACATTTTTCTCTAAGATTGAATCTGTTTGATGGCCTTCAATGTAAGGGGAAAAAAGTAACTGAATTCAAATTTATTCTCTAAACTTTTAATATTAAACTACGATACTTTATTCCATAAATACTGTATGAGTGGGAGGAGAATGACTGCCAAACACATCTCCTCCAGCAGCAGTTATAATTATGATTCTTTATCCCTTCGGCTTCTTGCATTATCATTTCATAACCAAAACTTTTACATCTCTCTATTAAAGGTAATTAAAGGGGCAAATGAGGAAGACAAAAATCAAAAATATGTTTCTGTGCAGTCTTTTCACCAGCAGAGGAACCCATCAGGTTGCCAAAAATGATGTTAATTGTTCTGGATAATTTATTTTCTCTAATTATTACCCTAGTACTAAAACTTATTTAATAAGAGATTAAGGAGAATAATACACAAAGATATTAAATAAATTCTAAAGCACAGAGATTCTCTCTTGAGTAACTCCAGTAGGATCTGGGCTCTCTAATTAAGAGTCTTTAACCTGTGTGTGTATTTCCCGTCAGCTGCAGTTCTCATTAGCAAGAACACATTCATTTGGTACAGTGTAGCGTATCAAATTGTAAGTGTGCTCACAATGGATATAAACCAGTGGAATTAAAAGGAATGATGATTTAGGGCTCTATCTAGTTTTTAAAACTTTGCTCTAGGAGATAAATCCTCCTTTGGAATTAATACACCGATTCCTGAAGAGGAATGAAGTGCAAGAAGCCAAATGTCACAACCATAAGGTTGTGGTTTTAAAAGGTGCTGAATATCTACAACTGTGCATCGATTTTTAAGGTAAAGGAGGCAATCATCATTGTCTACTTTGGCTTCCACTGTAATGAATGTCATAGAACCCCCCCCACCCCCCGCTGATTCCTAGTTCAAGCTAAATTGAGAGCATTATCTTACAGATTCAGTCATACTGCAAAGGATTCTGTAATGGAGAATCTAAAATATGTGCAGTAAGCTGTTCCATGTTTCATTTACTCCCACTGTTAAAAAGATATATCAAATGATAACGATGAGATCTACGGGTTTGCAACATCCTTGCAAACCAAGTTTTTCCGCAAGATGAACAGACTGGCTGTTTTCTCCTCACTCTTTGGAAACTTTTTCTTTCCCTCAAACAGAATTCAAGCATTTTGCTAAGAAAGTAGTCATGTTGTGTTTTGTAGTTCCTCAGGCCATAATAGGTAGCTTTAAACCAGCACAAGAAACAGCTGGAAATGGTATTTTTCTCCTTTGTGTGGTCTGTACTAGTACTACGTATTTGAATTTCTTTCCTGACTATTCTAAATGAGCACACAGTGGGTAATTTCAGACGTGACAGGCCTTTTGGCCCGCCACACTGAACCCTGGACCAGGATCTGTCTCGGATACCAGTCCGTGACCAGACCGGCCATCCTTTAGACGTGCCAGCCTGATCGCTACTGGGGCTGTGCGGGGAGGGGGTGGGGCTGTGCGGCACGATATGCGGCCACACAGCCCCACCTCCCCGTGCTCCCTTGGTCGCCCGCCCACGGGTCAACAGGTGGGCGCAGCGGCCAGTTAAGCTACTACACCTGATCCCGTCCCGTAGTTGGGATCACAATCCAGGATGGGCTAAAGGTAACAGACGTTACTTTCGGCCCATCCCGGATCGTAGTCAGTCTAACCACAGTTCTGGACCTCGGGCCAGTCGGAGGTCCAGAACCATGGTTAATTTGATCCGAGCTGGGTGTTGACTGTGATGAACATCTGGCCAGGAGCAAACAGACGTTCGTGGGATTGCTGCCACCACACAGAATCCACTGGGATTCCATGCAGTGAGCAGCAATTTCGTAACGTCTGAAATTACCCAGTATTTCAGCCTCAAGTTTCTGGACTGTCATTCATAATTTCATACAAATCAAGAATGTGCTTCAGAGACACAGGACTGCTGCCTTGTCTTATCGACACTAAGAAAATCAGCACTTGTTATTACTAAAGCTACCACCACCAGTACAGATAAAGTTTCAGCAATTCTAGCATCAACAGCAGACAAAATTTTTAACCACAGTGTCAAACAAACAAAATCCCCTTGTCTTGGGGGTATTTACTTCTGGTGGAACGGGGGTGGGGGCGCAGAGCATGATATGTAAGTACTCTCCACATTCTGTTTTACAAAAGTTTCAAGATGGGACATTTCCATATTGCTTTCATAAGAGTATACGAATGTCACACCATCAATGTTAATGTTGGATTTGCAGTAAGGAAAAGAAATTGGACTTTAATCTGGGCTCTCTCATTAAGAGTCTTTAACCTGTGTGTGTATTTCCCATCAGCTGCAGTTCTCATTAGCTCATTAAAATGTATTTATTTTCCTCCAACTGGCAGAAAAGCAGGAAAACAGAGAAAGAACACAGACACCCTGTATGAATTATCGTTGCAAGTCAGAAAATATATTCCATAGAAGTGAATTTAAGAGTTGGATCTGGCTTTCAGTTCAAAGTAAATTCCCAGTTGCAGAGACCACATGTATGAATGTAGGAAAGATATGGGGCTTGAGGGAGGGAAGATTGTGTCCAGTTCTGGGCACCACACTTTAAGAAGAACATTGACAAATTGGAGCGGGTTCAGAGGAGGGGAACAAAGATGGTCAGGGATCTGGAAATCAAGTCCTCTTCCTTGCCGCCTTTCCTGACGCTTGCTAGAACTTTCAACTTTTAGTGTCTGCCCTCCCCCTGACTAACTGCAACCAAGCCAAGCACGTGCACCTGAGACTTCGCATCCGCTTGAATGTTTTATCCCTTGTCTCTCCCTATGTCCCCTCTCCTTGTCTCCCCCCTCCGAGTCTTTTAGCTGGTAAGCCATAGGCAGGGACCGTGTCCATCTCATTGTTCTGTAAAGTGCTGGTACACAACTGGCGCTATACAAGTGCTAATAATAATAATAATAATAATAATAATAATAATAATTAATAATAAATTAATAAAGGCTGAAGGAGATGGGTATGTTTAGCCTTGAGAAGCGAAGTCTAAGGCTGTATTCACATCTGTGGCGGCGAGACCTACGAGGGAAGACGCGGCAGCGGGGAGGAACTGGATGGCGGAAGAAGAGACGGTGTGTACGGGGATCTACTGCAGCTTCCCTCGCACATGTCAGGGCAGGTTTTCCACCCTGACATGTGCGAGGGAAGTTGCGGCAGATCCCTGTTCGCACTAGTTCTTCTTCTGCCATCTGGCTCCTCCCCGCTGCCGCATCTTCCCTCGTGGGTCTCGCCGTAGCAGATGTGAATGCAGCCTAAGGCTGCTTTCACACCTTACAAAATGGGCTATTATAATAACTGGAGATAATACCGGGTATTATAATTCCGCAATTTTTTGTAATGTGTGAATGCACAATTTTTATGCTGCAAGCCTCAGTCCGCTTCTACGCATGACAAAAAGGGTTCTTATAACTGCTCAAGATAATACTGGGTGTTATAAATGCTGGAATTTTGTAATGAATGGAATGAACTATTCCCCTTTTACGCAGTGAGTTCTCGCTGTCTTGTAAAACCCACCAGATGTGACTCTGGGGCCGCTTTTAGGTTGTATTCTCACCTGCGGCGGCAGTGGCGGCAGCGGGAGGGGCAAGGGAAGACGCAGTAGCCCGGAGGAGCTGGCTGACGGTAAAAGAGCCAGTGCTAATGGGGATCTGCCGCAGCTTCTCCTGCACATATCAGGGTGCAAAATCCTGCCCTGACATGCGCGAGAGAAGCCGTGGCAGATCCACGTTTACACCGGCTCTTTTCCCGTCGGCCGGCTTCTCCAGGCTGCTGCGTCTTCCCTCGCCCCTCCCGCTGCCGCCACCACAGGGGAGAATACAGTCTTACACATGACAAAAATTGGTTCTTATAAGGCTGCATTCCCATCTGTGGCAGTGGCGGTAGAGGGAGGGGCGAGGACTCTTCCCCACTGCCGTGTCTTCCCTTGCCGCTCCCTCTGCCGCCACTGCCGCTGCAAATGGGAATGCAGACTAAGGCTGTATTACCACCTGCAGCAGCAGCAGGGCCGAGAGAAGACACAGCAGCAAGGAGGAGCCAGCTGACGGGTAAAGAGCCAGTGCAAATGGGGATCTGTTGCGTCTTCTCTAGCGCATGTCAGGGTGCAAAATCCTGCCCTAATGTGCGAGAGAAGCCATGGCAGATCCCCGTTTGCACCGGCTCTTTTCCCATCTGTCAGCTCCTTTGCGCTGCTGCGTCTTCCCTCGCCCCTCCCGCCACTGCCGCTGCAGGTGGGAATGCAGCCTTAGTGCTCGAGATACGTGTTATAAATGCTGAAGTTTTGTCATGTGTGAATGCTCTATTCCCCCTTTTATGCAGTGAGATCTTGCAGCCTTGTAAAGAGTCAGGCTGCTTCCACATATGACAAAAATGGAGTATTATAATTGCTTGAGATAATACTGGGTATTATAATTGCTGGAGCATTGTAATGTGTGAATGCACTATTCCCCTTTTATGCTGAGAGATCTTGGGTCATTGTCTACTTTCACACATGACAAAAATGGGATATTGTAATTGCTTGAGATAATACCAGGTATTATAATTGTTAGAGTTTTATAATGTGTGAATGCACTATTCCCCTTTTATGCTGCGAGATCTTGGGTCATTGTAAGAGCTACCAAACGTGGCTTTTACAACGACCCAAGATCTTTCAGCATAAAATAGCCCATTTTGTAATGTGTGAAAGCAGCCTCACATCTGGTGGGTCTTACAAGGCTGTGAGATCTCGCTGCATAAAAGGGGATTAGTGTGTTCACACATGACAAAACTCCAGCATTTATAACAACCGGTATTATTTCGAGCACTTATAAGAACCCATTTTTGTCATATGTAAAAATGTCCTAAGGGGAGACAGGATAGCAGTCTTCCATTACCTGAAGAGCTGTCACAGAGAGCATGGCAAAGACTTGATCTCTCTTGCCCCTGAAGGCAAGACTAGAAATAATGGGCTCAAATTACAATAAAGCAAATTTCGGTCAAACATTAGAAAGAACTTCCTAACAATAAGAGCTGTTCAACAGTGGAACAAATTACCTAGGGAGGTGGTGGGCTCTCCTTTGCTGAAGGTTTTCAAACAGAGGCTGGACAGTCATTGGTTAAGGATGCTGTAGCTGCGAATTTCCTGCATTGAGCAGGGGGTTGGACTAGATGACCTCTGATGTAACTTCCAACTCTGATTCTATTATCGTTATTCCAGTACCATATATAGCTTCTTATTAAATATTATAATTCATTAACTAGGGAAAACTCTGCCTAATGGTGGTGTCAATGGGAAGAGTAGAACCAAACTTAGCTAACACATTGATCAACTTCACTGCTCTTTTGAAGGTTTCTTAGTTTTCTCATAAAGAACAAATATAAGTTAATTAATATATTCTTAAAACCACAGTATGTAGGCATGACAAGCCAAAAACTCAGTCTGCCGAATAAGATACTTTTGGCCATACACGGTCATCTCGATACGGCTAAATGATTTTGACTGATATCTATGCTAGAAGATAGTCACCTTTCTATCTGCTGCTGAGACCACCACACTAGGACTGCTGATCAGACTCCTCCTAGCCTTGTCTACCATTCTTCATACAGCACTAAAGTGTGGGATAGGGGGCAAAAGTTGGAGAATCCACTGACACAAATTTCTTCTTTCCTTGCTGTTTTGTGGGTAACAGTAAAGGATTCTGAGGGAGAGAGGCAGAGGTTTAACTGGGGTACACTTGGGATTAAAAAAAAACATACAAGTAATGTCCACACTCTTCCAAAATGGGCTACCATTCACAGAAAATACAGAAATGTACAATACGACTGACTGTGCTCCGACTCCAACTGTCTCTATTCAAACTTTGATCCCACCCTGTCTCTTAGTGAGGCCAGTGTGTGTCTGTGGGTTTTCCCTAGGCTCCTTGAGTTTGGGTTCTTAAGGAATATAAGTGATGGTATCTCCAAGGGGTGTGCAATTTTGACAAACATGCCCCTTTCGGGGAACCCAAACTCTGGAGGGTTTCTCCTCAGATTCTGGTTTATCTAAGGGGCATGTGCAGACACCGCCGGCCCTTGCACCTGTACATGAGTCTGCCCTGCTGTCAGAACCGGTCTTGCAACAGGATTCTGTGATTTCCCTTTCTTCAGGGAGCCCTACACAAGCAGAGTTGTCTACTGTCGTGAATTTATCATGAGACGTGATTTCTAAGCCTCACTCATGATCTTGCTATAAGTGTCACTAATCTCGTGAGATTGGGAGGCTTGTTCTCTGCCTCCCCTGCTATGCTGTGCTCTGCAGAGCTGAACTGGGACCCGACAGTAAATTATTTGAGTTGGAAGGGGAGCACAGAAGCCTCTTCCCAGCTACCTGCAACACTCTAACCAGTTCCTGTTTCCAGGGGGGACTGATGTGTTACACACAACTGGGAAGAAGCTTCCCTGTTCCCCTCCCTGCTGAGATAATTTATTGTCAGGTCCCTGGTCAGCTCTGCAGAATGCAGCATGGTGGTGGAGGCAGAGAGGAAGCTCAGCTCTCCGCAGAATGCAGCGTGGAGGCAGGGAACAGCCACCAGAACAGAGGCCAGCAGCCCAGGGGTGAGGTAAGACAGCCCGTGTCCTGGGTTGTCTTAACATGCCCCAATACATTTTTTTTTTAAATCATTTTGCAAAAAATCTCACGATATGTCACATTGGGATCGAGATTTTGACACGATCTCAGTCCTGGTGTTCGATCTCGCAAGAATTTCTTGTGAGAATTTTTTAAATTCTCATTTCAGCACTAGTGGTGAGTAATCCCTAACCCAGCCCTAGTGGTGTCACTAGGGCTGGGCTATAGCATTGCCAAATCTCACAAATTTATTGCAAGAGACGCGATTTCTAAGCCTTGCTCATGATCTTCCAATTAGTTTCTCTAATCTCATGAGATCAAGAGGCTTGGTGGGAAGAGGGCACCGGGAAGCATGGCACAGGAAAGAGCCCATCAGCCACCACCACCCTGGTCCCCAAGGACTCAGCAGTAATTTATGTTTCGCTGTTTTTAAAAAAATAATAATAATATTATTTTGTTTTTTATTTGAATTTATTTTTATTTTTAGTTTGAAAAAATAGCAACTCATTTATATACAAAATGTCTTGATTTTTAAGAGTTTGTCTCTTGATTTATGAGACAGCGGGGTTAGCAACACTGCAGAAGCCCTTCGTTTTTACCAGGAGAGCAGTACAAGGCCGCCATTCCCTTCTACCGGGTCCCTAAACATGGCTACCTTTAGGACCCTGGGTGCTCCTTCTGCCTGAGCTGTCACTTTCACCCCAGAAGCCATCTAATGACTTCTGGGCGGGAACAGCTGCACCATGGAGGTGGCACTCTGATGGCAGCAGCAACATCATGGAAGCTAATGGCAAAGGATCCTGGACCTGCAGTAGCAAAAGAAGGGATAGGGCTGGACCAAAAGGCAGGGCAGCGAGGAGGGATGTCACAGGAGCCCCAGAGAGATGCACAGTAAGAGGCATGGTATGCCAAAGACGCAAGTGATGGGACTAGGCGAGGAGGAGTTGGGGCTGGGTGGCTGAGGAGACCGGAGGGGGCAGCAGCAGCATGGCTCTGAAACTGGGCAAATAGGAATGAGAGGGGGCAGTAGTGGCGGCAGTGCAGGATCTGGCAAAAAGGAGGCAGAGCGCCTGGGATGTGGCAGTGGCTGAGGGTGAGGTGGCAGTGTGGGGCTTGGAACAGTGAGGGGGAGGGGGTGGGAATCTAGGGCAGGAGAGGGGATCTTGGAGAATTGGAGTAATCAACATGGGGTGAAAACAGGCATGACGCTAACCACCTTTTAACCACCTGTGGTGGTTATTTATGCATGTTTCAGGGCTGTATTGGTACCCTATGCAGCCCTGCAACATGCATAAATAACCACCAAGAGTGGTTAAAGGGTGGTTAGCCATGTCTGTTTTCACCCACAGAGAGTCAACAGGAAAGGGAAGTCATGCCTCACTAACCTATTGGAATTCTTTGAGGGTGTAAATAAGTATGTGGATGGGGTGAACCGTTAGATATAGTGTATCTGGACTTTCAGTAAGAGTTCAATAAGATCCCTCATGAGAGATTCTTGAGGAAAATAAAGAGTCATGAAATAAGAGGCAATGTCTTATCATGAATTGCCAACTGGTTAAAAGATAGGAAGCAAAGAGTAGGACTAAACGGTCAGTTATTTTACAGTGGAGAGATGTAACTAATGGAGCGCCCCAGGGATCTGTACTAGAACCAGTGCTGTTTAATATATTCTATAATTATCTGGAGAAAGGAGTAAAGAGTGAGATGATCAAATCTGCAGATGACACAAAGGGTGATTTCAGACATTACGAGATCACACTCAACCACAGTGAACCATGGTCAATTCTGCAGCGGGGCCAAAGCACCCTGAATGTCTATTTGGCAGCCGCCAGATGTTCACCACAGTCAATACCCACATGGGGTCAAAATCAACCACGCTTCTGGAGCTCACCGCGGGACCATCTCCAAAAGCGTGGTCAAAGAGATTCCCAACGGGAAACAAAAAAAAGGAATGTCTGAACGGCAACCACAGGCCGGAACCAATGAAAATGATTCCCAGTCGGGAACAAAGCACACAGCGTCGCTGCCAGGCAACCAGCAACAACACAGACCGGGGAGGGAGATTTAAAGGGCACACGACAGCAGCCGGGACGAGCCGCCCCGGCGCCTTCCGGGTGCTTTGACCATGGCCCGGCCCAGGATCAACGTAATGTCTTTTGCGCTGCCCCAGGCTGTGGTCCAGTGGTCTGATTCCCTGCCATGGTCCCGGTCCCATCATGTCTGTTCGGGGCTTTCCTTGACCACGGGGGGTGGTTGATCCGTTCACCCCCGCCGGGAATCCACTGTGGTGAAACAGGACCGCGTAATGTCTGAAATCACCCAAAGTTATTCTAGGCAAGCGGACTGTGAAGAACTGCAGGAGGATCTTGTGAGACTGGGGGTGATTTCAGACATTACGAGATCACGCTCAACCACAGTGAATCACGGTCAATTCCACGGTGGGACCAAAGCACCCTGCATGTCTGTTCGGAGGCCACCAGATGTTCACCACAGTCTATACCCACATGGGGTCAAAATCAACTACACTTCCGGACCTCCGGACCAGCCCATCTCCGAAAACGTGGTCAAAGAGATTCCCAATGGGAAACAACAAAAAGTAATGTCTGAACGGCAACCACTGGCTGGAACCAAAGAAAATGATTCTCAGTCAGGGACAAAGCACGCAGCGTCGCTGCCAGGCAACCAGCAACAACACAGACCAGGGAGAGAGATTTAAAGGGCACACGACAACAGCCGGGATGCGCCGCCCCGGCGTCTTCCGGGTGCTTTGACCACAGCCCGGCCGGGGATTGGCGTAATGTCTGTTGCGCTGCCCCGGGTCGTGGTCTGGTGGCCCGATTCCCTGCCGTGGTTCACAGCTCCCGTCATGTCTGTTCAGGGCTTTTTTTTACCACAGGGGTGGTTGATCTGTTCACCCCCGCTGGGAATCCACTGTGGTGAATCGGGACAGCGTGATGTCTGAAATCACCCAGGGTGACCGGGCATCTAAATGACAGATGAAATTTAATGTGGACAAGTGGAAAGTGATGCACATAGGGAAAAATAACCCAAACTATATGTATACAATGCTGGGTTCTAAATTAGGAGTTACCACTGAGGAAAGGGATCTTGAGTCTATGGGTGTTTTCAGACGTAACGGGGCCAGTTGGCCCCGTCACGAAAACAATAAAGTCATCCCCCGCTGGGACGACCCCGTCACACCCTAACAGACATGCCGGGGTTGTCCCAGAAGGGAATTGGGGAGGGGGCGGGGCCGCATGGTGCAATGTGCGGCCACACGGCCCTGCCCCCTCCACGCTCCCCACTGCCTGCCCTCTGGGGAGATGGGCGGGCGGCGGGGCCAATGCCGCCGCATCATCTGGCTGAATCCGCCACGGCCCGGAATCCCGCCTGTGCTTCCAGGCTGTGGCGACCGACCAGACATTACTTTTCTTTGATCCCCGCCGGGGATCACTTTCACCACGCTTCCCGGGGAATTGGTGCGGCTAGCCCGGGAAGCGTGGTTGAAACTGATCCCTGTCACCAGGGGGATGGGTTTGGGGCCCTCTCTTCGTTAGAGGCTGCCCCCCGTTTGCCCACCAGGCCAGCCGCAACCCCGTTGCCTGTGCCCGCATGGGTCCCCAAGTGATCAGAAAACCTTCACTGCAATCAGGGAGCTTTCAGAGGTCCGCACCCCTAGCCAAGCCTCCCTTTGATCTCCCAGCCCAGTCATAACGCAAAGAATGTTCTCTGGCCACCTGTGGCTTGGAAGACTTTGCAATGGGGTTGGCTTATACGAAAAAGGTTCGTCTAGGCTCACACCTAGATAGGAGTACAACCAAGTGAATTCCCCAAGGCCAAATAAAGACACAAGCACGCTAGGCTTGATTATAAAACATATATTGAATACATACAAATATAAGGCTGTTGATCAGATAGTGCAAGTCAATAAATCAAACATAAAGTACACGCATTTTAACTCCACTGATATTCCCTGACTGTCCCCTTACCCTAAAGGCGCAATACAGGTCCATCAGTTGTTGTCTCGGCCTTGATGTTGAAGACCGGGTTCAAATCTTAGTTCATAGCCGAGTCATTAGTCCATAGTTTGCAATATGCAGCAGCTCCTCTCCTGAGCTGTTAACTTGTTGAAGTACAAAATGGAAGAGAGCCAATTCTTGAAGAAGAACTTCCTTCTTCTTCCTCACAGGAGGCCTGAGGTCACTTCCTTAGTCTCCTGGCCATTGTCATTGTTATCAAGTTGGGAAGGTTACCTGGCCATTGCTTGGCAACAAACTCCCCACTTGCCATGACAAAGGGAATCTCATCCCCCAGTCTGGCAACTGGTTTCAGCATTCTGCCCCAACTGAGCTTACAATCTGTTTAACCCTTCACATCACACCACACATATACCCCAAATGTGCGTCATCTCCCCCCAAATGGGTGTGTTGTCCCCATGACAACCCCATGTGGAGATTGAGCGTGGCGAACATCTGGTGGCCGTCAAACAGACGTGCGAATCACAGTGACCACAGGTGGGTATTCACCGTGGTTCACTGTGATCTCGTAATGTCTGAAAATACCTATTGTGGAAAATACATTGAAATGTTTAGCTCAGTGTGCAGCAGTGGTCAAAAAAGCAAACAGAACGTTAGGAATCATTTGGAAAGGGATAGAGAGTAAAACTGAATATATTGTAATGCCTCTATATAGATCTGTGGTACAACCGCACCTAGAGTATTGTGTGCAGTTCTGGTCACCCCATCTCAAAAAAGAGATACAACTAGAATAAGGTACAGAGAAGGGCAACAAAAATGATCAAAGGTATGGAACGGCTCCCGTATGAGGAGAGGCTTGATAGGTTAGGGCTCTTCAGATTGGAGAAGAGACGACAGAGGGGATATAATAAAAATTTATAAAATCATGAGTGGTGTGGAACACGTAAATAGGAAGCGGTTATTTATCCTCTCTAAGAGTACTAGAACAAGGGCACACTCCATGAAATTAACTGGTAGCAGAGTTAAAACAAATAAGAGAAAGTATTTTTTTTCACCCACCGCACAATTAACTTGTGGAACTTACTGCCAGAGAAAGTGGTCACGGCCGGTAGTGTAGCTAGTTTTAAAAAGGGATTGGATACATTCTTGGAGGACAGGTCCATTAATGGCTCTTAGCCAAGTAGGTTTTGGGAACGTAACCTCTTACTGTTGGGGGCTGGAACAACAGAGAATGGGTTGCTCATTGTGACCTGTTGGGTATTTCTCCCAAGAGAAAGAGAAGTAGCCACTGTTGGAGACAGAATGCTGGGCTTGATGGACCAATGGTCTGACCCAGTATGGCATGAATGTTCTTATGAGTCGTGGGGAAAGAGGAAGTTTGGGGCAGGAGGGGGGATCTTGGGGGCTTAGAAAAGTGGGGGAGGGATCTTGGGGGCTTGGAGCAGTGGGGAGATCTTGGGGCAACAGGGGATGTCTCAGGAGCAGGAGGGACCCAGGGGTGGAGGACCTTGGTCCAGAAAAGTGGGGGGGGTGGAGTCCTGAGGGCTTTCACCTTGAAGAGGGAGGGAGTACATGGGGGCAGGTGGCTTGAGTGGCTTTCTATTGTACTAGGGAGGGTGTGCATTGCTTTTCTGTTCTCCTTATAGTCTACATGCTTTTTACTTAAAAACACTTATTTATAGGTTCTCTATAATTCGGTATGTATTATTTATCATTTATATATTTATTTATACAAAATTTGATATCCCGCCCCTTCCTGCCTTGGCAGCTCGGGGCGGCGAACAAGAAAAATATATAATATATAATATATAATTCAAAATATGAAATATAAATATATAAAAAGATAAACATATAAAAAGACAAACAATAATCTTAATACGGGCCAGCAAAATTTCCCCCCAGACCTCCCACTACCCGTCTCCTCCACTGAAAGCCTGGTGGAACAACCAGGTTTTACATTGACGCCCGAAGGAGGGGAGATCCCAGACCTAGCAAATGGGGTACAGCAACCGAGAACGCCGTCTCCAACGTGGCCCTCACTGAACATGGGGAACCTCCAAAAGGGCGCTCCCGGTCAACCGCAGAGGCAGCTCTAGGATCCAGGGTGTGAGGCGGTCTCACAGATAGGTGGGGCCTAGACTGTATAGGGCTCTATAGGTTAGCCATAACACCTTGAATTGGGCCTGGAAGGCTAAAGGCAGCCAGTCCAGTAAACAGAGCACCGATGTTATGTGCGCTCGTCGGCCCATTTCACTAAGGAGACGGGCCGCCGCATTCTGCACCAGCTGCAGCCTTTCTAACTGTCACCATGGGTAGCTCCACATAGAGCACGTTACAGTAATCGGCATGGATGATGGTGGCAAGGTCGCAATCCGAGCTATATGGCCGTAACCACCGTACCAGATGTAATTTAGAAAATGCGCTCACCACAGCCACCACTTGGACATCCATGCAGAACTGCGAATCGAGGAGTCCACCCAGACTGTGAACCTGAGGAACCAAGGCAGGAAACTGAGGGGTGAAGGTGCCGCAGGCTCAGCCCTTAATCTGTCTCAGGCGACAGAATAAACTGGTCAAAGAGAAAGGGGGCTGGTGCTGCAAAGTTCAATCATGCATGGTTTTTACTAACAGTGCTAAGCAAAAATGGCTGGATCATACACATATCACATCATACAAACATGTAACAGCAAGGAATACCTAATGTGAACATGAAACAACATAACAGCACAGTGGTTGCATCAAATAAGAAGCAAACATATAACACCATGGGATGATGAAATTGCAAATCCTAGCATACAATAGGAAGCAAACATGTAACACCATAAAATGGCTGATGAAGAAGTGAAGTTGCAGTGCAATGGTTGCATCAAATCCTATTATGACACTGGCCTTCAGATGCGTTTCAGGGACCTGCCCCTTCTTCAGTGAACCTAGTGTTCCATCAGTAGACAGGAAAAAAGTTTTCACACAGTATGGATGCAATGAAATGGAGTTGACTGTGAGCCTCTCACACTTCTTTCCTGATGAAGGAGACCTGGATTGTCCTCCCAAGAGGCTGCCCAATTATTCCTCAGATATGGCAATTTCTGTGAAAAAAGAGAGACAGCTTCGAGACCCGAAAGCCACTCTGCTGGGGGGCCTGTTCTAATATCACTCAAATCCAATGGATCCCAATTGCAAGTGGTTGCTAACATATATTACCTCAATAGTACTCTGCTCATGTGCCTCTGGCTGCTCATATTAACTGTTGGTGGAGTTCCTTAGTCCAAGGCAGGGTGCACCCCATCAATGATGGTGGCCTCCACTCCTTCGGTACTCCCTATCAGCATCACCTCTGTCTTATTGGGATTCATCTTCAGGTGACTTGCCGTCATCCAGTCCCCCATAGCTGTCAGACACTGAGTAAGCAAGGAAACTGCAGGGCCTGAGTCTGCTGAAAACAAGAGGTAGAGCTGAGTGTCATCAGCGTATTGATGACAATTTACTCCAACCCTTCTCCCAACCTCGCCCAAAGGCTGCACATGCACATTGACTATGAGAGGGGACAGAATGGAACCCTGCAGGACCCCACACATGAGACCCCAGGGAGATGATGTACAGTCACACAGTCACCCAGGACCACACGGTGAGTTCTTCCAGCCAGAAATGAGCGAACAGGACCAAAAGACCGACTGTCTCTAATTTAAGGCATGGCGCAGGTCATCGACTAAGGCCACAGGTGCAGTCTTGGTGCCATACCCTGGACGAAAACCAGACTGCAAGGGGTCCAAGACACCAATCCAGTTGAGATGATCCCAGAGCTGCTGGGCCACCACCCATTCAATAAGCTTCCCTAAAAAGGGAAGGTTAGAGACAGGTTAGAGATAGCTGGCAAGGGCGTCAGTGTCAAGTGATGGCTTTTAAAGCAAGGGTTGCACCACAGCATCCTTAACAGACTCTGGGACACTGCCCTCCCCAAGGGAGGCACTGAACACCCCTGCCAGCACCGATCCCAATGTCTCCCTGGTTGGCTTGATCAACCAGGATGGGCACGGATCTAATTCACAAGTTGTGGCCCTAACAGCCACCAGGACTTCCCTTGCATCGGCAGGTGTCACCGACTGAAATTGATCCCCAAACAAGACAAGACAGGGCATTCACAGCCTCTGGTGCCCCAACTGTATCAATTGCAGTGGCGAAGTCATGGTGAATGCAAGCAATTTTATCCACAAAAAGATCAATAAACCTATCACAGTGGGCCTGGGAATCTCCACGTCCAGGTGGAGAGAAGCTAGACTGACCAGCCCCTTCACCACCTGGAAGAGCTCCGCCGGGCAAGATTTCGCGGACGCTATGACAGCAGCAACGAAAGTCTTCTTTGTTGCTCGCAGAGCCAACGCATAGGCTTTCAAACTAGCGCTATGTTGCAATCTGTCATTTTCAGTATGAGTACGACATCACCGATGCTGTAACCGCCTCCCCTCTCATTTCAACTGCCACAGGTCCTCCATGAACCATGAAGACCTGTAGTTCTGATGTTCGAGAAGCGGACGCCTTGAGGCCGCCCGGTTGATGGCCTCATATAGCCAGGTGTTCCAAAAAGCAACAAGGTCATCAAGCAGGTGGGTATCAAGATCAGGGCCGGCCCCAGGCATGTGCGGCTGCACATGGCCCTTCAGTCAGCTGGTGCCCCGTGCTTGCCTGGCTGGGCAGCAGGCTGCAGCTAGCTTCTCTCACAATATGTTCTTCTGCCTCCCCTCCCTGGCTTTGGTCCCCATCCCTCACTTGCCTCTGCCGCCTAATAGTGCTGCAGCAGCAGCAGCGGGACACAGGGACATTGATCAGGCTAGGAGATAAAGCGGTTTGATTACAAACAACACCTCCCCATGTGCCATCAGAAGGTTGTTGCCTTTTAAAAAAGGTTCTTCGAGATGGTGTCTAACATTCTCACAACTGGGTTGTGCATGCTCACCTTATTCAACTAGACCATGTGATGGTCTCAAGCTCTTCTAGTATAAAAAGCACTTTCCCCCTCAAAATGACAGCTCCTTCCAACCCTCTCTAGGAATATAAGAAAAAAAATTACATGCGGGGCTGGAAGGGTGGGTGTTGTGAGAATGTTTGTAGCCATCTCAAAGAACCTTGTTTACAAGGTAGCAACCTTCTGTTCTTCTTCGAGTGGCTCATATCTATTCTATGTTGGTAAATCTGCAAATATGATTCTGAGATTATGATGGCTGCTATTTCACTAACTCTTAACGAAGTTATTGCTAACAGGAATACCGTCTTTAAATCCGCACCCCATAACCAGTTCATTTGCGCCCCCCATATAATCAATTCACGCTGCCCTGGGGGCACAAATTAAATGGTTATGGGTGGGGGGCAGCATGAATTGATTATATGGGGGTGGGGGCGCAAATGAACTGGTTATGGGGTGAGGGTAGCGTGAACTGATTATGGGGGCACAACTGAACTGGTTATGGGGTGCGGACATATATATTTGTCTCTTTTTATGGCATAATGCGCTTAATAGGTTAGCTGCATTTTGGGTGTCTTGTGTGTTTGATAGCAGCACCACTGGAACAGTCGCACCGCATGCATGCACGAGACACAGGCGGCACCGGCAGCAAGAAGCAACATGCCCTGGAGGCCAGGCTGGCTAAGCTCACCCCCTCCCCCAGTAAGGCAGTGGACGCAGTCAGTCTCTCTGTGCCTGCCTCACTGCCTGCCCGGCTGCCCCTGCTGTGGAACCACTCCAGGGGAGTGGTGGTAGACGTTCGGCTGGAGAGGTGGGGTGGGGGAAGCATTGGGAGGCTATGCTTGCTATGGCCGCTCGAAGGGATGGAGAATAGGAATCTTTCCTGTCCAGAGGGTGTAAATGTTATGTAAATATATACATTTGCATAATTAGTTGGGGCCTAATTATGCAAATTAGGCCCCCACATCAAGACTTCACACATGGCCTCACAAACCCTGGGGCCGGCCCTGATCGAGATCAATAGGGATGTGCGAACAGATCGCGGTTTGGTTGTTCAGTCCGGGAACCGAGTTCCGGTTTGGTCTTTCGGTCCGGGGACCGAGTTCGGGTTCGGTCGTTCGGTGGCATTCGGTTTGGCCGTTTGGAAATCGGTTTCAGTTTCGGTCTTGGTATCGTGTGGTCCCGTGATCGTGTCGGAAACTGGAAACCGGAAATCTGAGTGCGTGCGGAGCTTGTGTGGAGAGAGAGCGTGTGTGGTATGGCTGGCTGGGTGTTTGGCTGTGTTTGTGTTAGTTGTGTTGGTTTGACTGTTGGTTTGGCTGGTTGGTGTGTTGGTGGGTGACTGTTTTGTTTGGCTGGAGTGTTTGAGAAAAAAAAAATAAAGAGGGTAAAGATGAATAGGACCTGGGGGAAGGCGAAGGTGGCGGAGCTGGTGGAGGAGGAGGAAGAGGTTGCTGCTGCCGCTGGAGCTGGACCTTCAGTGGTGGAGGCCGGCTCCGAGTCCTCATCAGAGGAGCAAGAGGGCACAGGAGGTGCTGTCACTCCTGCCAGGTTTGTAAACTTTTTTTTTACTTTGAGGACAAGAAGAATACTATCCTTTAGAGCGAGTCAGTCACAAACAGTGGGCATCAGTGGGTGGTAGCAAATGTCTGCCACAGAGGCAGAGGGTACTGTGGGAGGCTCTTCCAACAGTCAGGCACAAGCACGAGCACCCCCACCCAAACATGTGCCAGCCATCCCTAAGAAGGGTCTCCACTCTCCAGTTGCCATCCCTACCTAGCATCCCCAAACAAGGGCAGGATTTGCACGTGCCAGCCAGGGTCTTTCTAGTTGCCATCCCTAGCGCCCAAAGGAGGGCAGGATTTCCACATGCCAGCAAGGGTTATTAGGAATTGATTAAGCAGTTTTGCTATTATGAATTAAATAGGCAGTATTGACCATAGTCAGAGACACAGGCTGCATGAGGCCTGAACAAACTCAGTGAACCAGCTAACTTGAAACATAGGCCTCAGGCTGGCACAGACAAAAGAGGTCCATAAGAAGGAGAAGTCATAAATAACTCACACTCTAGCAGGAAGAATGTATTTCCAAGGCCGTACTAACTACCCCAGATGGACACTATCTCTAAAAAGAAGGTTTGCAAGAGATAGGGAGTTAACCTCAAAGGGTCAGACCGGCAATTAAGCAGTGGAGATGGATAAACTCCCCAAAAGTGAAAGTAATTTTAATGAGATGAAGTCATCTTATTCCTGCACCTGGTATGATCAAAGAGGGGACCCTGCAACATGTATCCCTAATAAATAAAGCTATAAAAGGGAAAGTCCAGCCCCTTACCATTTGTCATGGACGCTAAGGGCCACTAGCATTTGCAGTGAGCTGGGTGGGTCTTTGATCCTAACAGATGCTCTCAAAGATCCAGAGAAGACTGCCCAGCTGCCTGCTGGGTCCCCTCCCCTTCTCCTCTGAACCAGCCTGCGTCTTGGACTGTGCCTCTGACACGTAAGATATCCTGGGTTACTGGGGTTTGTAACTGAGAACACTGCCCTGTCTAGATGTTAAGTGTCTATCCAATAAAATAGAGTTGTATCCATATACTTTGGCATGTTTACTGGCAACCTTCAATCCCGTTTGGGGTAAATTGAGGCACGCCACCTCATTTATTTCCTAACATTTATTTCCCTCTCCTCGGCTATCTCCCTAGCTAGGCAGCGCTATTATGCCTCTAGGATCGAATCTTTCTCCCGCGACCCTCGCCGCCTTTTCTCTACTTTCGACTCCCTTCTCAAACCCCCCTGCCCTCCCCCGCCCTCTTCCCTTGCTGCTCGGGATCTTGCGTCGTTCTTCACCTCCAAGATTGACAAGATCCGTCGGGATATTGCCTCCCGCCCCCCTCCGCCCCCCGCTCCCCTCCCGCCCCCTCCCCCGCCCCCCTCCCTCCTCGCATCCTTCCCTCCTGCCTCTCTCCAGGAAATCTCTGCTCTTCTCTCTTCATCCAACCCCTCCACCTGCCCCCTTGACCCGATCCCCTCCCGCCTCCTGACCTCTATTGCTCCCACTGTCGCTCCCCCCCTTCTGCATGTTGTCAATCTCTCCCTTTCCACAGGCTCCTTCCCCTCTGCCTTCAAACATGCCACTGTCTCCCCCATCCTCAAAAAGCCTACCCTGGACCCTTTCGATCCCTCTAGTTACCGGCCGGTCTCCCTCCTTCCCTTTGCTTCGAAGCTCCTGGAACGTGTCGTCTACTCCCGCTGCCTGAACCTCCTCTCTGCCAACTCCTCCCTCGACCCTCTCCAGTCCGGCTTCCGCCCCCTCCACTCTACTGAAACTGCCCTGGCCAAGATCACCAATGATCTACTTGTCGCTAAATCGAAGCGCCACTACTCCGTTCTTGTCCTCCTTGACCTCTCTGCTGCCTTTGACACTGTCGACCACTCGCTCCTCTTGGACTCGCTTTACTCTTTGGGCTTCCGTGGCTCTGTCTTTGACTGGTTCTCCTCCTACCTCTCTGACCGCTCCTTTAATGTCTCCCTCCCCGAGTCGACCTCCCCCTCCCTTCCCCTCTCGGTTGGGGTTCCCCAAGGTTCTGTCCTTGGCCCTCTCCTCTTCTCTATCTACACCCGGTCCCTTGGTGAAATTATTGCCTCCCACGGGTTCCAATACCATCTCTATGCTGATGACACCCAACTCTATCTCTCTACCCCCTCTCTCTCCTCCTCTGTCCGCTCACGCCTCGTCGACTGCCTCTCTGATATCTCCGCCTGGATGTCCCGACGCCAACTCAAACTGAACATGGCCAAGACTGAACTCCTCATTTTTCCTCCCTCCCCCTCCTCTCCCTCTGACCTGACCGTCTGCATTGATGGGGTCACCATCCGTCCTGTTCTCCGTGCCCGCAGCTTGGGCTTCATTTTTGACACGCACCTCTCCTTTAAACCTTACATTGACTCTGTGGCCAAATCCTGCCGATTCGCTCTCCTCAACATTGCCCGCATTCGCCCCTTTCTATCTGTCTCCTCGGCCAAAATCCTTGTTCATGCCATGGTTATCTCTCGCCTCGACTACTGCAACCTCCTCCTTGCTGGCCTCCCTCGCTCCCACCTGTCCCCCCTTGTGGCGATCCAAAACTCTGCCGCCAAGGTCATTCACTCTGCCCGTCGCTTCGACCATGTGACGCCTCTCCTCCTCTCCCTTCACTGGCTCCCCCTTCCTGAACGTATCCTGTTCAAACTCCTGGTTTTCACGTTCAAATCGCTCCATGACCAAGCTCCCCCTTACCTCTCGGACCTAATCGCCCTACGCGCTCCTGCGCGCGCTCTCCGCTCTTCCGCTGTCCCCTCCCTCGCTCTCCCTCGCTTCTCCTGCTCGCCCAACCGCCTTCGTCCCTTCTCCCTCGCTGCCCCGCATGCCTGGAACTCCCTCCCTGCCGACGTCCGCCTCGCCTCCTCCCTCCGCTCCTTCAAATCCCTCCTCAAGACCCACCTTTTCCATGCTGCCTTTCCCAATGCCCTCTAGTCTTTCCCCTTGCTCTTACTGTCAGCCCTCCTCTGCTGACTGCTGCTACCGACCACCTTGTAACCAAGCCAAGTACACGCACCTGAGACTTCGCATCCGCCTGAATGTTTGTTTGTCTTCTCCCATGTCTCTCCCGCTGTCCCCTCTCCTTGTCTCCCCCTCCTTGTCTTTTAGATTGTAAGCCACAGGTAGGGACCGCAGCTGATTATATGTTCTGTACAGCGCCAGGTTGTTGCTGGCGCTTTATAAATGTTTAATAATAATAATAATAATAATAACATTTGCCATCCCTAGCATCCCCTCCTAGCACCCCAAGGAGGGAAGGATTTGCATGTGACAGCAAGGGTCTTTCCAGTTGCCATCCCTAGCACCCAAATAAGGGCAAGATTTGCATGTGCCAGTCAGGGTCTTTTGGATTTGCACGTGCAAGCCTGGGTCACCGTCTCTCGTTGCCATCCCTAGCACCCCAAGGAGGGAGGTGGACTAGAGGCATCATTAATCATAAATGCATGATATTACTTAGGTGTTGTTTATGCGTTCCTGTTTCAGAGAGGGTGGGGAATTGGTCACCAGTGCCAGTGCCACTGCCAGACAGCGGGCACACGTGGTCCGATGTCTGGCGGTGGTATAAGGAGAATGGATTCAACGTCTGCACGGTAAGGCATGGGGGCTGGAACAACAAGGAATGGATAGCCCTATGACCTGTTAGGAACAGAAGTCCCCTGCAGAGAGAGATTGGCCGGCCACCCACTTTTGGAGACAGAATGCAGGCAGAGCTTGACAGATAGGGCGTGCCATTGGTCTGACACAGGATGGCACTGCTTATGTTCCTATCTTTTTATGTTCTTTAGATCTGCCGGAAAAGATTTAAGAGGGCTAGGCAGGGGACCACATCAGGGCTCATCGCCCATGTGGAGAAACAGCACGGCAAGACAGTGAGACGGCAGGACTCTGGCGTGGCCATGGAGCATCGACAGTGCCAGAAGAAGGGGGGGAAGGCACTCCAGAAGAGACGCCATCGAAGCCCTTCCCCTTCCTCCAGTGCCGCTGGGGACTCTCCACCTTACCCCCCGGGAGGAGTCTGAAGCAGAAAGGGCTTTTACGGTCGAACTAGAGAGGAACCAGAACTTTCTGGAACAGCAAAAAAAAAATATGGACGGCCTACGAATGGAAGTCCTGACTATGGAGGACTATGGAGTCATCCATAGCCCTGACTATGGATGACTGATTCAGGTAAAGTGGAATGACAGCCTATGGAAGTTGAATGATGTCCCTAGAATTAGTGCATGGTTGGGCACACTTTATTCAATCATGCGATAGGTGGTAGAAGGTACAGGAACACACACAGGCAGGCAGGCACATATAATATGTTGTGTGCTATTATTATTTCCATCTCATTCTGGTAGGTTTGCTGGTGGATGTGGGCACAGATGAGAGCTCTTGCTAGTTCTGGCAGGTGGCAGGCAGCTTGAGCTGGATACACCTCTCCCCCTTCACCTCCATCTCTCTTGTTCTAGCGGGGAACCCCCCCCCTCCCCCTCTCTCTGGCCATGTAGTGCAGGTGACAGCATGGGTGGGATCGTGTCTGTCTCTCCTTCTAGCAGTGGGGAGACTTTCTCTCTCTCTCTTATTTCTCTCTCTCTCTTGGCAGCAACCTGGGCAAGCAGACAGGCACCTTGGCATGAGAGGCAGGAAGGTGGGCCGAGGCAGGCTTTGAGCTTGGCAGCAACCTGGGCAAGCAGACAGGCATCATGGCATGAGAGGCAAGCTGGAAGCCTGAGGCAGGCTTTGAGCCAGGCAACCTGGGCAGGCAGACAGGCAGCGTGGCATGAGAGGTAGTAGGGAAGACAAGGCAGGCTGGGACCTTGGCAGGGCACTCAGATAGGTTGGCGAAGACTGTGCAGTGCACGCGCGAGAGAGACCCAGCCAGATTGGCGAGCCGAGATCGTCTAGCCAGAGGCCGGCTGGCAGGCTTACAGTTTGTTTCTCAAAATGCCACCCTGTGTCATGCAGTCAGTCAGATAAGCCGGCCGAGGCC
>QEPC01007499.1:6820657-6837641 GCA_003113815.1 Sphenodon punctatus | reverse complement strand
GGGGGGGGGGGGCACACACACACACACACACACACACACACACACACACACACACACACACACAAAGAACACAGGGAGGGGTACAAAACTGAAATGAAACCTAAATCAATCGAATAATCCTACTCTAAATAAATCCAAAAACAGGGGAAGGGAATCAGGGATGGAATATATAAAGGGAGAGGGAAAGGATTCAATGGAGAGGGGAGGAAGAACACAGGGAGGGGTAAAAAATAAAAATAATGCCTAAATCTATCTAATATAATCTAAATAAATGATAATATGGAGGTAAATGGGTTGGATGGGTGAAATAGGAGAAGGATGGCAATGGATTCAGGAGCTGGGAGGTACACAAACTGCTGGGAGAGGGAGCCTTTTGAAAACGCCTGCTGTCAGGAACAGTTACTAGCTCAGAAGATGTTGGAAGGGGGGAGGGCAATGAGTTTTGTTTCTTGCTGCGCCCGCCTCACCGCAAGCCCCATTGGCTCCATGCAGCCTAGCTCGGTCTGAGGAGAAAAGGGATAGTGATTGGGCAGGCTGGCTGCTACTCCAAACCTCTCCACCCCTGGTGCCTGGAAGTCTGCTCCTCTGCTGACTCTCCCTCCCTGTCACGTTTTGCCTTCCAGTGACACGTTTTTGCCACCCGAACTCATCCGAACTCGATCCGAACCGACCGAACTGTTCAGTCATTTCAGAGTTCGGTATTGGGTTTGGTTCGGACAGTTCGGGTTCGGATTCGGTTGTTCGAACTGGCTGAGTTCGGGCCGAACCTCCGAACTTCCGAACCTTGTTTGCACATCCCTGGAGATCAAAGGGTATGTGCCCCAGAGCATTCCGGAACCGTCCTGGTTCCATAAGTCTCTGGGGGTGAACCAACTGAACTGGTTCTACACCTTTCCAGGGGCAGATGTGCGCCAGGAGCTTTACACATTACATTTAATGTGTAAAGTGTGGTCAGTTTCTTAACTGCAGTAAATTTCTAAGAAAGAGAAAAAACCACAAAAACCACAACACACACAAATCTTGGATGCACAGAAACACAAAACTTAGACACACATACCCGCCATGAACAACCTACCTCAGCATCTCACCCAAACCACCTCCATGTGGCGCTTGGAGTGAGAACTGCTTGTGGCTGCAAGCCTCTCTCTCTCTCCATTATATGAAGAATGGAACTTTCGGAATAATTGTTTCAAATTCTCTACACAGACATGTCTGCATTGCCTAAACCCAGTTCACATTTTTTGAGTTTTTCCTCTGCAAAACAACTGGAGACGTTACTAAAAAAAAAAAAGCAAGATAGCAACTCAAGAGACTTGCTAGTATGCTATGTCACCATATCCCAGAAAGAGATGAAAATAACCTGGTGGCTCCCTACTGTGCACTCCTCGGGGAATCTAAACAGTGTGATATGCCAACATTATCTATGTGCAAACTATCTATCCTCACATTCTCATCTGCCAGGTTATTGTATTGTGCCATGTGGCTTTGCAACACACACACACTCATCTGCCAGGTTATTGTATTGTGCCATGTGGCTTTGCAACACACACACACTCATCTGCCAGGTTATTGTATTGTGCCATGTGGCTTTGCAACACACACACACTCATCTGCCAGGTTATTGTATTGTGCCATGTGGCTTTGCAATACATACACACTCATCTGCCAGGTTATTGTATTGTGCCATGTGGCTTTGCAATACATGTGCACACACACACACACACTCATCTGCCAGGTTACTGTATTGTGCCATGTGGCTTTGCAATACATGTGCGCACACACACACACACACACTCATCTGCCAGGTTACTGTATTGTGCCATGTGACTTTGCAATACATGTGCGCACACACACACACACACACACACACACACACACATTCTCATTCGCCAAGTTATTGTATTGTGCCATGTGGCTTTGTAACACACACACACGCACATACACACACACATCTGCCAGGTTATTGTATTGTGCCATGTGGCTTTGTAACACAAACACACACACACACACACCCTCAACCCCGGATCAATTCCAGCCCTTGGGCATCTCTCAACATGTGGGCACCTCCAAGGAAAAACCAAGGCTTATTCCAGCCTACAGGCACCTCCCGTTGGCGTAAACTTTCCAGATGGAATCAGGAGTAGAGCAGGGGTCAGTTGGCAGAAGGGTAAAATACTCTCCTCTCCTGCATAGGCAACTGTGGGGTACTGCTACGCTAGTTAGACCCGGGACCTAAGGAACTGCATTCTCTAAGACACTTTTGGAAGAGTTTGGAAGTTACTAGTACCTTTTAATCTCAACCACACTCAAGTGCTCCAAGGGAAATTTTATTCATGTGAATTAGCCCTAATACACTTTTAAAATGTAGATACTAGCTTGAGGTTCTGTGGCAGGAATAGGCTTGCATAAGGTGATCCTTGGCAGGATCAGGGCCCAACAGAGTCGCTCACTCTGGGGATTAGCTCAGCAGTCCTTTATTCACTTCACAGTCCATACGCAATGTCTCTATAATCAATTCCCAAGCCAGGCACCACCCTCTGGTTCCCACAGTCTCTAGTCTCTGGGTAGGTTTCCCCTCCATACCCCCCTCCCCCCGGTATACCTCTGGCTCAGGCACACCCTGAGTCGTCTTGCAGAACTTACACTCAGCTCTTTCCCTTCCACTGTTCTCTCCACCCTAAGCTCTGGCTCAGCTGACTCTCTCTGGGCTGGCTCAGTCATGCCCTTTCCCAGATGCTTTAACTTTGGCGCTGTCCTTCACTGTGCCCAGCATCTGCAGGTGCCACTCTCTTAAAGGGTCCACGGCGCACAGGGACTCTGCCCTGTTACAGGTTCCTAAAAGTGAGGCATCATCAACAAGAAGCCAGGTGTAGTTTAGGTACAAGTTCAATGGTTTAATGCTCTCTGGAAATCTATTCCATCTCTAGAGAGAGTGTGTGAATGCGGTGTTGGTCCCAAATATAAGAGATGGAGATATAATACAGTAGTTCAGATGATGGATCAACTACTGTTGGTGAACGTATGCAAACCTTTGGGTAACAGAGAGCCCTTCCTCAGGCAAAACTGGACTCATTACATGCCTGAAGGAGGAGCCTTTGGGGCCCCAAAGCTTGCATGTTCTCATCAACAGTAGTCAGCCCACTACTAATCATTTCTATAGCACTACTAGGTGTATGCAGCGCTTTATAGTCACAGATTTTGGAGACAGGTCCCTGCCCAGTGGGCTTACAATCTAAGATTAACAAGGGTGAGGGAACACAGGGAGAGAGAGATAGACAGATGAACTCTCCCATTTTTACTGAGGGGGAACTGAGGCTGAGACTTGCCCAAGGCCACCCAGCGAGTTCATGGCTAGGGCAGGATTTGAACCCTGGCTTCCCAGGTCCAAGTACCTTATCCACTACACCACACTGGTGTAGACAACTACTGTGTCTCTAAGCTGTTCCATGACATCTCAATTACAGCCTCCAAAAGTCTTGCCATTCTAGTGTTAGGGTAATTTCAAACGTGACGCCACCACGCGTTGCCATGCTTACTCTGGCGTGGCCACCCATGGTGGTGTCACATCTGCTCCCGCTCGCCAGATGTTTGCTGTGGGTGGGAGCATGGCAGGAGTTACCCAGACCATGGCAGGGTAACTCCGGGTTGTGTACTGGGCTCCCTGCCAGCGCACACCCTGGAGTTAGCTCTGTCACAGTCCAGGGAAGGAAACCCCGGACTGTGATAAAGCGGGTCATCACGTCTGATGGCCCGCTCCACCTAACTCCAGCAGGTGGCAGGAGCTTTTTTGGGTGGTCGCAGCGGTCTCGTAGGCCTCCGCACCTGCCTGTCAGGGAGGGGGCCAGGCCGTGCTGAGCAGCGTGGGGGTGGGGCTGCTACCCTCTCCTCGCTCCCTCCTCAGCCCCCGCCACCACGCTTGTTCAGCAGTGGGGGAGCGGCCTGATCCTGCCGATGGGTGAGGGCTCTCTCACCATGGGCAGGATCAAAGTGTGGCGACTCTTTGAGCTGTCACATTCGAAAATACTCTTAGACTGGGCTGGAGCACATACTTGCAACTCTACCAAAATGTGACTACATTATTTTCAGCCACCTAGCATTCAAAGAACACATCTACTAGAGCACAAAGAAAACACTGACTAGGTCTCACCATCATTTATTTATTTATTTAAGACATTTGTACCCCGCCCCTTCTGTACACAGCTCGGGGTGGCTTCCAACAATAAAACATCAAACAATATAAAAACAATTTAAAACAATCAATGTTAAATACTTTTTAAAACGGGGCCAGAGAAACCATAAAACAAGGTAGGGGGAAGAAAACAAAGCCCTAACCGCCCCCTTCCCCCCTCCCCAAAGACCTGGGCGAACAGCCAGGTCTTACAATACCGNTGTATTGTGCCATGTGGCTTTGTAACACACACACACGCACATACACACACACATCTGCCAGGTTATTGTATTGTGCCATGTGGCTTTGTAACACAAACACACACACACACACACCCTCAACCCCGGATCAATTCCAGCCCTTGGGCATCTATCAACATGTGGGCACCTCCAAGGAAAAACCAAGGCTTATTCCAGCCTACAGGCACCTCCCGTTGGCGTAAACTTTCCAGATGGAATCAGGAGTAGAGCAGGGGTCAGTTGGCAGAAGGGTAAAATACTCTCCTCTCCTGCATAGGCAACTGTGGGGTACTGCTACGCTAGTTAGACCCGGGACCTAAGGAACTGCATTCTCTAAGACACTTTTGGAAGAGTTTGGAAGTTACTAGTACCTTTTAATCTCAACCACACTCAAGTGCTCCAAGGGAAATTTTATTCATGTGAATTAGCCCTAATACACTTTTAAAATGTAGATACTAGCTTGAGGTTCTGTGGCAGGAATAGGCTTGCATAAGGTGATCCTTGGCAGGATCAGGGCCCAACAGAGTCGCTCACTCTGGGGATTAGCTCAGCAGTCCTTTATTCACTTCACAGTCCATACGCAATGTCTCTATAATCAATTCCCAAGCCAGGCACCACCCTCTGGTTCCCACAGTCTCTAGTCTCTGGGTAGGTTTCCCCTCCATACCCCCCTCCCCCCGGTATACCTCTGGCTCAGGCACACCCTGAGTCGTCTTGCAGAACTTACACTCAGCTCTTTCCCTTCCACTGTTCTCTCCACCCTAAGCTCTGGCTCAGCTGACTCTCTCTGGGCTGGCTCAGTCATGCCCTTTCCCAGATGCTTTAACTTTGTCGCTGTCCTTCACTGTGCCCAGCATCTGCAGGTGCCACTCTCTTAAAGGGTCCACGGCGCACAGGGACTCTGCCCTGTTACAGGTTCCTAAAAGTGAGGCATCATCAACAAGAAGCCAGGTGTAGTTTAGGTACAAGTTCAATGGTTTAATGCTCTCTGGAAATCTATTCCATCTCTAGAGAGAGTGTGTGAATGCGGTGTTGGTCCCAAATATAAGAGATGGAGATATAATACAGTAGTTCAGATGATGGATCAACTACTGTTGGTGAACGTATGCAAACCTTTGGGTAACAGAGAGCCCTTCCTCAGGCAAAACTGGACTCATTACATGCCTGAAGGAGGAGCCTTTGGGGCCCCAAAGCTTGCATGTTCTCATCAACAGTAGTCAGCCCACTACTAATCATTTCTATAGCACTACTAGGTGTATGCAGCGCTTTATAGTCACAGATTTTGGAGACAGGTCCCTGCCCAGTGGGCTTACAATCTAAGATTAACAAGGGTGAGGGAACACAGGGAGAGAGAGATAGACAGATGAACTCTCCCATTTTTACTGAGGGGGAACTGAGGCTGAGACTTGCCCAAGGCCACCCAGCGAGTTCATGGCTAGGGCAGGATTTGAACCCTGGCTTCCCAGGTCCAAGTACCTTATCCACTACACCACACTGGTGTAGACAACTACTGTGTCTCTAAGCTGTTCCATGACATCTCAATTACAGCCTCCAAAAGTCTTGCCATTCTAGTGTTAGGGTAATTTCAAACGTGACGCCACCACGCGTTGCCATGCTTACTCTGGCGTGGCCACCCATGGTGGTGTCACATCTGCTCCCGCTCGCCAGATGTTTGCTGTGGGTGGGAGCATGGCAGGAGTTACCCAGACCATGGCAGGGTAACTCCGGGTTGTGTACTGGGCTCCCTGCCAGCGCACACCCTGGAGTTAGCTCTGTCACAGTCCAGGGAAGGAAACCCCGGACTGTGATAAAGCGGGTCATCACGTCTGATGGCCCGCTCCACCTAACTCCAGCAGGTGGCAGGAGCTTTTTTGGGTGGTCGCAGCGGTCTCGTAGGCCTCCGCACCTGCCTGTCAGGGAGGGGGCCAGGCCGTGCTGAGCAGCGTGGGGGTGGGGCTGCTACCCTCTCCTCGCTCCCTCCTCAGCCCCCGCCACCACGCTTGTTCAGCAGTGGGGGAGCGGCCTGATCCTGCCGATGGGTGAGGGCTCTCTCACCATGGGCAGGATCAAAGTGTGGCGACTCTTTGAGCTGTCACATTCGAAAATACTCTTAGACTGGGCTGGAGCACATACTTGCAACTCTACCAAAATGTGACTACATTATTTTCAGCCACCTAGCATTCAAAGAACACATCTACTAGAGCACAAAGAAAACACTGACTAGGTCTCACCATCATTTATTTATTTATTTAAGACATTTGTACCCCGCCCCTTCTGTACACAGCTCGGGGTGGCTTCCAACAATAAAACATCAAACAATATAAAAACAATTTAAAACAATCAATGTTAAATACTTTTTAAAACGGGGCCAGAGAAACCATAAAACAAGGTAGGGGGAAGAAAACAAAGCCCTAACCGCCCCCTTCCCCCCTCCCCAAAGACCTGGGCGAACAGCCAGGTCTTACAATACCGCCGGAATGTTAACAGGCTTGGGGCCAGGTGGGCTTCCTCCGGAAGGGAGTTCCAAAGGCACGGTACAGCCACCGAGAATTCCCTCTCCTTTGTGGCCCCCCGCTTTACGCAGGGGACCTCCAAGAAGGCACCCCCGGCCGACCACAGGAGCCGCCCTGGGGCGCGGAGGGCGAGGCGATCCCTGAGGTATGAGGGGCCCAGACTGTAAAGGGCCTTATAGATCAACACTAAAACCTTGAACCTGGCTTGGCACGCTATTGGCAGCCAGTGCAGAGTCTGGAGCACAGGTGTAATATGCTCCCGACGGCCCGTCCCTGTAAGGAGACGAGCCGCCGCATTCTGCACTAGCTGCAGCCTCTGAACCAGGCACAACGGAAGCCCCACGTAGAGCGCGTTACAGTAGTCCAGCCTTGAGGTGACGAAGACATGGATGATGGAGGCCAGGTCTGGGCCAGAGATGAACGGACGCAGCCTGCGCACCAGATACAACTGGCGGAAGGCAGCCTTAGCGACTGCCTCCACCTGCCCCTCCAGGCGCAGGTCCACGTCCAATATCACCCCCAGACTCCAGACCTGTTGAGCTATAGGAGGGCAAACCCCCCCAATCAGGGGGGCCACTACCTCCCTTGCTCTCCCTACCAACATCACCTCCGTCTTATCCAAGTATTTACTCAAGAACTCGCCTGCTTCCACAACGGATTCATATCATTCCCATTTGCCTGCTAGTTTTCTCTTCCTAAAGTTTTTATTTTACTACAGTTTCTCTCTTGCTCAGCAATGAGATAGTTAAGAAGAAGAGTCTCATGTATAAATGTACACAAAGGCAGTTGTAATTAGCCACATCTATAAAAATGGCAAAGTCAGTTATGCTACAGATTTTCCACCTTTTAAATCCATGCTACATAAAGCTTAGCAGATTACTGTTAAATAGCTACTCAATACACTTTCTACTAATTTGGGATTTCAAGATAAGGGTATCGGAGCTTCTCCAAGTGGGTTTGATTCTCCTCACTTTCAGGTCAATAAAATGTTTGATGGTGTTCATATAATTGATTTCCATGCTGAAAGCTGGAGTATCAAGTGACTGCAATGTTTGTAGGAAACTTTAACCATCAGTGGGAGACAACTGCTCTACAAAAACAAGGAAAGCAAAGGCCCTTTCTTCCCCTACACAATGGGCGCAGGCTGACACATTATTAAACACCCCCATTGAGAGAACTGCTACCTTCTACTTACATCAATCCATTTTTCTGAAGGCTGCCTGACTGACAGGAAGAAAGATTTGTTAATGCAACACACAAAGCCAACAGTCCTGACAGAAGATCAGAATCTGGCATATACGGGCTGTTGGGGACTCTGTCAATAAATATACTTGTTAATCAACTTATAACAAGTCGTCTTTGTCAGTTTCTGGAAACCACCTGGGCTAAGAATTATTAAATCCTTGGTTTATGCTATAGGCTCCAGTCCTACATTCTAAATTAAATTTGGTTTCTTACTGCAGCCTGTGAGGTGGGCTGAATAATCCTGAAATCCATTAGAAGAGCAAGTACATCCACAGCAATAGTTTACTTTGCATAGCATCCTCACATAACCTGTATTCTAAAACCATTGAATGGAATTAATTAATCAGGTGTGATACAAATGTACTAGAGAGAGATAAATAGATTAAGGAATGATTAATAGAAAAGATGTACTTTCTAAACAGATAAGCAATACAAAAAGACTGGTTCAAATGCCTGGAGTTGCATAGGAAATGGTTTTCTGCCTAACAGTGAGGAGACTCTGTGGATAGCAGTGGAGACAAACCCTACACTAGACAAATGGAAGGCATGGGAAAAAGAATAGAGGGGAAAACGTCTATATGAGGTTAACTGCCAGTATATCCTAGTGGCTAAGGTGCTGGACTTGGACCTGGGAGATCAGGGCTTAAATCTCAGCTTAGCCATGAACTCATTGTATAAGCCTTAGGAAAATCACGATCTCAGTTCCTCCATCTGTAAGATGGGAGTGTACATACTACTGTCTCTCCCTATGTTACTCTCTCCCTTCCTTGTCTACTCTAAATTGTAAGTCCTTCAGGGCAGGGGACTGTCTCTAATATGGGGAAGACTGATATGATGCTGGTGGGGAAGAGCAGCTGATATAAGGATGCCCTCGGGTCCCTGCATGTCGATGGGGTTCAGCTGGAGGTGGTGGGCTAGGTAAAAACTTAGGTGTCATTTTTGACCATGCTCTGTCCAAGAAAGCTCAGGTATTGGATGTGGTTTGGACATGCTTTTTTCAGCTACACAATTTGCATAAACTATGCCCTTATTTATCCCAGGCTGACCTTGCGACCGTGACCCAGGTCCTGGTCACCACGATGCTTGATTATTGCAATTCCTTCTTTTATGGGCTTCCTGTGGTGCTTCTCCATCGCTTTCAACTTGTTCAGACTGCAGCAGCACGGCTGTTACTTGGTTTGGGCAGCTGTGATCATATTATGCCCACCCTGCGTGCTTTGCATTGGCTGCCTGTAGAGTGATTGGTTTAGTTTAAGACTGTGTTTCTGGCTAAGGGCACTGAAGGTCTAGGCTTCCCTGTTGATTCCCCTTGATGTGTTTTTTCCTCCCTCTTTAATCTTCCCCTTTTTAAATGGGTTGGTAATTTATATAGATTTTATATTGTTTTATTATGTTGTAAAGTGCTCAAAGTGCATGTTAGTGTGGGGGGCACTATAAAAATTATAATTATTAACATTATTAACTGTTCAGCATGGGGTACATTGTTAGTGCTAAATCAGGGGTTCTCAACCTTTTTCCAGTCATGAGCAGCGGAGTGGCATAAGCAGGGACCCGTGTTGACTGCGTTGCTGCAATTTGCAGTGATTTTTGCAGAATCAGCCAATCCTTGCAGTGCCATGCTGAAATTGCAGTGAAACTGTAGTGGGGGCTGTCTGCAGGATCTTTAAATCCTGACTCAGGCATAAACATGTCACCTGACCCTAAATTAAACTGCTGCTGCAGCTGCCGTCTGTCCGGGAAGTGTGACCATGACCCCCGAGGGTAAATAGGCCCCTGGGAGATGAATTGTGGGTGGGTGGGGTCTGAAGGCCCTATGTTTGGGTGAGGGAGGTCTGGGGTTTTAATATGAGGTGGGAATTCTGGGGTGCTGAAATTCCAGAGGATTTGAGTCGTGTTTGATTAGCAAAGTTGTGATTCTATGCCAAATCTGTTGCAAATTTGCTTCCCAGCATGCATAGTTATGCAAATTAAGTTAATTATGCAAATATTAATGCTCACGGTGAATTTGCAGAATTTGGCTTCACTGCTTGCAGAATTTAAGATTTTTTGGTGCAGTGAACTCGGGTCCCTGGGCATAAGTGACTTCTTGGGAAGACTGCATAATCTGTATGAATGATTTGCATAAATATGCATAGATTAAGTCTCCCTTCTGCAATTCAATATAATTCAGTTCAATGGAAATAGAGATAATTAATCAATTAATCCCAGATCACATTGACTTTAATGGATGAAGGACTGTTTCAAAGTGCTCCCGAGCACGACTGACAGCTGGCTTGGGGAGCACTTTCGCACACTGCCCGAGCACTCTGCGGCTCCTGAGCACCAGATTGAGAATCCCTGTGCTAAATAATAACTGCAACGGCTGAATTCTACCACATGAGGGCTGGGAATACTAAATAGGATCCTAAAAGAAGTAGAGGACTAATTTCTGTGTATGCGGGAGACCCTGGGCACATTCTAATGGAGTCTCACAAAAGCAATCTTCTGAGGACCAAATATTTCCCAGCCCAAAGGCCCACGCCATTTTGAGTGTTAAAATGAGGCATTAGCTCCCACCAGGTGGGTGTCCACCTGCCCGTTTATTAAGTGTTCACTCCCACCAGCCACGTGGCCTTCATCCATCAGACCTGCAGCCCCCATTCACAGCACGGCCTTGAAGAATGTAGAGTCCGCCATGGGGGAAAATACTGGGAAATGTGCGCCCACGTGTCTGTATCCTGCAAGTTTGAAAGTTGCGGAATTCCGTCCTGATTTTTATTAACAGATATCCTGAACCCTTGATAGGAAGCTATATACATCTGGTGATACCATGGTCTGTATAAGGATGTGTGAAGGAAAGAAATTCTGTTTTTAACTGATGTTTATAAAACTAATATTGTGTTAATGGAGCTGGAGACTTAACTTGAATGAATGGTGGCTAGCATGATCCAATGAGAAGTGTGACCTAGCCCCACCCTTTTACATCCATGTAGAAAGCCATAACAGGATACAAGTCTGGATAAGTCGCAACTAAGTCCATAGACCAGACATTTCACCAACTTTTACATTGAGTAGATACTCATAGATCTGTTCCCTTAAAGAAACCAGATTCCACATGTCCCATTCTGCCTCTGACAGCTGGGCAGTTGTTGGGGTCAGACAGAAGACACATGACTGCGTCATCCAAAATGGTGGTTGTGAGGCAATGCCACAAAATGGCCACGGTATTTCATCAGCTACACCCTAGCCAACAGCAGCACACATGCAGGTAACCTGTACAAGGAAGAGGGAGGTGGGGTGTTTTCAAAACGTGACGGTGGCTGGGTTTAGCAATATTTAACCCGGGGGCCACCGTCGCGTTGAAATGCACCCATTAGATGTTTTCCCAGGTTGGACCCCAACCATGGTGGGGGCTAGCTTAGGCTCTGACTCGGGGAAATCCCTGAGTCACAGTCCAGGCTAGGCCCCACTGTCATTATTATTATATTATTATAAGCATTTATATAGCGTCAGCGATGTACCTGGCACTTTACAAAAAATAAGATAGACATGGTCCCTGCCCGAGGGCTTACAATCTAAAGAAAGGGGGAGGGGAGACAGGGAAGGGGGAACAGAGGGAGAGACAAGGGATGTGACATTCATGAGGATGCAAGAACTCAGGTGCACGTTCTTGGCTTGGTTACAGTAAATTGGGAGTTTACAGATAACAGGTGGGGAATAATCCTGGGTGGGGATGATTAGCAGGAGTTCGGAAGGGCGGAGCGGAAGAGGTGGATTTTGAAGAGGTACGTGAACATGTGGAGGGTGGGGGCAAGGCGAACGAGGGCAGGGAGGGAGTTCCAGGCATGCGGGGCAGCAAGAGAGAAGGGACGAAGGTGGTTGGGGGAGCAGGGGAGGCGTGGGAGGGTGAGGGAGGGGATGGAAGAGGAGTGGAGTGCTCGAACAGGGGTTCAGAGGGAGATCAGGGTAGAGAGGTAGCGGGGAGCGAGGTTGTGAAGGGCTTTGTAAGTGAGGACAAGGAGCTTGTGCAGAATATGCTCAGGAAGAGGGAGCCAGTGGAGAGAGGGGAGGAGAGGTGGAACATGGTCAAAGCGACGGGCAAGGTGGATAATCCTGGCAGCAGAGTTGTGAACAGAGATGAGGGAAGAAAGGTCAGAGCAGGGAAGGCCAACAAGGAGGAGGTTACAATAGTCGAGGCGTGAGATGACTAGGGCATGGATGACAGTTTTGGCAGAGGAGACAGACAGAAAAGGGTGGATCTTAGCAATGTTGTGGAGGGAGAAGCGGCAGGATTTGGCCACGGAATCAATGTAGGGTTTGAAGGTAAGGTGCGAGTCGAAAATGAAGCCCAAGCTATGGGCTCGGGGGACAGGGAGGATGGAGACTCCGTCAGTGGCAATTGACAGGGAAAAGGGAGAGGAAGGATTGGGAGGGAAGATAAGGAGTTCAGTTTTCGCTATGTTCAGTTTGAGTTGACGTTGAGACATCCAGGCGGAGATATCAGAGAGACAGTTGGTGAGACGAGCTTGAACAGCGGGGGAGAGGGAAGGAGTGGAGAGATAGAGTTGAGTGTAGTCAACTCGAGGGGGGGGAGGAGTTAGGAAGAGATACATTGAAGGAGCGGTCAGAAAGGTAGGAGAACCAGTCGAGGACAGAGTCCCGGAATCCAAGGGAGTGGAGCGATTCAAGCAGGAGCAAGTGGTGAACAGTGTCGAAACCAGCAGAGAGATCAAGGAGGACAAGAATAAAGGCGATTGGATTTAGCCACAAGAAGATCATTGGTGATCTTAGCAAGAGTGGTTTCAGTGGAGCGAAGGGGGTGGAAGCCAGATTGGTGGGGGTCAAGGGAGGAGTTGGCGGAGAGGAGGTCAAGTCAACAGGAGTAGACACTACAGCCCGTTCAAGGAGTTTAGAAGCAAAAGGGAGGAGCGAGACAGGACAGTAATTAGAGGATTCAGAGGGATCCAGAGTGGACTTTTTGAGGATGAGGGAGACAGTGCGTGTTTAAAGGCAGAGAGGAAGGAGCTGGTAGAAAGGGAGAGGTTGATGATGTGCAGGAGGGGAGGGGCGATGGTAGAAGCAATGGAGGTCAGGAGGCGGCAAGGAATGGGGCCCAGGGGGCAAGTGGAGGGGTTGGAGGAGGAGAGCAGGTGGAGATTTCCTCAAGGGAGGTGGGAGGGAAGGAGGACAGGACAGAGGTGGGGGGAGGAGGGAGAGGACTTGGAAGCGATATCCAGGCGGATCATGTCAATTTTAGAGGTGAAAGAGAGAGCAAGATCCTGAGCAGAGAGAGAAGAGGGAGGAGGAGGACAAGGGGGAGTTGAGAAGGGAGTCAAAGGTGGGAAAGAGGTGGTGAGGGTCCTGGGAGTAGGACTCAATGTGTGAGGCATAGCACTGCTGTCTAGCGAGGGAGCTAGCAGAATTGAGTGATGAGAGGCAGAATTTGAAGTGGAGGAACTCAGCGTGGTAGTGGGATTTGTGGCAGAGGCGTTCAGCAGCCTGGGTGCAGGAGCGGAGATGGCAAATGGTGGGGGTGAGCCAAGGATGAGGGTTACAGGAGTGAGCTGAGCGTGATGAGAGGGGGACAAGGGAGTCGAGGGTGGAGGCAAGAGAGGGTGGAGATGGCAGAGTCGGGGGAGGAGGAGGAGAAGACTGAGGGGAGAAGAAGAGAGAGGGAGGAGGCAAAGTCCTGGGGCACAATGGCCTGCAGATCGCGGAAGGGATGGGGATATGGGGAAGAGGAGGGGGAGCAGTGGGAGAGGTTGAAGGAGGCAAGGAAATGGTCAAATATGGGATGGGGCTCGAAGGAGTCCTCAGTCACAGTCCAGGCTAGGCCCCACTGTCAAGGGACTAGGGGGTCTCACTACTCCACTGTTGGCTGTCATGACTCAGTTTCCCTAGCTTGCAGCTCTCACTGGATCAGTTCTCTCTATTGAACGGATTCAGCCTGCAACGTGTGAACCTTCTTGTCACCTTCTCAGCCATAGTTTTCCAGCACAGACTATTTCTCTCTAGGTTCGCCTCTGTTTGTAAACACAGAATTAACCCCAAACTATGTCCTGCCAATATTAGGATTAGCAATTCCATTCGACCATACTAAGTTCAGTTAAAACAAGTTTAATGAATAAATCATGAATAAGCATGCAGTACAAGATTATACTCAAGAGTGCAGAAATCAAAATAACATAACCAATAACGCATTCTTATCTGTACTTGGATTCTCCTAATTTAGGCTTACCCTAATAAAGGTCCAAGGATATTTCATTTCATGTCACAGCCAGTGGTGGAAAGCTTGGCTCGGTACAAGTGTTTGAGTTTCCAAGAGTCCTTACTTCATAGTTTCTTTGGTGCAGCCCTTCTATCTGGCTGGTAAGATATGATGATGAAGACAAAGCTCTGATGCAGATGAAGCTCCTGAATTCTTCCCTTATCTTGTCGTCCCCCTTAAGTACTTTTCCAGGGTCCTTTGTTTGATTTTCCCACCAGGTGATTGTGTGCTTTCAGTCACGTCCACAGGAAGAAATCCATTGGCAACTCAATGACCTATTGCTAGTGTCTTCAGAAGTGTTAGGCTTTTTCTGATTACACACTCGCTCAAGGTCATGACTTAGCATTTCTCCATTGCCTGAAGCAAGTTTCCAGTTCTCAGTTTTCACATTACGTACATGTTTAGCCGTTACCATTGCATATTTCGGCGGAACTGTAAGACCTGGCTGTTTGCCCAGGCCTTTGGGAGGGAGGGTGGGGGGGGTGATTTTTAATCCCCCACCTATGTATTTATTTATTATTGTATTTTGCCCTGTTTTATTGATGTATTTTATATTTGTATTTTAATTGATTTTAACTGTTTTTATTGTTGTTAGCCGCCCCGAGCTGCATTGCAGGAGGGGGCGGGATAGAAATCTATAAAATAAATAAATAATAAAATAATATTTGTTAGACCTGTAGTCTACATGTAGCCCAGTATCTCCTTATCACACCCACCATGGCTGGGATCCAGCTGCCAGATTCAGAGTAAAGCGGGCTCTCACATTTGGAAGCCCACTCTACTCACCGTAGTCCCGAGTGGCGGGTGTGGGGTGGGGGGTGCCATGGTGGCTGTCATTGGCAACCTGTCATGGAGGGGGACGAGTCACTACACACAGCACAAAGGTGGGGCTGGGCAGATGCACATCCACTCGGCCCTGCCCCCACGCTGTGCCGAGGCCCCGTCACGTCTGTTTGGGGGCCAGGTCAACTTCCAGCTGCAGTAGCGGCCCAACCCCTAACCAGATACATCCATGGTGGTGCTTTGGAGCTGTCATGTGTGAAAGTATCCAAGTGGTATGGTTTCTGCAGCTGTGGTCAGCAAGGCTTAAAACAACAAAAAAAGGAGGGAGGCGAGTTCGTCCACAAGGGGAAGTCCATGATGGGCAGGTTTTCCTCCTGACTTCCCCCTAAACACGTAGACCAAAACTGCTGCCTTTAATAAAGCAGTGTATGTTTAAAGCTTGTTTCTCAGAAGGACAGGAGGATGGCCACGTAGTAGATGCCTTTAATTCAATATCCTCTTATTTTCAACATATTGGAACTTTTATGTCAGCTAGTTCCAATAAGGGGCAAAATAAGTCTAGGAACTAGGTTTGGTTTGATCTAGAATGCAGAGATTAGCTCAGGAGAAAGTTATTGGAGCCTACCAAAGCTATCGCCAGGGGCACTTATCCGATCTGCCTGCTCAATTTTTTTCACTTAAAAATAGAATACAAACAGCTAATTTAATCTAAAAAGCACACATATAATGAGTCTAAATGGCTGGCTCTTTTCGAGGCAAGTGAGTCTAGGGATGCTCAGAAATTTTGGAGGATAGTGAACGGATTAATGTACAAGGGTAGATCTTTTTGGTCTTTCCTGGTTTCTCCGCATACCTGGGAGGAATATTTTCGCTCACTGCACCTAGTCGAAGCAGCCTTGTACCACCCATTTGATCCAGCGACTGAATTTGGAACCCTACCAGTTTGGCACAGGAGGTGGCACTTCTTATAGACACATTTAAGAAAAATAAAGCATCGGGACCAGATCTGATTCAAATTGAATTTATCATAGCCCATTTAGATTGGTGGGTTCCAGTAATAGCAGCTTTATTTACAGCTATAAATAGCTCTGGGATACTCCCACGGGGATGGGGTAACGCTGTAGTTATCCCAATCTACAAGAAAGGTTCATGTTCAGATCCCGCCAACTACAGACCAATCAGCCTTTTGAGTGTTATAAGTAAGATCTATGGTAAATATCCATTAAACAGGCTGATCTCCTGGATGAATCATCAGACTAAAATACTGTCTCCAGAATAGGCTGGCTTTCAAGAAGGTAGAAGTACCATTATTATTATTATTATTATTATTAAACATTTATAAAGCGCCAGCAACAACCTGGCGCTGTACAGAACATATAATCAGCTGCGGTCCCTACCTGTGGCTTACAATCTAAAAGACAAGGAGGGGGAGACAAGGAGAGGGGACAGTGGGAGAGACATGGGAGAAGACAAACAAACATTCAGGCGGATGCGAAGTCTCAGGCGCGTGTACTTGGCTTGGTTACAAGGTGGTCGGTAGCAGCAGTCAGCAGAGGAGGGCCGACAGTAAGAGCAAGGGGAAAGACTAGAGGGCATTGGGAAAGGCAGCATGGAAAAGGTGGGTCTTGAGGAGGGATTTGAAGGAGCGGAGGGAGGAGGCGAGGCGGACGTCGGCAGGGAGGGAGTTCCAGGCATGCGGGGCAGCGAGGGAGAAGGGACGAAGGCGGTTGGGCGAGCAGGAGAAGCGAGGGAGAGCGAGGGAGGGGACAGCGGAAGAGCGGAGAGCGCG
>QEPC01007499.1:6800097-6813458 GCA_003113815.1 Sphenodon punctatus | reverse complement strand
CTTGGGGCACACCACTTTTTACATCCCTCCATTGTGAAAACTGGCCATTTAGTCCCACTCTTTGCTTCCTATCCTTTAACCAGTTACCAATCCATAGCAAAACACTACCTCCTATCCCATGACTTTTTAATTTTTTCAAGAGTCGTTTATGTGGGACCTTATCAAAAGCTTTCTGGAAATCCAGGTACACTATATCTACTGGGTCTCCCCTGTCCACATGCTTATTCATAAGCATGTACATGCTTATGAATTCATAAACATGTAATTCATAAACATGTACATACATCGGAAGTAGCTTTACAGGTATTCCATATGATGAATATGAGAATATATTCTACCCTGCATATATTCTACTCCTCAAGAGTAAAAGGGTCTTCAAGACAAGAGAATCTGTCCCAAATGTGAATTCTCAAACATAACATCCCATATAAAACGTCTCACAGCATCTGACCATCAGAACAGGGTGGCAACACAGAGCTGGACTCATGACTGGAAACTGAAAATTAGACTGGACAAAATGCAAACCTACAATGGAGAGAACTTATAGCTATCTCCAGTCTTCCATGGGTGTTTTCAGACGTGACGGGGTGGCTTCGCCCCATCACGGAAACAACCCTGAGATTCCCCGCCGGGATCACTCCGGCATGGCCAACAGATGTGCCGGGGGATCCCGGTGGGGAATCGGGGAGGGGGCGGGGCTGTGCAGTGCAACATGCGGCCGCACGGCTCTGCCCCCTCCACGCTCCCTCGCCGCCCGCCCTCTGGGGAGACGGGCGGGCGCCGCGGCCAATGCAGCTGCAGCACCCGCCCGAAATGACCACGGGCCGGAATCCTGGCAGGGATTTCGAGCCGTGATCCCCGTCCAGACGTGACTGGCCCCTTCATCCCCGCCGGGAATCACCTTCACCACGCGATCGGCGCCGGCCCCACGGATTCATCCGATCGCGTGGTGAATGTGATTCCCGGCGGGGATTTAATGTGGTAAACATCTGGGGGGGAACGTCCGGTTCCCCAACAGACGTTACGGGACCATTCCCCACCACAGGGAATTGACTGTGGTTGAGCGTGATCTCTTAACGTCTGAAAATACCCCATGTTTGCCATTCTATGTAAATTGGAAACAAATTCAGGTCTTCAGGTTTTTTTTTTCCTTTTAAAATATTTTAAGGGCTTTTTCAAATAAAAATAAAGAAGAGCCTTCAGTGTCTGCTTCAACTCCACTGCAACCAAAACCACCATTTGAGTAAGCTATGATGAGATGGATTATTTTAGAAAACTGAAGTTACCAGCTATTCACAATTAGGAAGAGAGCTGAATGCTAGAATTAATAAAGTTGTTGCTACCAGCATCTGCAGCTGTGTAATTGCACAAGAAGCTCAGATTTCTTTTCTTTTAGATTCTGGTCTTCACAGTACCACAAAGAAGCTTTACAATCTGAACTGTACCCAAAAAGCTCAGAAACCAGAAGGCAAATATAAAGAAGCCAAAATGCAAGTATTATAAGGATTTTCCTGGAGTGTCCCATGCACGGACAGGGTGGGCAGTGTGTGGGCTGAAGAAGCGTGCACCCCCATGCACCAATGTACACAAGCCTTGCCCTGCATGAACAGTAGATGTCCATGCGTGGGGATGTCTTATGTAAAAAAACACCCTATGACAAAAATCCCATTAGCTTTAATGGAGGAAGATTGTGACCAATATTTAGAGATACAGTTGGTCAATTCACTTTATTATTAATAATTTTGATGATGATTATGATGCCAGAAATGTATCTGGCACTGATCATTAATTAGACCGGTTCCTGCCCTGGGAGTCCTACAATCTAGGATGGACAAGGAAAAGGAGACAAGAAAGAGACAGGCATACATTCACAAAGTTGAGAAGTTGCAGGTATAGGTGCTTAGCTTAGTTACAGGGCAGAAAGGAACTCAATGATAGGGTGGTTTAGGAAACATCCATAAGCAGTACTGTGAGAGTGAAGAGCTAGGGAAAGTTGGCGGAAGAAGTACTTTTTAGGAGAGATCTGAAGGTTGGGAGCAGAGCAAAGGTGTTCAGGGAGGAAGTTCCAGGCATAAGGGCCAGGCATGGGGCATGACAAAGCAGGAGTGAAGTTTCCAGGTGGGAACATAGCAGGAAATGAGGGCAGAAAGGTAGTAGGGAGCAAGGACATGAAGACAAAAAGTTTGGGCTGGATGCAAAGGAGGAGAGGCAGCCAGTGGAAGGAGGGGTTGAGCATGTTCAAAGTAGCAGGCAAGGTGAATCACCTTGGCAGAAGTGAGAGGGTCAAGGTCAGAGATGGAGCTGCAACAATTAGAATTGGTTTTTTCCACAGAAGGTAATATAAAAGATTCACTTAGTTTTACTAGTCAGAGATATTCCATGTCTCAATATTTTGCTGGTATCAGCTTCCTGCCCTTATGATCAATCCTCCTCCACTTAGCCATCTTCAGATATAATGGCATATATTTTATTGTCGTACCCAATATAGATTTCTAGCACTCTCTCCCTGCTTGGAATTGGGAGAAGCAGAAGAGAGGTGGGGGAAGGACAGCAACAGGAGGAACAGCTTCAACTATAAAGAGCCCATTTTTCTGTGAAGCATGTGTACTCCCAAACATGCAGGGAAAGAAGATAAAAAACATACCTTGCACGCTCAGTCTACGCTGGCTTAGGCCGTATGTTTCGGACTCCGACCTGGCCACCATCATCCATGCTTTCATCACCTCGAGACTAGACTATGGTAACATACTCTACGTGGGGCTACCCATGGTGACGGCCCAGAAGCTGAAGATGGTGCAGAATGCGGTGGCCCATCTCTTGGTGGGACTGGGCTGCCGGGAGCACATTACACCAGTGCTCTGTTCTCTGCATTAGCTGCTGATAGGCTTCCGAGCCCGATTCAAGGTGTTGGTTTTAACCTATAAAATCCTAAACGGTTTGGACCCAGTCTATCTGCGGGACCGCTTCACCCCCGGGTACTGGACTGGCCCCCACCGTCATCGGGGGATGCCCTTCTTGTGGTCCCCTGAGTCTTCCAGGGGGCCACGCAGGGGAGGGAATTCTTGGGGGCTGCACAGAGGCTGTGGAACTCCCTTCCGGTGGGGATGCGTCTGGCCCCGAACCTTCCCTCCTTTTGAAAAAGCTGTAAGACTTGGCTGTTCCATCAGGCGTTTGGCGGGGGAGATGGGTAGAGCCGAGGGTGGGGGAGGAGAGCGATGGGGGGAGGGAGGGAGTGATATTTTTTTATAATTTTCTGGCTTTATGATTGCTGATTGTTGTTGTTGTGAGCCGCCCCGAGCTGCCTCTGGCAGAAGGGGCGGGACATTAAATCTTTTAATAAATAAAAATAAATAAAAATACATAAGTGATAGTTTGAGTGGGTGTTGGACGTTCAGGTACAAATCAGGAGAAATTTTACATCGTCTCCAAAATGCTAATTCACTATTATGCCAGGCAGCCAAACCCTCGTACTTCCTCTTAAAAGCTTAAAGTGGAGATCTATTGCAGAATTTGCATTAAGAGGGTATATCTTTCAGTTCAGTTCTGGCTTGCCTTGATGAACAGTTCTCTGTGGCTCAGAAGCTTGTACTTTCTCAACAACAGTAGTTGGTCCAATAAAAGTTATGATCTGAACTACTTTGTCTCCATCTCAGAATCTGTAGGCAGAAGAAAACTCCTCCACCCAATATTTATTTATTTATAAAATCATTTGCTACCCCACCCCTCCTGCTCCAAGCAGCCCAGGGCGGCTTACAATGTTAAAACATACAAATCAGTAAAAACAGTACAATAAAAAGAGATGGCACAGAAACTAATCCTCCATCTCCCTCGCCAAAAGCCAGGCAGAACAGCCAGGTTTTACACATACAACGGAAGGATATCTAGAATTGGCATGTTTTCCCTATGTTCCCGTTCACAAGCTTTCACCAATATAAAGTTGCCTTCTATTTTTTTTTATCTTTAGGATTAAAGTAGTTTATTTTCCTGCCCATCACAAAAATCACAATAAATCATCTAATCAAAAACCAAAAAAATTGCTGCTATAAACCCCTTATCAAATGAACTCAAGTATCCATCCTTATAATCAAAAATCTTTATCTTCAACTGACTGTGCACAATATAAATCCATATCTTTTAATTAAAGTTAAAAAGCTGACAGCCAAGGAAGTACACGTCCTCCCCAGGCTGCACAATCTAAGAGGGACGGCGGGGGAAAGGTTTCAAAATAAAATGACATTTCTTGAACAAGGTAATTTACCTGCTGCTTAATGGTAAATTACAGTTGGGTGACTGACAAAATGGGTTCAGTGATTAAAACTTAAGCAGTGAAACTAAAGCCCAGACGTTCCAACATGTAGGCAGCGTTACTATCTCACACCTCATTGCATCAGCCTTTGGGCATGGTAAGTGCTGGGAAGCTTGATATGGGTGAAGCCTATACCATTGGTTTAATTTGTGTCCTAACCCAACAATCCTTTATGACTGCATTTTCCATATTGTTGCTTCCTCAGAGAAGAGGTGAGGGCAGACCGTATAAAAATTAGCACCAAATGTGTCAGAGAATTACTGTTCTGAATGATCATTTGTTATTTATAGCAGTTTCTTAATCTCCAGATTTATGTATTTATTTATTCACATTTTTATCCTACCCTTTCCATTAAGGTTCAGGATAGGTTACAATGCACAACAAAAACATATTCAAAAATGCACAGAACAAATAAGATTCCCTAACTCCAAATAAATTTAGGTACGCAAATAAAGCCAAGTAAAAATTAGTGTCAACATCTAGTCCACAACTTCGCAGACCCTACCTTTGCCTGCCAAACAGAAAGTTCTTCCATTGCCTCTGGAAAATGAGCAGGTTTGGGGTTAGATGAACCTCCAAGGGAAGGAAGTTTCTTAACTATGGGATTTTCACTGCTCTCTACTCGTTCTTGTTGTGCGAACCTTATGGGCAGATGGTAAGTGCAAGATGGCACTTCCAACTGACCTCAGATGCCACAATGGGACATAAGGGAAGAGGAGGTTGTAACAAGTAAATAGGAAGGCATTACCATCTCAGATAGTACTAGAACTAGGGGACACTCCATGAAAACTAACTGGCAGCAGATGTAAAACAAAGTATTTTTCACACTATGCACAATTAATTTGTGGAATTTGTTGCCAGAGAATGTGATCAAGACCAGTAGCATAGCTGGGTTTAAAGAAGGGCTGGATAGGTTCTTGGAGGATAGGTCCATTAATGGCTATTAGCCAAGTAGGTTGGAGAATGTAACCTTTAACTGTTGGGAGCTGGGAGTGAACAATATAAAATGGATCACTCCATTGTGACCTGTTAGATACTTCTCCCAAGCAACTGAAGGTGGTCTCTGTTGGAGACAGGATACTGAACTTGATGGACAATTAGCCGGACCCAGTATGGCACTTATGTTTTTATATAGTAGTCAGTCTTATTTAAAGCCCCCCTGAGAAAGTCTATTCTGGACTGGAATAAAGAAAAAAAGAAGTACAGCATATGACTGTCAGAGAACGAGCAGAGTCTAAATACCTCTATTTCCATCTTCAATCTGCTCAGTCTCTCTGCCATTTTTATTTATTTATTATTAAAATTTATACACCGCCCCCTCCTGCTATAAGCATCTCGGGGCGGATAACAACATTTTACAAACTAAGATACAATGAAAACAACCTAAAATTTCCAGATTAAAATAACCCACACCCAAACCTTCCCTAACTCAACCCACCCACCCCATCTCCCTTGGTAAAGGCCCGGCTGAAGAGCCAGGTCTTACACTGTCTATGGAAAGAGGGGAGGTCGGTGGTCAAGCGGACCTCCAATGGGAGGGAGTTCTACAGCCACGGTGCAGCCACAGAAAACACCCTCCTCATGGTTGACACATGGGAAACCCGGGGTACCTCGAGGAGGGCACCCCCAGCCGGCCGCAGGGGCCAATCCAGGATCCGGAGGGTGAGGCGGTCCTGCAGGTAGCTTGACACTGGCTGCTTGCCCATGTCACACAAACCAATTTTAATTCCTATCTAACGTTAGTTTGTGTAACGTAGGCAAGCAGACTTCCTCATTTGGGAGGGAAAATATCTGTTAGTCCCATTACGGATAACAGGGCTGAAAATCCAGCCCGGTCACTCAGGTAAGCACAAACTAATGTGAAATTTGAATATGTGCAGTACATTAATATTTCACATTAGTAAGTTAAACTAACGTGAAATTCCCCCACTGGAGGAGAGACAGGATATGGGCAAGAAAGGGTGGGGAGAAGCAAGCCCAGACACACCCACCCACCCAGCCCAGCCCGGGGGGGGGGCGTGGGGGGGAGAGAAGACTGGGGGACTCACCTACCTGGTAGTCACTAGAGCAGCTCCAGCACTGCAGCCCGAGCTCGACGCGCTGAGGCCTTCCTTTGCAGGTGGGGACATGTCAGGTCATCAGACCCCACCTGCAGAGGAAGCGCCTAACGTGCCAGGCTCGGGCTGCGCTGCTGGAGCTCCTGCTCCAGTGACCACTGGACAGCGGGCTGGGGAGCATGGGAGAGGGGGAGGCAACCCCCAGCACCCTCCCAGTCAACCCAGCACAGGGGGGGAGGATCAGGAGGAGAGTCGGCTACCCGGCTTGAAATCCTACTATCATGCTGACTTCCTTCAAATTCTGTCTCTCCTCCCTTACTTGAGCTCTCTCCCTCGCTAGACAGCAATACTACGCCTCCCGCATTGATTCCTGTTCTCGGGACCCTCACTGCCTGTCTCCACCTTTGACTCCCTTCTCAAGCCCCCCTGTCCTCCTCCTCCCTCTTCCCTTTCTGCTCAGGATCTTGCCTCCTTCTTCACCTCCAAGATAGACAAGATCTGTCTCGACATTGTTTCCCACTCTTTTCCTCTTCCTACTCCCTCCCCTCTCCCTCCTCCCCCTCCTCTCCTGTCCTCCTTCCCTCCAACCTCCTCCCTGCTCTCCTCCTACAACCCTTCCACTTGTCTCCTTGACCCCATCCCCTCGCGCATGCTGACCTCCATTGTTTCCACTGTCGCCCCTTCCTTCCTGCACATCATCAACCTCTCCCTCTCTACTGGCTCCTTCCCCTCTGCCTTCAAGCACGCCACTGTCACTCCTATCCTCAAAAAGTCCACTCTTGACCACTCTGACCCTTCTAGTTACTGTCCTGTCTCACTCCTTCCTTTTGCTTCCAAGCTTCTTGAACGTGTTGTCTACTCCCACTGCCTCGACTTCCTCTCCGCCGACTCCTCACTTGACCCCCTCCAATCTGGCTTTCGCCCCCTTACCTTCACTCTAATGAAACTGCTCTCACTAAGATCACCAATGATCTTCTTGTGGCTAAATCTAATCACCTCTACTCCATCCTTGTTCTCCTTGACCTCTCTGCTACCTTAGATACTGTTGAACACTCACTCTTGCTGGACTCACTTCACTCCTTTGGCTTCTGTGGCTCCATTCTCGACTGGTTCTCCTACCTCTCTCTAACTGCTCCTTCAATGTGCCTCTTGTCAACTCCACCTCCTCCTCGCTTCCCCGCTCGGTTGGTGTTCCCCAAGGCTCTGTCCTTGGCCCTCTCTTCTCTATCTATACCCTGTCCCTAGGCAAACTCATTGCCTCCCATGGCTTCCAATATCACCTCTATGCTGATGACACTCAGCTCTCTCTCTCTACTCCCTCTCTCTCTCCATCTATCCAAGCTCACATCACCAGCTGTCTCTCTGACATCTCTACCTGGATGTATCAACGTCAACTCAAAACTCAACATGGCTAAAACTGAACTCCTTAACTTCCCCCCTCATCCTTCCTCTCCCTCTTTCCTGTCGATCCTCATCAATGTGGTCACCATCCTTCCTGTCCCCCAAGCCCATGGCTTAGGCTTCATCTTTGATTCACCCCTTTCTTTTAAACCCTACATCAACTCTCTTGCCAAATCCTGTTGCTTCCCCCTGCATAACATTGCTAAGATTCACCCTTTTCTCTCTGTCTCCTCTGCCAAAACCCTTGTTCATGCCCTGGTCATCTCTCGCCTCGATTACTGTAACCTCCTTCTCACTGGCCTCCCCCTTTCTCCCTTTCTGGTTCGGAGGCTGCAGCTAATGCAGAATGCGGCGGCCCGTCTCCTGACGGGGCAGCGTGAGCACATAACACCGGTGCTCCGCGCTCTGCACTGGCTGCCTATAACGTACCGAGTCAGATTCAAGGTGTTAGTACTGATTTACAAAGCCCTGCATGTCCTGGGCCCCTCATATCTCGGGGACCGCCTCGCCCTCCGCGCCTCAGAGCGATCCCTTCGGTCCACTGGAGGCGCCTTTCTGGAGGTCCCCCGTGTCAGATGAGGGGCCAAAATAGAGAGGGCGTTCTCAGTGGCCGGGCCGTGGTTGTGGAAGTCCCTCCCAGAGGAGGCTCGCCTGGCCCCGGGCCTGTTGGCCTTTCAACGTATCTGTAAGACTTGGCTGTTCGCCCAGGCCTTCGGAGGGGGGGTGGGGTTTAATTTTGTGGGGGGTGTTTTAAATTTTTTTAAATTATTATATTGTACATTTTGTTTTATGTTTTAAAATTGTTTTTAGACTATGTTGGAAGCCGCTCCGAGATGCCGTAGGCATGGGGGGGGGGCGGCATATAAATATAAATAAATAAATAAATAAATAAATAAATAATCTCTTTCAAAAACTCTGCTGCCAGGGTCATCCACCTCGCCCGTCGCTTCGACGATGTGAAGCCCCTCCTCTCCTCTCTTCACTGGCTTCCCCTTCCTGAACGAATCCTGCACAAACTCCTAGTTTTCACCTATAAAGCTCTTCACAACCTTGCTCCCCCCTACCTCTCTGTGCTAATTTCCCTCTGTACTCCAGTCCGTGAACTCCGCTCCTCCTCTGTCCCCATTCTCACCCTCCCTCGCCTCCCCTTCTCCCCTAACCGCCTTTGTCCCTTCTCCCTAGCTGCCCCCCATGCCTGGAACTCCCTCCCTGCCCACATCTGCCTCACCCCCTCCCTTTGTACCTTCAAATCCCTCCTCAAGACCCACCTCTTCCACTCTGCCCTCCCCGACTCCTCGGTCCCCTCACCTAACTCCTGCAGATACCCTCCATCCAGTACAATCTGTTACCTGAGGTCTGTGTACTCATATCCTCACCACATGGACCAACCAGCCATCATTCTCGATGTAACCAAGCCAATCGTGTGCACGTGGGACCTCGCATCTTCGTGAATGTTACACTCCTTGTCTCTCCCTCTGTTCCCCTTCCTTCATCTCTCCCCACCCCCCATCTCAGATTGTAAGCCCTAGGGCAGGAACTGTGTCTATTCAATTACTTGTAAAGTGCCAAGTACATTGCTGGCACTATATAAATGCTTGATAACAACAACAACAACAAGGGCACGGATCTGTGGTTTCTGACAACGGATCCAGCCCACTGCAAAAAAGACATGAAAAATCAATGTGGGCACCTTGATCTCACGTAATTGCTGTTTTCTTGTGAAATTCAATCTCACGAGAAAACACCAAACGTGGGAAAGCAGCCACTGTTGACCACCCCTCTCCCTTGATTCTTTTAATCAAGCCCTCTGTTTCCAGGGTTGGTGTGAATGCACCAATTCAGTGTAACGCGAACTGTTGGAGTGCGGTTTTAAAAGCAGCTCAGAGTAGCTTTTAAAACCGCACTCCAACAGTTTGCATTACGCTGAAATGTGCGCACTAGTTGCATTCACACCAACCTGGAAGTGCGCGTTGCTTTAAATCACACAATGCCGCTGCTGCTGTGCGAATTATGCACACATCTGAATGCAGCCTAAATCCCTGGGCAAACTCACTGAATCTCACAGCCTACAATATCATCTGAATGTTGGCAACACCCAGATCTGGTCTTTTCTCCTTTTCCATTCTAGGTTGTAAGCTCTGGGGGTAGGGACCTGCCTCTAATTAATGACTGTTCATACTAGGCAGGCATATTGCTGAGAAGATCCACAGGGAGCTGCCTGAGGCTTGAGAGCTATAGTGCAAGATCTCTCAGTGTAAAAATACCAGAGAGACGGCCTGAGTTCTATTGAAAAAGGACAACTATGGGTATTTTCAGACGTTACGAGATCACAGTCAACCACAGTGAATCTGCACATGGTGAAAGTGATCCCGTAACGTCTTATGGGGGGAACAGAAGTTCCCCCCCCAGATGTTGATCACAGTCAACCACAGTGAATCTGCACATGGTGAAAGTGATCCCGTAACGTCTGATGGGGGGGATGTTGATCACAGTCAATCGCAGCGGGGAATCATATTTGTCACGGGATCAGCGCCGGNTACCAGAGAGACGGCCTGAGTTCTATTGAAAAAGGACAACTATGGGTATTTTCAGACGTTACGAGATCACAGTCAACCACAGTGAATCTGCACATGGTGAAAGTGATCCCGTAACGTCTGTCTCCCCAGAGGGCGGGCGGGGGGGGGGGGGGGGGGGGGGGGGCGGGGTGCAGCCACACGTTGCGCTGCGCGGCCCCTCCCCCTTCGGGATTCCCCGGCACGTCTGTTGGCCGTGCCGGAGTGATCCCGGCGGGGAATCAACGGGTTGTTTCTGTGCCGGGGTCAATGGGCCCCGTCATGTCTGAAAATACGCTAAGAGTGCGAGGTGAACAACATTTTTAAAGTATGCAAAAAGACTGTTATAAACAAACTTGTACCCAGCTATTACCTGTGGTCAGTGAGCATGGGATTAGAGGTAACAGGCTTAAATGGAAAGAGAAAACATTTAGGAGAAATATTAGGAAGAATTTTTCTAATTACAAAAACAGTCCTTGGAAAAGATTACCAAGGGAAGTTGTGGCACTGGACACGGTAAAAAATAAGTTAAACTCCTCTTCGGGAATGGTATAGTAGGTCCTGATTTAGGGCAAGCCAATGGGCCAGATTACCTTTTTAAAAGGTACTTCCTACCCTTAAATTTTAGGATTAGTCCCCATATCTCTGTGTGCTTGGATTTACTTCTACAAATCATAAGTAAAAAAAGCATGAGTGCTAGCATCAACTGACCAGCTAGATTGTGTGCATTACTAGTGTGTGTCATGTTCACTATTTCAGGAATCTATAGGATATAATATTCTTTCATTTTTGTCCCAGACTGTTGTGTGGCACTCCTCTGTTCTGGTATTCCAGTCTACAATGTAATTCCTCTCTATAATTTGTGAAGCGCAAATCTTTCAGAACAAAATGAAGTACTATAAAACAATAATATCTTATGTCTTATATACATTATCTAATAAAATCAGTGAGCATTACAGGCATCATACCTGACAGTATCAAATACCAAAAGCAGAAATGCCTGCTGGAACTGATCCAGTAATGATGCAGAAGCACTGATGGAGAAGCCGCTTGCGTCTATGGATATAATTTATCTCTGCCAAGGGATAAATGTGGAGGGAAAACTCCTGTGTACACCATGGCTGATATGTAATCATTATCTAACCTTCCTCCGGGACAAAAAAACAAATTGTTCTTTGAAAATCTTTCCAACATCTACACTGAGTTAATGTTTAAACTCTAAATCCCTTTAAAAAAAACCAACAACAGAAGACCCCAAGGAGGTAAGTTTTCAGATAAAAATCTTTAATTAAAGTTTAATTTAAATCTAGTATGATATATTTACTTTACTATATAATTAATCAATGAACAGACAGTTAAACGTAATAGGATTTTCTCTTCTGCTGATATAAGCCACTCCGTTACCCAGAAGTTCAATGTCAACATAAAAGGATATGCTAAAGGAGACAATATTATATCTATGTTTAGTTTTGGCACTGACAATTATGCACTGATTCTAAAATTGCACATCACATCAGCTCAGCATGGCTCTTTAAATGTTGGGGTATATTAGTTAAAGCTTTCAGAGAATACCATCTCTCCAACCCTAGCAAACATATTTGGCAATTCACAACATAAAATTTGCAGAAGAGAAGACAATTATCAAGAAACCACATCTCATCCAACAAGCATATAACACTTAGAAGGCATTTCAGCATTTGTACAGATAGTTGAAGGCTGGTGAAGTAGCAATACTTCCACATCTGCCTTCCTCAAGTAGCAAGCAGCTACTCTTACTGTTGTAAACCATCCTGAGCCATTTATGGGTAGGATGGCATATAAATCTAATATAGAATAGAAAACATGTTTAACATTAGGATTGCCTATGGTTGTATTATTGCTACCTATGCTTTAAAAATGCTCTCCATAGCAGCTCAACGGCAAACTATGGCACTCAGGCACTTTTGGGGAGGTGGAGTGGGGGAAGGGAAATAGGACAATTGCCCTGGGCCTCACACATGGAGGGGGCCACATCAACAATGACAAACAGTACTGTGTTTGAATGATCCAATTTAGATACCATTTTCCCTTCCAGGGCAGTAGCACTGGTCAGTAAAAATGTAACCCCAGAAGTGGGGCTATAATTTGATTCAGTACTTTGGATCTGCCCTGTGCTCCACTGACTGAGCCATTGACTTCAGTGGGTGGAGGAATCTGTTCTTATTGTCCTGTTGTTAACACATGTTTCTCCCACCACCTATGCCTGAAGGGTTGCCTTCCTAAGTCTCAGTAAAACAGCCTAATCAAAAAACTTTTTGACCTGTAAATTTAATCAACTAGCCCATTAATTCATCCCCCTCCTCTGGAAACACACATTGAGCAGACAGTCGATACAGACTTTTTGTTTGAAAGTCAAAGATTGGGTGAAATATGGACATTCATATTCCCCTCCTCAGCCCCTTTCCATAATTACACCCATGCTTCACAGACAAGACATGGTCCATGGATTCGGATTCTAAATGGCTACATCTACTATCTCACCTGGCTGGTGAGTTTTGAAATCAAGATGATTTTGAAATCCTTTGCTGAGGGGGACATTGGGCCTCTTTAGACAGAACAGAAATGGGTGTCTGGATGGGTGCTGACACCATTGTTTAGCCACACACATGTCCCCGTGTTTGCTGTGTTGTATTATTTAGACAATTACATCTATCGGTGCTTACTTAAACGTTGGGTGTCAGCAGTGATGAACAGCCTGCCACAGCTTTCCCGGCATGCGCTGCCCCCTCCCCTCAGTAAAAAGCATGCTATCCCATGATGCACTACTCCCTCCACTCGCTATACAGTGCTATCAAGATCGCTCGGATTCAGGCCGATTTCGACGCTGGGTTGACAGCAGCAGGGGAAGAGCGCGGGGGGGCGGAGGGTCCGTCTGGTCCATCTTTATGGGGCGAGTTTCAGGAAGTGACGCCTGCCGATGTGGTGGATGTCCTGGGGTCTGTGAGGGCCACGTGTTGTCAACTAGATCCATGCCCGTCCTGGTTAATAAAAGCTTCCGGGGAGACG
>QEPC01007499.1:6787977-6798720 GCA_003113815.1 Sphenodon punctatus | reverse complement strand
ATGTTGCCCTGTTTTATTGATATGTTTTATATTTGTATTTTAAATGTTTTAAACTGTTTTTATTGTTGTTAACCGCCCCGAGCTGCATTGCAGGATGGGGCGGTATAAAAATCTATTAAATAAATAAAAAAAAAAAATAAATCCCAAGGTTCTTTGACATGGCTCCGGACATTCTCACAAAGGGATTTCTTGGTTCCACGTGAAAGATAAAAGATCACATTCACAGGGGTCAAGGTGAAATTATGGGGAGCGGGGAGCTGTAAATGGGTGCACACAGGGGCAGAGACATGCACCCCACGTGGACTGTGGACTGACTGGGGAGGGGAAGTGAGCACAGCCCCACTATCCCCACTGGGACTGTGGATGCAAAGAGGAGGCAGGGAGGAGGCCGAGGCCGACGTGGCTTCAGTTTTACAGGAAGTTGCAAGACAAACCAACACCGCTCTGTGTGCTGAACACTACGATGGGGCACCTTGCCTGGTGCTGGGGCTTGGTGATGCGGCAGTTCTTTTGCCAAGCACCCTTCTTGCCTCACCCCGTGTGCAGCTTAGCTGCTTTCTGCTACAAGGGGAAGCAGGAAGGGAATGAGGGAGTGTCTGATCTGGGGGGGTGTGTGTGCAAAATCTGTTTTCTCCTTGAGTGCAGGATTACAGAATTTATGAATCGATGAAGATATTGTGATTTGGGGGGTTTGTTTGTTTTTGAAAATTTTGGGGTGCAGTTGCTAACACCTAATATGCTTTGGGTCTGGACACATGGAAAGGGGCTACGGTAGGGGCAGTGTGAAGTGGCTCTGTGCACATGGTAGCAATTCTAAAGGTGCTAGTACCAGTGTAACCATTATGATTGCTATGCTGTTGCTTTTTGGCTCCGAGACTCTGAGAATGCCCCCCCTGTTTGTGGTCAGTTGGGTGTGTGCTTTTCTGCTGCAGCCTGCCCTAAATTTTAACTATTTCCCATGTGTGTGGGGGGAGGGGGGTTGCACTGGATCATAATGTTGGCTGATTATTGGGATCATCCCAGAGCCTGTGTTTCTGGGGGGTGCCATTAAATGGTCAATATGACATGGATTGTTTAGCGTGTGCCTGATTTGTACTGTAAGGAAGTACTGATGACTGAACTATATGATCTTTTAAAATCTTCTGTAATTCGCCAAGCAGTGGATTTTGGGACATTGTCAGGATGAAGACAACACAACTGTGAAATGTGTGTTTACTTTTACTTAAACAATTTTCTTGGTTAAACTAATAAACAATAAAAATGGGAAAGGGATTTTAAGTACTGCAATAATGGGTAATTTCTGGTTCTGTTGTGCTGAAGCACTTTAAAACCACAAACTCAAGAAGACATTATTGGACGTTGGTGTCCTGGCCAGCTATCGGCTGGTCTCTAACCTTCCCTTTTTAGGGAAGGTTATTGAATGGGTGGTGGCTCGGCAGCTGCAGGAGCATCTGGACTGGATTAATTTTCTCAATTTCTCGCAGTCTGCCTTTTGTCCGGGATATGGCACAGAGACTGCACTTATGGCCTTGGTTGATGACCTCTCCGGGAGTTGGACCGTGGTCGTTCGACCTTGTTGATCCTGTTCGATCTCTCAGCTGCATTTGATACCGTTGATCATGAGTTGTTGGGGACTTGGCTGCGGGACCAGTCAGGGATTGGCGGGACCATTCTTGAATGGTGCTGCTCCTTCCTGGCTGGGAGAACTCAGCGTGTGGTCCTAGGTGATTTTTCATCTTCTCCCCAGGGTCTCACGTGTGGAGTTCCACAGGGTTCTATCTTGTCCCCTCTTTTGTTCAATTTGTATATGCAGTCTTTGGAGGAAGTTGTTAGGGAGTTTGGCGTACAGTGTCATCGATATGCTGATGACACTCAGCTATATCTCTCTTTTTCATCCAACTCAGGCCCGACAGTCTCGGTGCTTACCCGGTATTTGGCAGCTGTGGGGGATTGGATGAGGACGAGCCGCCTGAAATTAAATCCTGACAAGATGGAGGTGATGGAGATGGGGAAGGCCTGGGGAGTGGTGACCCCCATCATTGATAGGGTCCGTCCTGTCCTGGTATCTCAGGTTCAGAGTCTGGGGGTGCTCCTGGACCTGCAGCTTCGCCTGGATGTCCAGGTGGCGGCTGTGGAGAAGGGGGCATTTCGTCAGTTACATCTGGTACGTCAGCTTAGGCCGTATGTCTCAGACTCTGATCTGCCCATGATAGTCCATGCTTTTATTACCTCGAGACTGGACTACGGTAACACACTCTACGTGGGGCTACCCTTGTGCTGGTTCGGAGACTGCAGCTGGTGCAGAACGCGGCGGTTCATCTCCTAACAGGGACAGGCTGACCCGAGCACATTACACTGGACGGTGATTTGTTCCCTGCACTAGCTGCTAATAGTCTTCCGGGCCCAATTCAAGGTGTTGGTGTTGACCTTTAAAGCTCTAAACAGCCTGGGTCCCGCCTACCTGCAGGACTGCCTCACCCTCCGGATCCTGGATCGACCCCTGCGGTTGGCCGGGGGTGCCCCCCTCAAGGTCCCCCGGGTTTCTCGGGTGTCGACCTTGCGGAGGGGATTCTCTGTGACCATGCCTGTGGAAATCCCTTCCACCAGAGGTCCACTTCACCACTGACCTACCCTCTTTCCATAGACAATGTAAGACCTGGCTGTTCTGCCATGCCTTTCCTGAGGGAGATGAGGTGGGGGGGGGGGTAGGGAGTAACTTGTTTTTATTGTGGGTTTTTAACTGTATTATTGTTGTTTATTTTAATCTTTTTTAATATGTTGTTAGCCACCCCAAGATGCTTTTAGCAAGAGGGGGCGGCACACAAATTTTATAATAAATAAATAAATAAATAAAATTGAGTTGCACACTAACCCTGAGGAGGCATCTTATATGAAGGGGAAACCAAGGCTGAGAAGATAAATGGCTTGCCTTGTGTTTGATATAAGGTGGATCTTGATTTTGAGCATTGTTTTCCTTAACTTATCTGTGCTTAGTGGATGTGTGGATTCTTTGATGTGATCACCACAAGGGAGACTCCCCCACGGTGCTCCCTTTTATCATATGGGCAAGAAATTCAAATGGTGGAAAAGAGTAGAAAGAAGTCCTCACTTGTGATGGTGACAGTTTAATTACACAACAGCTCTAGAGGTAAGAGAACAATGGAAAACTATTTTATTTTAAAATGTTAACGTTAAGGAAAGTGAGCATATATGATGTAGACACTTGGCGGGTGCTTGTGCTTGCAGCACACAAACATCCTCCCTCCATCCCTCCAGCAATAGCACCTTAGCCTCCCCAAACACAAAAACTTAAAACTATGACAAAACCTCTCTCAATTGTTTCTCAGGAATACATCTCCCTAGGTGCAGGCTAAGCACCTTTTAAACATTTATTCTAAGGAGAGCTGAAGTCTGAGGAGAAGCAGTTTGGGGGGGAGGACCAGACAGAAATTACCCTTGTACCAACTCAGACTCAGCCAGTGCCCCCTGCCCAGACAGATGGGTCTGCTGTGGGGTCTTTCCCAGGGAAGAATTCTGATGTCAAATATAAATGATTTTTGAAAAGATTATATGTGTGTCTAGTTTTCCAAGTTAGAAAAAAATGACATTATAGGGTGGCAGTAAGGAGGAACGGGGGGGAGAGGGTCTCAAATGAAATTCTGCCCCTGGGTCTCTCAGAGGGTGCTTTCTGATGTGCATAAACGTCAGAATGCGGCAGCTCGTCTCCTTACGGGGATGGGTCGTTGGGAACACATTACACCAGTGCTCCGGACTCTGCACTGGTTACTAACAGTGTGCCGAGCCAGGTTCAAGGTTTTGGTGTTGATCTATAAGGCCCTTCACGGTCTGGGCCCCTTGTACCTCAGGGACCGCCTCGCCCTCCACACCCCAGAGTGGCTCCTGCGGTCGGCCGGGGGTGCCTTCCTGGAGGTTCCCCGCGTAAAGTGGGGGGTCACAATGGAGAAGGCATTCTCAGTGGTCGGGCTGCACCTTTGGAACTCCCTCCCAGAGAAGCTCGCCTGGCCCCAAGCCTGTTGTCATTTAGGTGGTGTTGTAAAACCTGACTGTTTGCCCAGGCCTTCGGGGTGGGGGGGAGGGTGGGTTAGGGGTTTGTTTTTCTCCCCTACCCTGTTCATTGTTTTAAATTCCCGGGGCCCTGTTTTAAAACATTTAAATTGTTTGATTATTTTAAATTGTTTTTATACTTGTTTATGTTTTTACTATGTTGGAAGCCACCCCGAGCTGTTTGCAGGAGGGGCGGGGTACAAATTTTTAGAAATAAATAAAAGGAATTAAAAAAAGAAAAGCACCTGATTTCCCTCTGCGAGAAACTGTGAGCGGCAAATCAGGCATGGCTTTTGTCACATGGGAAAACAAAGTCACGAGACTCTTGCGGTGATCATATGGGAGATGCAAACATGGATTCGGGGGCTTTGCATCCCCCACATGATCGCCACCAAAGCCACAATGGTTTGTTTCCCATGTGACAAAATCCGAGCCTGATTTGCCTCCTGGAGTTTCTTGTGGAGGCAAATCGGGCACTTTTCTGAGCCTTTATGCATGTCAGAAAGTGCCTCGAGACTTAAAAAGGACCTGCTGGCCTGCTTTTGTGTCTATAAACACGAGCTTAATTTGTCATGTGTGGTGGGGCTGGAGAGGAGAATTCAAGGTAGTAGGGTTATAAAACAAATATGCAAAGGGAAAATGAAACATTTCTCCAAATACTTTAACACGCCAAGGATAGTAGTCAGAGTCAAACTGTTCACATGTGCTCTAAATTTGATTAGCAAATGTCAATTTCATGCTAGTTGCACTGACATGTGAAAGCAGACTACCTCTTCCCATAACAGCTCTTCAAAGTCTTAGATTTCCTGCAGGCAATCAAAGCTATTATAATTAAGTCACAGAGGACTCAATTTTCACATACAAAACTCATTTGCTGTCCCTTATGGATGGGTTGGGGGGAGGAAAAGGGGAAAGAGAGCAGGCATGGAATTACAAAAAGAACAGCAAAGTATGACCTTAGGCATTTTAAAGCTACAAAAATGACAGAGTGCCTACACCCAACAACCTCTCACTGTGAGAAAAACAAACAGAGGTATTTGAAAGCCAGTCACAGAACAGTGCGACCCTATCAAAAAGCTTAACATTAACACCACTAATCCACCACTAACTTGCAGCTTTTGTGCTTATTCTAAACCCTGGCAAAGAACTTGGTCCCCTAGGGACCAAGTTCAGCTAATAAATTATTTGTTTAAAAATAAATAAATAAAATAAAACCAGCAAAGCCTTGTTTCTCTTTTATTGAGAAGAAAAAGCTACACATAGATGTGTCATGCAGGCAGGCAGTAAACTATACTTTGATGGCCCTGCATATTTGCTTTGTTTCCAATTGACTTGCAGAGTTAAAGGGTGTCTCCCCACGAGCTGCTGGGGCCTGATCCCTGCACAGCTCCACGGCGGGCAAGCACAGTCACCACACTGTGGGGCCAGCATAGGGAGCTTGGTATAGAAGTGTGCCCTATGAGCCCCCACTCTCCTCCATCCCCAGGCTGTTGCTGCCATCCGATATCTCCCATGGCTGAGGTGGGCCAAGGCGCTGGCCACACGAGTGGACACCTGCCCCAACCCCCAACTAAATTCCCACCCTAGCTGTGACAGGGCAGTGAGTGACGGGCAACAGCGCCTGCTGCTCGAAGCCCCACCATGGAGCTCACCCTGCTCTGGGGGCAGCAGGGGCCTGGCACACAGGCAGCCACACCCCATATGGGGTAAGGCTGCTATGTGAGAGACATCCTCAGACTTTTCCCGAGGACACAGCATGTAGCAGCCAGGCGGGGGGAACATCTGGCAGCAGCTGGTTACATGATGCCCTGCATCACATGGTCCAGCTGCCCAGACTGGGTTAAGGCTACCGAAGGTGTTGTATGCTACCCAGAGTGTTTTGTGCGACTACACCCAAAGTGAAAAAGCTCTTAAATATTTTTCAAGCAATTATTTTTTGCTAACTTTAGCTTTTAATGGTCTTCAAAGGTTGCTTCCTTTATGGCTATTGTTCCAAACATCTTCAAAAGAAACGAGTTGTGCCTATTCTGCTTTCTGCACATGCTAAAACACTTTCCCCTTAATAATGTACAAATTAGAAGATGCTTTTGAAAATAGACGGGTTTCTTTAATTAAAAGCCTGCATTTCCAAACCTCCTGCTGGTAGCAGCCATCTTGCTAGAAAGGCTTATCATTTGTGGCAGCTGCAGAACCCCACTGCAAGATTGCAAATCAATGTTCATCTTATTTTATTATTGAAAAAAAAGTTTTACTTGGTAAATGTTAAACTTATTATTCAAACTTTAAAGATCCTCTGAAATATTAATAAAGCAGAATAGAAACTGTTTTTTACAACCTTTTATAATAGGTTTCTACATAATTTACCCTACTGAGAACACCTCAACCTAATGCGCTTTTACAGGTTTCTTATTTATCCAGAGTAAAGAAAAAGGCAGTGAGAACTCATGGGCAAAACACAAAAGTTGCATGATACTGTAACAAGCAATCCAAGTAGCTGGAGGTTTGATTAGGATACGTGTAAAGAGCTCATTATAGGACACCAGCCAGAGTTTGCATTTGGTTGATCACAATGGTGATTATAGGATATAAAGAGCTGCCTGTGTCAGACCAATGGTCCATCTTAGCCCAGTATTGTCACAACCAGAAACGGCAGCAGGGTTTCAAATTCAGCTTTCCAGGATCCCCAGCAGAGGCCTCATCCAGGTGTGCTAACAGAGATCCTGAATTGGAGATACCAAGAATTGAACTTGGGACCTTATACATGTAAAGCATATGCTCTACCACCTGAGCCACGGCCCACCCTAAGGTGAACAAGGTGATTCTCCTGTTCAATGGGAAAACCACTTTCAGGAAGCTCACTGTATAGATTACAGTTTGTGGGGCTCCCTCTGTCCATAGGATCATGAGGACTGAATGAGGAGTATTTCAAAACACCATCTTGGAGGCCCAGATTAAAAGGTAGCAAGAGGACCAAAGTCTGCCAGTGTGGCTAAATGGTGAAGTAAAGGAGGTCATTAGAGCCACTGTAACGAATCTGAACGACTGTCACAAATCACCATGACTCTAGAAGAAGTTTTAGAGAAGATGGGCAAATTAAACAGTAGTAAGTCACCAGAACCAGATAGTTTTTCACCCAAGAATTCTGAAGGAACTCAATTATGAAATCGTAGAACTACTATTGGTAATATGTTGCCTATTGCTAAAATCTGCCTCTGGTCTCTACCTGAGAATTGGAGGGTAGCAAACACCACCAATTTTTTAAAAAGGCTCCAGGAACAACCCTAGAAACTCCAGATTGGTGAGCATGATGTCAGTGCTGGGCAAACTGATGGAGACAGTTGTGAAAAACAGAATTATCAGGCATACTGACAAACATGGCATAAAGGGGGTGAGGGGAGAGCCAACATAGTTTTAGCAAAGGCAAGTTATGCCTCACTAATCTATTGGAAATTTTTTTAGGGTGTTCACAAAGCATGTTGATAAGGGTGATCTGATTGATACAGTATATCTAGATTTTCAGAAAGCTTTTGACATGTTCCCTCATGAGAGACGCCTAATAAAATAGGGGGCTGCCTGTTTATTGTTGGTATATGCAACATCCATAAGTTAATGCCTGCTGAATTAAGAACAGTGATTGACTATAGAGCCACCAGATGGCGCTGCTAAGTTTATATGTACATGGAAGGGAGATGGGGTTTTACAGTTGAATTATTTTGTGTAACCACTCCTCCTTCCCTTCTCTCTCATTGTCTCAGTCTCCATTTTGTCTTCTTACTACTAGATGCAACTAAGGATCTGTGCCTGGAAAGCTTAAGTAAAGTCCTGTTTGTTAAACCTTCAGCTGCATTTGTCCTTACTGATTGCGAATCAGTTATTACTCTGCAGACCTCTTCAGAACAGCCCAGGACAACTCTAAAGACTGGAAGTGAGCTGAAAGGAAAAGAGGCCCAAAGGAAACTCCCAGAGGAGGCCTACTAACTGTAAGTGAGCAGAAGAACCAGAATCCCAATCTGAGGGGAGGGAAGCAAGCATGGCCAGCAGCTCTGAATTAAAGTTTTCAGTCTGCAAGCTGAATAACACAAACTACCAGTTGTGGAAATTCAAAATAGAAATGCTCCTATCCAAAGATGAGCAGTGGGAGGTGATCACCACAGACAGACCTGCAGCAAACCCTGAGGTATGGGATAGGAAGGACAGGTAAAGGCAACCATAAGCCTGCTAGTAGAAGATGACCAGTTAATCCACATAAGGGAGGAGGCCACAGCAAAGGGCATGTGGAATGCACTGCAGAAGCTGCATGAAAGGACCAGCTTGAACAGTAAGCTGTTTCTCCTAAGGAAACTGTACCAGATGAGATTTGGTAAAGGGAAGGAGATACAGGATCATATAAATCCAATGCTGGAAGTAGTAGCACAACTGCGAGGCATAGGTGAAGAGATAAAAGACAACCACGTAGCAGCCTTCTCTGCAGCCTGCTCGATCATACAGCGCCCTCATAAATGCCCTAGAGACAAGGGGTGAAAACAGACATGATGCGAACCACCCTTTAACCACCCTTGGTGGTCATTTATGCATGTTTCAGGGCTGCATAGGGCACCAATACAGGCCTGCAACATCTGCTAACTCCAGTGCACAACCCGGAGTTAGCCCTGCCACAGTCCGGGGTTATCTCTGCTCCCACTCGCAGCAAACATCTGGTGGGCGGGAGCATATGTGACACCACCACGGGTGGCCATGCCGGAGTTGGTGTGGCCACCTGTTGTAGCATCACGTATGAAAATATCCATGGACTCAAGCAGGTTATCATCTTGTTATAAACACCCTAAATAGTCATGGGATAACAGACAGCATTCTGTCATTAATCAGATCAGTAACTGGTTAAAAGATAGGAAACAAAGAGTGAGACTAAATGGTCAGTTTCCACAATGAAGAAAAGTAAATAGTGGGGTACCCCAGAGCTCTGAACTGGGACTGGTGTTGTTTAATATTAATTAATAATCTGGAAAAGGGAGTAAAGAGTGAAGTGATCAAATCTGCAGATGACACCAAGTTATTCAAGATAGTGAAGACCAAGACAAATGGTGAGGAACTGCAGGAGGATCTTACATGACAGGGCAAACAAATGACAGATGAAATTCAATGTTGACAAGTGCAAAGTGATACTCACAAGGAAAAATAATTCAAACTATACACAGACAAACCTGGAATCTAAATACGTGTTACCCACTCAAGAAAAAAATCTTGGAATCATTAGGCACCATTAATTGACAACCAACTCAGTGTGTGGCAGCAGTTAAAAAGGCAAACAGATTGTTAGGAATTATTTGTAAAGGGGTAGGGAATAAGACAGAAACGCCGCTATATAAATCTACGGTGTGAGCACTAGGGATGGGCGAACGCGGTTCGGAAATTCGGAGTTCGGACCGAACTCGGTCTGTTCGGTCGACTGAACCGAACTTCCGAACTGAACTCGAATTTCAAACCAAACCAAATTTCCGAACTCCGTTCTGTTCGCCCATCCCTAGTGGCAAACACACACCAAAAACCCTGGTTTTGAATGGCCGAATTTGGTTTGGAAGTTCGGAATTCGACCGAACTTGGTCTGTTCGGTCAACCGAACCGAACTTCCGAACCGAACTCGAATTTCAAACCGAACCGAATTTCTGAACTTGAATTTCAAACTGAACCGAACTGAACCAAATTTCCGAACTCCGTTCTGTTCACCCATCTCTAGTGAGCACACATTGACTATTGTGTGCAGTTTTGGTCACCCCATTACGAAAAAGATATAGTAGAACTAGCAAAGGTACAGAGAAGCGCAACAAAAATAACCAAGGGTATGAAATGACTTCCAAAGGAGAAGAGGCTTGATAGTACAGGCTCTCCATCTTGGAGAAGAAATGGCACAGGGGATGTAAATGAATTTTATAAAATCATGAGCAGCGTGGAACAAGTCAATAGTTAGCTGTTATTTACTCTCTCAAAACTAAAACTAGGGTACACTCCATGAAACTAACTGGCAGCAAATTAAAATGAACAAAAGGAAGTACTTTTCCCCCCACTCAGCTTACAATTAACTTGTGGAACTTGTTGCCAGAGGATGTGAAGGCCAGTAGTGTAGCTGGGTTTAAACAAATTTTGGATAAATTCTTGGCAGATAGGTCCATTAATCGCTATTTGTCAAGTCAGGAGTCGCAACCCTCACCGCCTCTTCTCTACTTTCAAATCCCTTCTTAAACCCCCCTGCCCTCCTCTGCCCTCTTCCCTTGCTGCTCAGGATCTTGCATCGTTCTTCACCTCAAAGATTGACAAGATCCGACAAGGACAATTGCCTCCCACCCGCCTCCACGTCCCACTCCCGTCCCACCCCCTCCCCCTCCCTCCTCACATCCTTCCCTCCTGCCTCTCTCGAGGAAATCTCTGCTCTGCTCTCTTCATCTAACCCCTCCACCTGCCTGCTTGACCCGATCCCCTCCCACCTCCTGACCTCTGTTGCTCCCACTGTCGCTCCCCCTCTTCTACATGTCATCAATCTCTCCCTTTCCACAGGCTCCTTCCCCTCTGCCTTCAAGCATGCCACTGTCTCCCCCATCCTCAAAAAGCCCACCCTGGACCCATCTGACCCCTCTAGTTACCGGCCAGTCTCCCTCCTTCCCTTTGCCTCAAAGCTTCTGGAAC
>QEPC01007499.1:6746446-6786770 GCA_003113815.1 Sphenodon punctatus | reverse complement strand
CTCCTTCAAATCCCTCCTCAAAACCCACCTTTTCCTTGCTGCCTTTCCCAATGCCTGCTAGTCTTTCCCCTTACTCTTACTGTCGGCCCTCCTCTGCTGACTGCTGCCACCAACCTCTCTGTAAACCAAGCCAAGCATACGCACCTGAGACTTCGCATCCGCTTGAATGTTTGTTTGTCTTCTCCCCTGTCTCTCCCACTGTCCCCTCTCCCTGTCTCCCCCCGCCCCCCTTTTTGTCTTTTAGATTGTAAGCCACAGGCAGGGACCACGTCTAGTTCTATGTACAGCACCAGGCCACACGACTGGCGCTATATAAATGTTTATAATAATAATAATAACCCCCAACTGTGGAGAGCTGGAAATGAACAGCAGAGCATACATCAGTCCATTGTAACCTGTTGGGTAGTACTCCAAAGTGACCAAGGGTGACCACTATTAGAAACACGATACTGGGCTAGATGGGCCATTGGTCTGACACAGTATGGCCCTTCTTATGATGTTCTGATGCTATTTGGTCAACACTGTGCACCCTCCCTGTCCAACCCCTAATTTCAGACAGTTTAACATATGTACCTTCCTTATTTCCACAATTGCCAGGTTTCCCTTCAGCGGACAAGATTTTACACACACTACTGGAGACAGCTGCTTCTTGTAAAGATCTGCAAGACTTTGCTAGCTCTGCGGCTTACCTGGTGGTCACCCAACCGCAGTAGTAAAGCATCCTCAGGAAAAGCTCAAAGGCCACAAAAAGTTTTCTGTTCTAGTGCTAACTCATTCTCATGCTTTTCAGGTTTCATTGCCAAAATAAAAGCTATAGTAATCCAATACATAAAGGCAAAAATATTCATTTAGCAAAGGTTAGTCATCACAACCCCTCTCAGGATTGGGTTCTCTAGGTATCTTTTGGAACACCCACAAAATTTAAAATTTTGGTTTGTTTGGATTTTTGACAGCTGATTCTCATTTTTTCACCCATCGAATGACTTCCCCATTCCCATCGCCATGTATATTCTTTCTTGCTCAACAGTCTATTTGACATCCCTTATCTATAATTTATAATCTGAAAACAACCTAGGAATTAATTATACCTAAATGGCTTTAAAAATGTATTAAGAACATCATCCTTAATAGTTCACTTTATCTAGTCATCCAGTGTTCTGCAGAGTAGAGTTCATTATTGATTAGTCAAAGAAATTTACTGGAATAAAGTGCGGCTTATCTGTTTTGCATCTGAATGCCTTCATGGTAATTCTTTTTTCCAAGGGTAAGCTTCTTTTCACTAAAGTGTTTATCTTTTGCACACTATCTTGGTTAGTTAAAACTGGGATGGCCTGATTTTGAAAGCTGAATACTTACAGCTCACACTGAATTAGGATGAAGGTCAAAGGAAGAGACAGGCGTATCTACAATCACAAAATTTATCATCATCCTATGGGTATTTTCAGACGTTACGAGACCATGCTCAACCACAGTCAATACCCTGTGGTGGGGAATGGCCTCGTAACATCTTTTTGGGAACCGGAAGTTCCCCCCCAGATGTTTACCACAGTCAATCGTGGCGGAGAATCAGATTCACCATGCAATCGGAGGTCCAGGCCAGACCATCCCCGATCACGTGGTGAATGAGATTCCCCCCGTGATGAAGGGGACAATAACGTCTGTCCCCTGACCACGGCCCGGAATCCGCAGCGGGATTCCGGGCCGTGGTCAATGCCAGGGGGGCAGCCGGGAGCTGTGGTCGCATTGGCTGCGGCGCCCGCCCATCTCCTGGAGGGCAGGCGGCCTGGGCAGCGTGGGGGGTGGGGCTGTGCAGACACACGTTGCACCGTGCAGCCCCACCCCTCCCCGGATTCCCCGTCGGGATCGGCCACCGTGTCTGTTAGCCCATGACGCGGTGGCCCCGGCGGGGAATCAAAGGGTTGTTTCCGTTTCGGGGCTAATCGGCCCCATCACGTCTGAAAACACCCTATGAGAGCTAAATGAAAAGCCAGTCAAAAAAAAAAGATTAAGATTGGGGTTCATTGACTGCTCCTGCATTACTTCTAAGTAACAACCACAGGAAAAGATGCAAAAGTCAGATCAATTCAATCTAGGATGATGCTGCACAAGGATGTGAAGATATCCAAACTAATTTTTCAGGACTAGAAACAGTACTGTGGATGGAGCTGGCAGTTCTATGGTTGGGCTCCTCTATCTTTGACCTTAGCTTAGATGCAGGAACCTGGACATGATGTCTCCAACAGCTTGAAAAGGCAAGGCAGTTCTAGCTGAGCTGCCAACTCATGAAATGCCTCAGTTTCTACTGTTCAAAGAGGATTCAAGAGCCATAGGATATTGAGTGAGGAAGGCAGGGTACTGAGGCATTTCTGCCAAATGAGTCCTGAAGGCTAAATTCTATTGTCAGGCTGACTGACTCAGCTCCCTAAATTGTATTTTCCCTGCTCTAGCACCAGTGGTAAAGCAAAAACATATTTCAGTTGTGTTTGTGTTAAAAGTATTCTAATAAAATAAATTCCCTGAACTCAGATACACTCTGTGTGTTTTTATTATGATGCTGTCACACCCATTACCTTCCCCTTTTCTATACTCTCAAATTCTGACCGCAGATTTATTTTAAAAATAAAATTTAAAAAATCAGGGCCACCAGAAGCCTGATCTACTATTAAATGGAAATCTACCTTGAACACATGCAGTTGCTTCCTTTGCTATAAAGATCGGATTGCCTTTTCTGCACCTTTATTAATATTTATTATTACAGTCACTGTGAGGGGACAAAACATCAGGGTTTCATTGAACTGAAAGATGTAGCTATATTTATAATATAAATTATATCACATATGAACAACAGATTCTTACCCAAACAGCTTAAAAGTTAGGTAAAACTTAGCTTTATTCTAGCGGTGACAAGTAATTCTGTACCAGCCAACTCGCGTAGCCAATACAAGCCACAAAGTTCTGTTGGCAACATGACACAGAAGTGAATGAGACAGTGTAGAAGCTTTACCAGCAGTAGTAAATCGTTTTCCTCCCAGGGGTCACTTTGGAAATTAGTACAAGCTCCGCCAGCCGCAGAGGAGTTGGGAGTGAGGGTACTTCAGGGGTGTGCTCAAAAAGAGAAGGGTTTATGGATCTGTGCTATTCTTGTGTGCATGCTCTTATCTCTGCTCCCCTACCATGAGCTCAGTCTTTCAGTGCTTGGGAGTAGGAACCGAATCCACGGGCAACTATCCAGGGCAACTATGCATTTGGCTCCTAAACCTGAGGGTCCCCACCACTGCTTTATTCCAAGGTTGGTTGTTTCACAAAAAGGGGAGGTATGAAGAAAGTGTGGCTGTCTGTCAGCTTCTCACAGAAGCAGGGTCAGCATTGGCTGCCATTGTACAAAAAGGTGGCATAAGGCACAATAAGGTGGATAAGCAGGGCTCAGTTATAAAAGACCTGTAATAGTCTCCTCTAGTATGGGCTTTTCTGGAATTGCTTCCTACCTATACAGTCAATTGATACAGTCACTCCATAGCAGTAGCTTTAACATGGAGTCATAACTGCTTCTGGACATAACTGCTTCTGGACATAGGCCGTTTTTAAATGAGGCGCTCCCACCCAAGGTCACCAGTGTCGCATTTGAATGTGGAAAATTTTACATTAAAATTTTCTTATCCTCCTAGTTCTTTACCTAGCTTTCTCAATTTTGGTGACAAGGCAAATAACACAAGAAAGTATCCATCCATGCAAAAATATAACAATATTAATAACTTATACATTAATAAATTGCTTAGCTTAATTATTTCCTACCCATTTGCCAACCAAGCAAAAGTTGCTACTGATTTGATATTGGATTCTACTACCGATGCCAGTATCATCTCAAGCTTTGGATAGCTTGTATAAAATATTTTCCCTCCAATAATGGGTCTATCCATTGCCACCTTAAATTTTCATAAATTGGACATTCTAATATCACATGCTCTAGACTTTCAACACTATGAAGATCACAGGGACATACACCCTGGTCATAGGGCTTATGTTCATATCTGCCCTGAGTAATCGCAGATTCGAACAACTGCGCAATTTTGGATCGACGAATTTATCTAAATATTCTTCAAACTTAAATATTATTTTTTATACTATGGGGCTACTTTCCATGAAGCCACGCAAGACATATCTTCCTGATGTGAAATATCTCTTACCCTCAATTGTATGAGTTCCTTTTGTTGTGCCGTAGTTTTTTTCCATAGTAAAGCTATAGATAATCCCATTATGGATAAATGCAGGAATATCTGTTTAATCCAAGGATACTTCTGTGCTCCCTGGTGTTCGAGCTGTTCTAGTAAATACATATGGGGCATTCAATCCTCATTCAGGGAGCACAGTTTAATCCAATACCTTAAAGTTGCCATGATACTCAAGCAGTGAACTGAATCCAGACCTGTTTCAGCTCTCACCACCGCTCCAGGTACACTTTGTGATACTGCCAATAGTCTCCTTAAACATTTGTTCTGCACCACCTCCAAAGCATCTTCCGTACATATTGGGTGATTTCAGACGATACGGGGCCCTTTGGCCCCGTACCGGAACCACCGGCTTCGTTCCCCGCCGGGGTCTCCCTGTAACGGCCCAACAGACGTGCCGGGGGGATCCCGGTGGGGAAAGTGAGAGGGGCCGGGGCCGCGCGGCGCAATGTGCGGCCGCACGGCCCCGCCCCCTCCACGCACCCCGCCGCCCGCCCTCCGAGGAGACGGGCGGGCGGCGGGGCCAATGCGTCCGCCGCGTCCGGCCAAATGTGCCACGACCTGGGATCCCGCCGGGGATCCCGGGCCGTGGCGCGTGGCCAGACGTGACTTTTCGTTGGTCACGGCCCGGGGTCCATTTGACCACGCTTCCCGGGACCTTCCCCCGGCTAGCCCGGGAAGCGTGGTTCAAACGGACCCCATGTGGGGATTCACCGTGGCCAACATCTGGCGCACCGCAAACAGACGTTCGAGACACGGTGACCACAGGTGGGTATTCACCGTGGTTCACCGTGATCTCGTAACGTCTGAAGACACCCATTGGTATAATCTCTGTTCCATAGGTTAGTTGTGTACCTTGGTCTTAAAAGCTTTTAGGGCTGATGATAATTTAAAGCTACCCGAGGATGCAGCTAGTTTCAAGATTCCTTTAGAACAGCAGAGTGCCTTTAAGGACATTTGCTTCCTATGTCTATTCCATACACCCATACTTGTAAAAGTAACACCTAGAAAGACATAGGAGGAAACTTGTCTAAATCAGTTTCCTTTTAAGTTTCAAGTATATTCCTGGGTGTTTCTTCCAGCTACCATAATCTGTGATTTCCCGTAATTCATTTCCATCCCATTGTCAATACAGTAGTCATTAAACTTCACTAGCAGACATTGAAGCCCTTTCTTTGTTTGAAATAACAGGACTATATCATCAGCATATAATAAAGCTGTAACTGATCGATACTTGATTTTGGGGGAGCAGTGTTCTACTCTTTGAAGTTCTTGAATTATGTCAATTAAGTATAGATTAAACTATAGTGGTGCCAGGACACAGCCCTGGCGTACGTTCCCCAAGATGTTAAAGGGAGCGGAGAGCTTATTTTTCCAGGCCATATCTAATGCGTGCCTTATTATTACTATGCATTATACTATGGAGTATAATACATATAAGTATTATTACTATGGAGTTGGATTAGGAGTTCTTCATTAATACCCAATATTCTTAATTTTACCCGTAGTTTCTCTCTGACCATTGAATCGAACGCCTTCTTTAAATCTATGAAGGCCAAGAATAGTTTCCCCTTCCTTATTCTTGTATACTTGGTTATTAGATGTGACATTATAAAACAATTATCAATTGTAGAACAATGTCTACAGAAACCAAATTGCTCTTCTGGAATCAAATCCTGGTCATACGCCCAACTTTCAAAATACTTCAAAATAGTTTTGGTATAAAGCTTCCCTACTACCGGTAATAAATGTATCGGTCTGTAACATCCCGGATCTTTAACATTTCCTTTCTTGAACAGTAGAACTATTATATTAATATTCCACTCTTTAGGGATCCATTTTAATTTATTTACAGAAGTGAAAAGCTTTGCCAATACTGGGGTCCACCAAACTGGGCTACGTTGCAATATTTCTGCAGTAATATACAACGTTACAATGTTGAGAAGTAGCAAAGGCGGGTTTGCCAAGAAAAAGTCCATATCAGGCCAATCTTGTCTCTTTCTCTTATAAAGTGACAGGACTCGTGTACAATGGAGATGCAGTTAATGTAGGGTGCAGCCACACAATCTGAGAGGGACCAATCCCCTGTGTGCCCCGGGGTGGACAATCACATCCGGCACACTTCCAGGCTAGCGCAAGGAGCTTGGCAGATGGTTGTCTTCCTCCCTCGCCCCCGCAGGGCAGCCAGGTGAGTGGACTGCTTTCAGATCTCCCACCACAGCCAGGGTAGGCTGAGGCACCAGCTACATGAGTAAGTGCCTGGCCCTGCCTGGCCTCCCTCTATTAGCCTGACCAAAATCCCACCCCTGGCCATGATGAGGCTGCCCGTGATGGGCAACAGCACTCACTGCTCAAAGCTCCGCCGCGGAGTTTGCCATGCATCAGGGCAGAAGGGGCCCAGGCATAAGGGCTATCATGCGTTGGACCCCATTTGGAGGTAAGGCTGCTATGCAATGCGTTCTTGACCTTTTTCCAAGAATGCATCACGTAGCAGCCAGCTGCTTGCCCCACCACATGGTGTCAGGGGGGAACATCTGCCGGCTGCTGGCCACACAATGCACTGCATTGCGGGGTTAAGGCTGCCTAAGGCATGGTAGCCTTCCGAACGTGTCTCATGTGGCTGCACCCTTGATATACCTTGACTTTAGTAAAGCATTTGACACAGTTCCATATGGTATACTTGTAGGAAATTTAGGGAAATATTGGCTTGATGGTATTACTATTAGATGGGTTCACAACTGATTGAATAGTCATTTTTAGAGATGTGTAATAATAGTTCATTGTCCAATTGGAAACATGGCCCAACAAACTGTCCTGGGGTCTAGTACTGTTTGATATTTTCATAAGTAATTTGGTCAAAGTGGTGGAGACTATTATCAAATTTGCTGATGACACAAAGCTCGGATGGATTGCAAACATTCTAGACTCTATGTTAGGGGTTAGGATCGGCCCCCAAAATGTTTTTCATAAATTGGAAAATTGGGATGAAAAAAATGAAGATAAGATTAAAGAAAGATAAATGGAAAATATTACAAGAAATATTAATAGGACAAATGCAAAATGGGAAATGATTGACTGGGCAGCAGTAATTCTGAAGGGATTTAGGTTTTCTTATAGATATAGCAGATAACAGGCTTAATGAGTCAACCATGCAAGGCAGCAGCTAAAAAAGCAAACATTCTTGAGCTGTTACAGGGCACAGCACCTACTGGCCCCATGGGCCCTTTAAGAGTGCAGCTAGTGCCAGCCAGTAGCAGCGGGGGGCTAGCATGTTTGCTAGCGCTACAGGAAGCAGGACAGCACCTGACCTGATGTAGCTGTGCTTTGGGCGTGGCTGAGCTAGCCAGAGAGATCATTATAGAGCTGAGACAGAGCTTAGTTGTGAGGAGCTGCTGGACTGAGAGCTGCTAAACAAGAGCGTTCGTGTGAGAGGAAGGTGAACTGAGAATTTACAAGGCAGGCAGAAGCTGGGGGTATGCTCTGCCCAAATAAGGCGCTGCAAGGGAAGCAGCTAGTCCCTTAGAGACTTGGAGAAGTCAGAGGATTAATGCCTGGCCAGAGGGGATGTCTGGTTTAGAGACTTTGAGAACTGTCATGAACTGTATAGAAAATTAAAGAACTAAAAAGGGTTAATTCCCTAAAGAGACTGTTTGGGCCCTAATCCTTCAAAGACTCACCACAGGTAAGCCCATCCCTTCCACAGTAGCATTAACAGAAATATTGTCTCTAAGAGAGGGAAGTGATTCCTTCTCTCTGCTTAACCCCAGTCAAACCTTATCTAGCGTGCTAATCCCAGTTTTGAGGGCCTCTTGTTAAGAAGGGTACTGAGAAACTGGTGTGGGTTCAGAGGAGAGCAGCAATAATTATAAAGATGCTGGAAGGAAAGATCTAGCGAGGAGAGGTTAAAGGAAGTAGGACAGTGTTTAGCCTAGAAAAAGATGATGAAAGGACATTTTCAAATATGGAAAAGGCTGCTATAAGCAAAGCAAAATGGTGCCAGTTCTCTCTGGACAATGGGGATAGGACTAGAAGTAATGGGTTTAAATTAAGGGAGAAAGGATTTAGGCTAAACATTAGGAAGTATTTTCTACCAGGAGAATTAGACAGGGAAATAATTTTCCAATAGAGGATATAGCCTTTAACAATAGGTTAGACAGACATCTGACATTTTGCTAATCCCCTACTTTTGTCTCCCGTTTCCTCTGCTTTTTGTAATAAATGCACATATGGTACACACCTATAACCTTTATTAAAGAAACATTGGAAGTAGCTCTGTCAGTTAAGACATCTGCATTGTACTATTATAATTACAAACACTGTAAAGAGGTTGTTGAGGCAATTCACTCTTTAAAGACAAATAAAGCACCAGAAGCAGAAATATTGCACCAGCCCTGTTCAACTATTACATCAATGACGTGGCATCTTTGATGATGGCCCCAAGGCTTTTTCCACCTAAAATAGCGGAGAGAGCAGTAGGATGTCTCCTATCTGCTAATGACATAGTGTTACTGTCTCAAACGCAAGTTGGGTTAAAGCGACAGATGGCGTCCTTTATGGGTATTTTCAGACGTTACGAGATCACGCTCAACCACAGTCAATGTCGCTGCGGGGTCAAAGCGCCCTGAATGCCGCCAGATGTTCACTGCGGTCAATACCCACATGGGGTCAATTTCAACCACGCTTCTGGGGCTCCCCGCCGGATAATCTCCGGAGGTGTGGTCAAAGAGATTCCCGGCAGGAACCACCAAAAAGTAACGTCTGGGCAGCAATCACCGGACAGAACCAAAGAATATGATCCCCAGCCAGGGAGAAAGCACGCAGCGTCACAGCCAGGCAACCAGCAACAACACAGCCACCGGAGGGAGATTTAAAGGGAAATCCGCAGCAGGGCAGTGTGGCGGGATGGAGCGAGGAGGGAGGCGGAAGAGAGCAGCGGGAGACAAGGCGAGGGTGGAGGAGGCAGTGGCAGTGGTGGAGGGAGCGTGGGTGGGGGAGGGGTTGGGTGCACATGGACACGCGGGTGAGATAAACCGTGGTTGCACTATATTGCCTCCTGTGCCCATTATTGGGGGACAGGGGTGGTATGGTGGGGTACCGGACCCCGTCCCGTGTTGGGGCCGGCCCAGGGAACCCCCGGGGGTGGGCCTGGGTGGTGCAGCCCTCACATCTTGGCCTTCCAGCTGATATGCCTCGCCAGGGCTTCCTGGATGCGCTTGGCATAACGGTACTCCCGGTGGTTCTCGGAGTTCACGTACGGGGGCACCGGGCCGGGGGGTCGGTTGGGCTCGGGGTATTCCAGGGCTGCCCCCTCGGTCTCACACATGTTGTGGAGCACACAGCGGGCACCGATCACCAGGGCCAAGGTCTCCACAGTGTAGTCTAGCCATCCAGCGAGGCTCCTCCAGCACTGCTTGAGGGCCCCGAAGGCTTGCTCCACCATGGTCCTGCTGGAGCACAGGCGGGTATTGTAGAGCACCTCCGCAGGGTTGCATGAGACTGGGTAGACCTTCAATAGCCACCGGGTGAGGGGGTAGGCAGGGTCGCCCAGGATACAGGGGGGCATCGGGACCCCCTCGATCCAGGTCATCCCCATGTCAGCAAAGTCCCCCTGGAACATCCGGGCATAGAAGGGGGAGATGGTCATGATCTGGTCATTGTGACTGCGGCCGGAGTTGCCCATGAAGATGTCTATGGACCGGCCCCGGTGATCCACAACCGCCTGCAGCTGCAGGGAGTGATAACCGTGCCTGTTCACATACTGTCCAGCCTCCCCTGCGGAGGGGCAGAAGATCTCTATGTGAATGCCATCCACGGCTCCCATGCAGTTGGGGAAGCATCCGGCTGTGAATCCTGCCATCACGGCCCCCTGGTCCACCAGCTGGATCGTTCTGTCCAGGAGCACGCCCTTCACAGCCTTGTACACATGCTGGAGGATACAGACAACGGTGCTCAGGCCTACCCCGAAGTGCTGGGAGATGGACCGGCAGGAGTCAGGCATAGCTAGGGCCCAGACCCCTATAGTCACCCGCGGGACCATGGGGATGGGGGTCCTCATGGGGGTGTACTGTCGCTCAAGCCAGGGCATAAGGAGCTCAGTGAGCTTGTCCATCATAAAGTGGGCCCTCCAGGCTGCCTCATCCCACTGGGCCAGCGCCCTGGTCCACCAACCCTGTGCCCGCTCAGTGACCCAGATCCGCCAGTCAATGGGCATAGCGAACAGGGCTGCATGGTGCATGGTCTCCCTCCCCCATTGGAGCCGCCCGGCCGCCTCGCGGAGCACCGTGGGCTGGGTTCAGCCCTGGCTCACAGCCTGTCGGTCTGCCCCGGAGAGCCTCTGCACCCTGAGCCAGGCAAGGGCTCTCCTGCACCCATGGTGGGCCCTGCGGGCCCTTGCAGCTCTCCAGGCCAGGGAAACCCACAGGCGGGCGCCCAGGTGCAGCTCTGCGGTAAGAAGGCTCAGCTACTTAGTGTGGTCACCACTCAGCCGCGAGCACGAGGTGCATTCAGTAGGCGGCTTCCCAGTCCCGCTCCATGATGGTGGGAGTCCCGGGGGTTGGGGGACAGTTATATTGGCCCGGTGATGGCCTGGGTGGTCCCGGGCCCCACCCCCAGCTGGGCGGGCCTCCCAATGCGATGTCGGTGTCCGTGTGCGTGCGGTTGGGTGCACCTGCTGTTCTGGCATAGGGCCTCGCTCCTGCACGGGCGCGCGAGGTTGTGTGCTCCCTGTGCAGCTGCATGCCTTCAACCATCCCCCCCCTCCCTGTTTGCAACACCGTGTCCTTGGCAGCCTGAATAGCCATCCTGTGTGTGCGCTTGTTTTCTGCAGCTGTGCCGGGTCTGCACCCCATGCCTCACTCTGTTGCGCCACAATGTTGCGGCCCGTGGCCGCCTGTCCTGTCCTTCGGACCCCTTGGAGCCCCCCGCCCCGGCCCTGGAGGGTATGTGTGCCCCCCTGTCCGTGGTGTTATTCTCCCTGTCTAGCTGGACCATGGCTGGTTGTGCATCCACCGGGCTCCCGCTTCCCGGCCCCTATGGGGCCCCGCATAGCTGGACCTTCCGCAAGAGCATGTCCCTGTGTGACCTGTGGCATACCCCGGCTGTGCAACTGCTCCTGGGCTGCCCGGACAGCCATTTGGGTGCTTATGCGAGCCTGAGCTCTGGTCTTCACTACTTCGACTATAAGGCAAGCGTTCGTGATTGCCGGCTGCATGCGGAGACTCTGGGGCTGGTTCCCTTCCCCGATGGGTGGATCCCAGCGATGAGGTGCTCTCATGTGGCCTGGGCTGCGGCTGAGACCGTGTCTGCGCTGTCTGTGTGCAGCCTGGCCACCTACACGATCTGTCTTGCGGAGGGGGCCCCTGCCTTGACTGTGTCCTACTTTGGCTGTGTTCACGGGGCCCGTGAGTACTAGCGCTCCCATGGGGCAGTGTACCACCGGCTGTTGGAGCTGGGACAGCTTCCGTGGCACCCTGCTGCTGACTTCTGCATGTCTGAGCCTACCGCGGCGGAGCTGTTGGCGCTGACGGGTGTGTTGTTCCGATCAGATGTGCAGTTGGGGCTAACCATGCAGGATTCCTTCAAGGCCTACTACCTGATCGCCAACCACATGTCCTTGTTGGGGTACCGACAGGCCATGATCCATTGGCCCCACCTGGTTCTTTGGGTGGGGCACCCGGCCCCTGGGCCCGTTGTGGCCCCCAGCAGCTGGCTGTAAGTCCCGGTGTGCCTCCCGGCCCCCCGGTTGTCTGCCCCCATGTGGGCTCCCGTCCCTGCCCGGGGTATGGGTTCCGCTGGCTGCTCCCTCCCTGATGTCTCTGCCATGCTGCTGTGCTGCCTGCTTCCCAGGGTGCTGCTGCCCCTGCCTGTGGCTCCAGGCCCCCTCCGACCCGCACCCCCCATCTGCCTCCACACCCGATGTTCCCCTCCATGGTTGCCTTCCCTGGTGCCTGGGTCCGGCGCTCTCCATGGCCTCACTGCCCCGCCGGTGTCCAGCAGACTGTCCCCACCCACCGGTGCTGCCACCTGCAGCCCCAGCCCCCCCCCTTAGGTGCCTGTGTGACCTCGGGGTTCTGGGGCCCCTGGACTGCCCCTCCCGCCTTCCTCCGGGTGTGTGTGTGCGTGTTTGGACCTGCTGCGCTGCACCGGCTCTCCAGCGTGCCCTCCATCGGCCCCTGTCCGGGGTGTGGGGTCTGCGTGTGCCTCCTGGACTGTTCCCGGCCCGCTCGCTGTGCTGTGTGGGCTCCCGCTGTGCCTTGGTCCCGAGCTCCTGGGGCCCCCCATTCCGGGACTGCCTGTGTTGCTGTGGGAGTGCCCGTGCGGACAGTTCTGCTGTGGGGGTTGTGGTTGCCGTTGCCTGTGTCCTGCCCTGCCCCTTTGCAGTTACCCCCCCCTCTTCCCTGTATCGCGCCCCCCCTTGTGCTCGGTGTACCTTGTGTGATGTCCGGGCACCCGTGTCCCCCCTCCCTTCCTTTCCCTTCTGTGTGTGTGTGCCCGGGCATGTGCTTGTGCTGTGTGTTCCACTGTGCCCCCACTGTCTGTGTGCCTGTTGTGTGTGGTACCTGTCCGGCTCTTCTCCCTCTCCCCCCTCCCTTCCCGTTTCCCTTGTGTGGGCGTTCCCTTGTGTGCATTTTGGTGTCGGTTGCCCTCAGGTGGCCATGTCTGTGTCCCGTCTCTGCCCAGTGGATTCTGGGTGTTTTGACCACGGCTAGGAATCGGTGTCACGTCTGTTGCGCTGCCCCGGCCCGTGATCTGCCGGCCCGATTCCCTGCCGTGGTCCTGGTCCCGTCACGTCTGTTCGGGGCTTTTATTGACCCCGGGGGGTGGTTCTTCGGTTCACCCCCACCAGGAATCCACTATGGTGAACCGGGCGCCCGTAACGTCTGAAATCACCCGATGTCTTTCCGTAAGGAGATGAAACTTACCATTAGCATCCAAAAGTCAAGGGTTGTGGTGTTCACCTCCAAGAGGTGAACCTACAATTGGGATATCATGGGGCATAAGTTCCAGCAGGTTTCTAGCTTTCGCTATTTAGGCCTCTTGTTCCACCAGTCAGCAACTTGGAAGTGCCACGTTCAGCGAGCCATCTTGGCTTCCAAGGGCCCCTCCCGAGCATTACTGGGTTTTTTTGCCAGGGCAGGTAGGTCGGCAGTCTTATCTGCCATTCAGACTCATAATGCTAAAGTTCAGGCGCAGGTGTTGTATGGGGCAGAAATTTGGGCTCCCTTTTGTGCCCACATTCTATAGCCGGCCCAGGCGGGGTTTCTCTGGGGCCTCTTGCATGCACCTAGGGGCATGCCATATGCAGCATTAAGAGCAGAACGTGGCCAGCTAAGCTGGCAGCAAATTGCCACGGAGTGGGCCCTTGGGTTGTGGTGCAAGATGGCAGACTCCCACTCCCCTGAGTTGTTGTGTGCCATCGGAGCAGATGGTTATCACAATCCTTGGCAGGATAGTATCCAGGTATCCTTGGTACGTATGGGGCTGTCAGTAGAATATCTGGCCCATAAACCCTTGACAACCCTTGCAAGGGAAGTTAAGACCAGGTCCCGTGATATATATAGGCAAGTGGAAATGGGTACCATTGCTGCTTCTCCTCATATGTCACAATACCTGGCTTTTGTTCCTGACCAGGGGCTGATGGCCCATTACCTTCAGACACAAATCTCTGCCCGGGGTAAATATCTAATTTTGTCTGCCCGCTGCAATGCATTACCATCTCAGGTTATGGAGGGGTGTCTGACGAGCACTACTTTTGGTACTAGGCTTTGCCCATTTGACAGGGATTCAGTGGAAACAGTCGGGCACATGTTGCTCTATTGTCATCTTTATCATCACTTGAGGCAGCAGTTTTTGGGAGAATATCTAGCTGAACTCCCAGGGCGGTCAGAATTAGTGATTCTTTCCTTCTTGCTGGACAGTCCCGATAGGAGTGTTATTAAAAACATGGCCAGTTTCTTGGTCCATGTGACTCATTCCAGGGAAAATTTCTTGGCATTTAAACCTGTCCAAGCTCAAATTACTCTCTAGCCCACAGGTATATGTGTTTATCCTTTCAATTGATCTCCCGGTCCATATTTATTCTATGCCAATAATCTGACTTATATAACCTGTAGGGTTTTCTATGAATTTGTCCTGTGGGTGGGTTGTTACATTCATTGTGGAATTGTTATTTTGCTGGTCACTGTTATTCGATGTATTTTACTAAGTTTGTGTCATGTAAATTGACTGTATTTTGATAATTTGTAATTCTTTATCTGCTGTGGCCTAAGGCTACGCATAGCAATAAATATTAATTAATTCATTCATTCATTCATATAGGCCAGTATCACACGTGTGTGACCCTATGTTCTGCCATGACAACCAGACTTGCATTATCTGGTGAATGATCAATCACCACTTTGCCTGCCTACAGAGTAGCTGAGAACCTGTGATGGGTCATTATTCCTTAGACAGTGCAAGCCCGGTAAGCCCTCAGGAGGAGGGGTTGAGGGAGTCTTACCACAAACTGCTAATCTGTCTTTTTGCAGTCAAAGGACTCTTTGAGGAATTTGCCCTTTTGTGTTTGCAGCAGTACTGTGTTCTTCATGAAAGAAGTTGGGAGTCTCATCTCATACCACATTACAACCAAAATCACGTTATAACAACACACGTTATAACAAGGTCACACTGTATATTTTCTCTTCTCCAGTCCTTGGGGAATTCACCTGTCATTTTTGAGTTCTTGCCATTTATTGTATGCAGAATACCTTGTGCACTTCTACCTATCTATGCAGAGCTTTAAAACATGATTAAGAAACACTGTTTATTCCAGTCATCGGACAGGTTATCATGAGCTACAGTGCAATATTTATGGTCACCATATTGTTTGATATAAATGCTGTCTTGGAAAGTATGCAAGAGGGAAAACCTATCCTAATCATCACATATCTTGTTTAATGCTGCCCCTGACCCCCTTCTCTTCATAACCAAAATCACATTCTTCCATTCTGTTGTTTCTGTAAACAGCGAGGACTTTAAAAAACTTCTGCTGATATGGTACAGAATGTTTATTGAAGTTGTGGAGACGACAAACTGCAAGATAAACTAGCTTATTAATATCATTAGAAACTGCCTTGCTATGCCGCAGAATGACAGTAACATAAAATGTTAATTAAGAAGTTGTTTTTAGGTTATGGAATGGCATTGCCGTTTACTACATTGACAGCTTTATGCTTTATACTTATGGATTGTAAATACTGCCTAAATAATAAGAGGGGGGCATTCTCAGTTGCTGCTCCACAATTATGGAATTCTCTCCCCTTGGAGACCCACCTAAACCCAAGCCTGTCCGTCTTCCGGAGGGGATGTAAAACCTTTTTGTTTAGCCAGGTGTATGGTGGGAAGGAATAGGGTGAGCTTGGGTAGAGGAGTTTGGGAACGAGGACTGGTGGGTGGTAGATGGGGATAAAGGGTTGGGATGGGATGGGTAAAGTGGTTGGAATGATGTAGGTTTTAAGGGATTTTAAGTGTGTTTGATTGGATTCTATATTTCTTACGTTGTAAGTCACCCTGAGTCTTTGGAGAAGAGCGGGATAAAAATGTAATAAATAAACAAATAAATAAAGATTTTACATTTGCTTTCCCTGGCGAAAGTCAAACAAACAGCTTTTTGAATGGAAATTTAGGTAAGTCATCTTAGGTAGAAACAACAGATTTAATATCTTATACAATATAAGAGAAAAGTTTAAGTCTTAAGAATGTGGGGAAGGAGGCAGGGGGAATACTGATACTTTGCTTTAGTTTGCAGGATCTCATACCATCTCTGTAGAAAAACTGTACAAAGATAAAAATGTATCACTGCATAAAGCAAGCAGCTCGAGGAGATAAATGTATGCATAAAATACAATCCTTGCCGACCATCCTTAACATACGCATGTAAAAGAATGCATGACTATAGAATAGTGCAAAGTGTTTTAGTTTACTCCAAGGTTTTTTCAGTGGCATTTTGGCAGCTAGTCCATAATGCTTCTTACTGTGGTCTCTGCAGCTTTTGTAGATGATTCTCTATTTAATTTATTTATTTATGTTTCTTTTCTCTGTGTATAAGTGGTGCAGGGAGTGGAAATGTAGCAGCTTTTCCTGCAGAATGGTTATTCAGTTTAGTAAGCAATGTGATTTGTAACTAAAACTGAATGCGATTGTGGTTTCAGCCTTTCTGGCTAGAAAGCAGGACGTTTGACTGACTTTTTAAATACACTTTGCTGCAGTTTAGCAAAGGTTCCTGAAGCACACATAAGGGCATTTTCAGACGGACACTTATCCCGGGATAAGAGCATTATCACCGGGATAGTTTGTCCGTCTAAATGCTGTCAACAGCAATTATTATCCTGGGATAACACAAATATCAGGGTGTTATAAAACCCCAGTCGCTAGGGTTTATAACAACCGGTTGTTAAACTATCCCTGGATAATGTCCGTCTAAACGACATAGTCAACTACCCTGGAGATTAGTGCCACAGAGTCTAACGACAAGGCATGTGCTCAGAAATGCTTAGAATGCTCAGCTGCACAGAGGACGTGGCGTTGCAGAGAAAGGATGTGACGTTTGAGTCCCAGAAAACATCGCGCTGAACTCAGCAGAAAAGCACTGCAGGATTTAAAATTCATCCCAGAGACTCTAATCACAATGTACTGTTCATACGGACTATCACGGAACTAAGTTATCCCGGGATAGAAATGTCCATCTAAACAGGTACTACTTTATTATCCCAGGATAATAATCACCGGAGATTATTCTAATTATCCCAGGATAATATGGAAATGCCCTAAGTGAACGAAATAAGAGAGACAAGGTTTAACTTACTCCCACAGCAAAATGCACTTTGGATGAGTATCAAGGGTGAAAACATTGAAGGGAGAGTTGCAAAGGCAGCAGTATGAAGCATCCTGACAGGCTGTCAAGGGTCCCTAGCCCCAGAATATTGCATCATGTCATCTGTCTACATGCAAGTGTAAGTTGCATTCCGTTTGAATTTGCTCACAGGTTTGCGCTAAAAAAAATGCCACTCTCTAGGGTCCTCTCTCAGGACCCTAGAGGCACCAAGCGTTCACTAAAGACATGGAAGATGAATGGCTCAGTACAAGCAAAACAATCTCTCCTGCTTTAATACAGCTTAAGGTGAGTACGCCTCTGTGGCAAGCTTCATTGGGAACCATATATTATGACAAACATTCAAAAGGCATCAAATTATAAGTGCTCATTTTCCCTATCTTTTTAAAGACACTCTGCTATGCAAGAAAAATTGAGCTGGAGAGTTTTTGACAACAATATAAACTGTGCTAAGCATTTCAAATTGAAAGTGAAAACTGAATCAAAACAAATCCAGTAGAAATGTATACCTGAATTAGGGCTTAAACTACCAAATGTAAGTTAATGAATAGATTGGAAAGTGGCGCTGACAAAGCATCGATTATCTAACTTGTAGCAGTAAGCCAAACAAAATCCTCATTTGCAAGTCACTTTGAAGTTGGTTTTAAAAAACAAAACCCCAGCCGCCATAGCAACAGCAACAGCAACAGCAGGGCTCATCCCCTGCAGGTGAGCGAGGCCCCACCCCCTGGGAGGGCCCAGCCCAGGCCCCAGGCCAAAGCTGCCTGCCCGCCCCAGCGGGCGGCGACAAAAGGGCAGCGGCCGTTTTGTTGCCGTTGTGAGGCCGGAGCGAGGACAGCGAGGGGCCACCCCCCTGACAGCACCCACGCGCACGCGGCTCCTGCAGGCCTGGCTGCCCCCCATACCTGAACAGGTAACACCTATGATGCCTCCCTATACCTCCCTTGCCTCCGCGCCCTCTATCACCTCCCTCCTTCTAGCCTCTCTCACGCACCCCCTCCTTCTCCCTCTCCCTTCACCAGCAGCCTTTCTCCAGCCAACCTACCCCTTATCCTCACCCACGCCCATCCCCCCTCCCCACCCTCATCCCCCCTTACCCATTCCCCCTAGGCCCAAACCCGGCCGTACCCCATCCCCCAACCTCATCCGCATCCCCTGCCTTCCCAAACACCAATTGCCTTTTTCCTGCTCCCTCTGGAACTGCCGCTCGTCCGTGGCTAAAGCTCCCTTCATCCACGATCTCTTCCTCTCTCGCCCCTTTCAACTCCTGGCTCTTACGGAAACCTGGATCGCGCCCTCCAACTCTGTTACCCCGGCTGCTCTATCCTCCGGGGGCCTGTCGTTCTCTCACCGCCCCCGCCCTGAGGGCCTGGGTGGTGGTGTGGGCTTGCTCCTTGCTAAGCACTGCCAATTCAAAACCCTCTCCCCTCCCCCCTCCTCCTCCTTCCCTTCCTTTGAGGCCCACTCTGTGCGCTTATACTCCCCTCTACACCTTCGGGTTGCTGTCATCTACCGCCCCCCGGGTTCCCTCTCCTCTTTCCTCCCGGACTTTGAATCCTGGCTCACCTTCTTCCTCTCCGATGATATCCCCACTCTTATCCTTGGTGATTTCAACATTCACGTTGACACGCCCTCCGCCCCCTCTGTTTCCCGCTTTCTCTCTCTCGCTTCCTCCTTTAATCTCCGACTCTGGACCGACTCCCCCACTCATACTGACGGCCATTCCCTCGACCTCGTCTTCACTCGAAACTGTTCTCTAACTGACCTCTCCTTTGACCCCTTCCCTAGTTCTGATCACTTCCTCGGCTCCTTCAGCCTTTCCCACCGACCCCCCTCCGCCTCCCCCTCTATGCGCCCCTTCCGCAATATGCAGGCCCTTACTCCCTCGGAGTTTGCCGCACATCTTTCCCCCCTTCTCCCCCCCGTTTTCGCCTCCTCCTCCCCTGACTCTGCTGTCTCTGCTCTCAACGCTTCTCTCTCCTCGACCCTTGACTCTCTTGCCCCCCCCTCTGCTCGCCCCGTCCGCCCCCTCGACCCCCGCCCCTGGCTTACCCCTGCCATCCGCTACCTCCGCTCCTGCGCCCGGGCTGCCGAACGCCTCTGGCGCAAATCCCGCTCCCTCCCTGACTTCCTCCATTACAAATTCTCCCTCTCCTCCCTCTCCTCGGCTATCTCCCTAGCTAGGCAGCGCTATTATGCCTCTAGGATCGAATCTTTCTCCCGCGACCCTCGCCGCCTTTTCTCTACTTTCGACTCCCTTCTCAAACCCCCCTGCCCTCCCCCGCCCTCTTCCCTTGCTGCTCGGGATCTTGCGTCGTTCTTCACCTCCAAGATTGACAAGATCCGTCGGGATATTGCCTCCCGCCCCCCTCCGCCCCCCGCTCCCCTCCCGCCCCCTCCCCCGCCCCCCTCCCTCCTCGCATCCTTCCCTCCTGCCTCTCTCCAGGAAATCTCTGCTCTTCTCTCTTCATCCAACCCCTCCACCTGCCCCCTTGACCCGATCCCCTCCCGCCTCCTGACCTCTATTGCTCCCACTGTCGCTCCCCCCCTTCTGCATGTTGTCAATCTCTCCCTTTCCACAGGCTCCTTCCCCTCTGCCTTCAAACATGCCACTGTCTCCCCCATCCTCAAAAAGCCTACCCTGGACCCTTTCGATCCCTCTAGTTACCGGCCGGTCTCCCTCCTTCCCTTTGCTTCGAAGCTCCTGGAACGTGTCGTCTACTCCCGCTGCCTGAACCTCCTCTCTGCCAACTCCTCCCTCGACCCTCTCCAGTCCGGCTTCCGCCCCCTCCACTCTACTGAAACTGCCCTGGCCAAGATCACCAATGATCTACTTGTCGCTAAATCGAAGCGCCACTACTCCGTTCTTGTCCTCCTTGACCTCTCTGCCGCCTTTGACACTGTCGACCACTCGCTCCTCTTGGACTCCCTTTACTCTTTGGGCTTCCGTGGCTCTGTCTTTGACTGGTTCTCCTCCTACCTCTCTGACCGCTCCTTTAATGTCTCCCTCCCCGAGTCGACCTCCCCCTCCCTTCCCCTCTCGGTTGGGGTTCCCCAAGGTTCTGTCCTTGGCCCTCTCCTCTTCTCTATCTACACCCGGTCCCTTGGTGAAATTATTGCCTCCCACGGGTTCCAATACCATCTCTATGCTGATGACACCCAACTCTATCTCTCTACCCCCTCTCTCTCCTCCTCTGTCCGCTCACGCCTCGTCGACTGCCTCTCTGATATCTCCGCCTGGATGTCCCGACGCCAACTCAAACTGAACATGGCCAAGACTGAACTCCTCATTTTTCCTCCCTCCCCCTCCTCTCCCTCTGACCTGACCGTCTGCATTGATGGGGTCACCATCCGTCCTGTTCTCCGTGCCCGCAGCTTGGGCTTCATTTTTGACACGCACCTCTCCTTTAAACCTTACATTGACTCTGTGGCCAAATCCTGCCGATTCGCTCTCCTCAACATTGCCCGCATTCGCCCCTTTCTATCTGTCTCCTCGGCCAAAATCCTTGTTCATGCCATGGTTATCTCTCGCCTCGACTACTGCAACCTCCTCCTTGCTGGCCTCCCTCGCTCCCACCTGTCCCCCCTTGTGGCGATCCAAAACTCTGCCGCCAAGGTCATTCACTCTGCCCGTCGCTTCGACCATGTGACGCCTCTCCTCCTCTCCCTTCACTGGCTCCCCCTTCCTGAACGTATCCTGTTCAAACTCCTGGTTTTCACGTTCAAATCGCTCCATGACCAAGCTCCCCCTTACCTCTCGGACCTAATCGCCCTACGCGCTCCTGCGCGCGCTCTCCGCTCTTCCGCTGTCCCCTCCCTCGCTCTCCCTCGCTTCTCCTGCTCGCCCAACCGCCTTCGTCCCTTCTCCCTCGCTGCCCCGCATGCCTGGAACTCCCTCCCTGCCGACGTCCGCCTCGCCTCCTCCCTCCGCTCCTTCAAATCCCTCCTCAAGACCCACCTTTTCCATGCTGCCTTTCCCAATGCCCTCTAGTCTTTCCCCTTGCTCTTACTGTCAGCCCTCCTCTGCTGACTGCTGCTACCGACCACCTTGTAACCAAGCCAAGTACACGCACCTGAGACTTCGCATCCGCCTGAATGTTTGTTTGTCTTCTCCCATGTCTCTCCCGCTGTCCCCTCTCCTTGTCTCCCCCTCCTTGTCTTTTAGATTGTAAGCCACAGGTAGGGACCGCAGCTGATTATATGTTCTGTACAGCGCCAGGTTGTTACTGGCGCTTTATAAATGTTTAATAATAATAATAATAATAATAATAAAACAAAAACAAAAAAACGAAAACATGTTCAGTTTGAGAAAAAGGGCTGCAGTTCAGCAGTTTATTCTTTGAGAGAAAGATCAGCAGTTTAGTCTTCAGTGATTGTATTTCTCACTGGTCTGATTGTCTTGCCTATATATAACTTTTTATAGACACATTCAGTTGCATATATTGCTCCTTTGCTGGCACAAGAAGTGAAATGCTTTTTTAAAAATACTTTTTTAATTGTCAAAATGATTAATAGTATATTTTATTATTATTTTTCTTTGCTTGCAAGAAACACTATGTCCACCTGGTTGATGTCCCCTCAGGGCAGAGGAATTAAAGATAGTTGCTGGAGTCTTAACTAAATTATTATCACTATGTACTAAAAGAACTTTATGATTTTTAGCTCTCCTAAAAGCAAAAATAGGTCAGTCCAAACAAGATGAAATGTCATACAAAATATGCCAATTTTCAAAATGATGTTCTTTACCCTCTGACTAAGGAATATGTCAAACTGTATATCAATATATCATTATTGCTCCTCTGCTTAAGTCTGAGGAGAACTTCTCAAGGATTATTTAATGCCATTTTAAAAAATCGTTAGGATACCCCCAGTTTGAAAATGCTTCCTTCTTGATTCCTTCAACTGATATTAAAAATCAGATTAGAGTAGTTCCTATGTAATCTTAAAAACTGTCCCTTAGGTATGCCCTCAATCATACGTCGCGTGTGACAACTATTGAAATGTAAAAATTGTATCTATCAGTTGGTTTTTGTTTATGATACACACGCATAAATAATGTAACTTATTTGCATAAGAAATTTTGAAATAGATATTAATATTCCTCTTATTAAACCAATCATAAAAAAACAAGTCTTGCACATTCCCTTCCAATAATATACAAATATCATATCATCTATGTATCTCAGCCAAGGCTTAATATGGAAAAAGAAAATTCATTCACTCACAATCATATATGAATTTATCCCCCAAACACCCCATATAGAGGTTGGTTAAACCAGGAGCCATGGAAGAACCCATGGCTGTGTCTTTTATCTGCCAATAAAAATTGTCGTTAAGATTTTTTCTAAAGCTATATTTGCCAAAGAGACTATAAAATGTGTTGGGGTTTTAATGTATCCCTCTCATCTAAAAGGTCCTCTGTAATCATTGAGAGAGAGAGTCAACTTTATTGAGTGACCACACGGGGTCTTTTCAAGTTACATCAATAAACAATATTAATTTACATCATATACAAAATATAATATTAAAATCACAAACAAGATAAAATTTTAAAACATTACAAACATTTTGTTTGATACAGAAAACTTGATAACAAAACCTAGCGACCTGCTTTGAGCGGTCGGAGTCAAAACCACACAACAGTTTCCTTAAAAGACTCTCACTTTGCCACTTCAAATGGTCGTCCAAATAGGGGGCTAAATATTTCTTCCGTATTTCAGAAAAGAATGTACAGTCAAGGAGAACATGCCTTCTTGTTTCAAATTGTAAGTTCGAAGAATGGGCACAATACCTGTTTCCCCATGAAACTTTATTAAATCGCCCTTCAAGAATAGCAGAAGGAAAGAGTTCCACTCTAAAAAGAGTTAAAGCCTGCCTAAGGTTAGTGTCCATCCATACAAATAAATAATGATCCAGAGTAGAAAACAGACAAAGATCTGAATACAGCAAAGCCACCTTTTGGGTTGCCAACAAGTTGGATTCATTCTGAACTTCCTGGTCTGTTATCCTCCTTTTAATGAGTTCCGCTGCTGCTTTAAAACCCAGCAGAAAGAGTAAAGCCTTTGACAGACCCAATTTAGCAACTTCAGTCTCAATCTTGTTATTCCACACATCTCTCATTCCCAAATTTACTAATAGAACAAACTATGAGCCTGACTCCGGGGGGAACAAGGATGTTCTCAGCCAAAATTTAATTATTATATAAAGTGCTTAATTATATAAAGTGCTTAATTATTATATAAAGTGCTTTTGATCTAATTGGGGAGGAGAGAGTCCTAAGAAATCTAGATTGGATTGTCTCCATTTTATCTCTATACGGCAATCCCCAAATAGCAATAGCGTGTAACAATTGCGGTAGAACTTTAGCTCTAAACAAACGTAAAGCAGGCACTACTAATTTATCCAAAACGAAAAAACGGGGGAACAAGCAACAATGTGGAGATAACCACAAATAATATACAAAATGGTTTTATATATAAAAAACTCAATTACAAATATATCAACATCCAACTGGACCATAAATCAATACAAATGCTAGACTGAAACAATCAATGTGACCGAAGATGGTACATGCACAGTGGTAGACCCCCAGGGATGTAAATAAAGTCCCCAATATAGGGGATATTGGGATATTCCCACATACAGGAAATTCCCAATATAGGAAATTCCCAATATAGGAATTCCTATATGTGGGAATATAGGATATTTCCACATATAGGAATTGTTGTCTCCAAGCAAGCTGTGGTAACTATAAGCCAAGACCTGTTCCATTAATGTATTATGAGAAGTTTGTTTTTCAATAGCAGACAAGTCACTGAGGAAGGGGGGGGGGGTAACCCCACGAAACGCATTTGGCGACTTACAGCCATGAACAGACCCTCTATACGCCAGAACAGCGGCTTCAGATTGGGGACTTTATTTACACCCCCGGGGGTCTACCACTGTGCATGTACCATCTTCGGTCACATTGATTGTCTCAGTCTGGCATTTGTATTGATTTATGGTCCAGTTGGATGTTGATATATTTGTAATTGAGTTTTTTATATATAAAACAATTTTGTATATTATTTGTGGTTATCTCCACATTGTTGCTTGTTCCCCCTTTTTTTGTTTTGAGTATATGGGGAGTTGTTCCTTGGGGCAAGCCCATTTGTCTTTATACCTTTTTGCTTAGACTACTAACTTATCCCCAAGGGTGAAAAAAGAGCTCTGAATGGTATTAGAGCTTAACTGAGCCTGAAGTACCATTGGAAAATAATGCAACTACCATTAGTTGCAAATATGACCCCTAAATACTTATACGCGCCTCAGAGCAATCCCTTCGGTCCACCGGGGGCGCCTTTCTAGAGGTCCCCCGTGTAAAACGGGGGGCCACAATGGAGAGGGCATTCTCACTGGCCGGGCAGCAGTTTTGGAACTCCCTCCCAGAGGAAGCATGCCTGGCCTCAGGTTTGTTGGCATTTCCTTGAGCCTGTAAGACCTGGCTGTTCACCCAGGCCTTCAGAGGGGAGGATGGGAGGGTGGGGTATTTGTGGGATATTTTAAAGATATTTTAATGGTATTTTAAATTTGATGGGGTTATGTATTTTTAAATTGATTTTTTAGGGTATTTTATTTGTGTGTTTTATGCTGTAAGCCGCCCCGAGATGCCGTAGGCATGAGGAGGTGGCTCAGAAATATTTATAATAAATAAATAAAATAAATTATACGAACTAACTTGTTCGATCAAGTTATTTTCAATTTTCCAGCTATATATTCTCCTAGTTTGACCTACTACCATTATTTTAGTCTTAGTGTAATTTATAGATAAGGATTCCTCTTGGCAAAACTGACTAAACCTCATCACACTCGTATGAAGACCAACTGGAGTTTGCGATAGTATAACTGTATCATCCGCATACAGCGTAACAGTAATTCTGCGGTTTCCAAATTTCGGAGGGTGTGACTCAGTCTGACCAAGTGCACTCACAACGTCATTAATATAAAGGTTAAACGGTGCTGGCACCAGAATGCAGCCCTGTCTTACACCTCGTAATATTGGCACTTTGTTAGTCACTGGGAAATTGATAGAATAACGAACTTGTAGGGTATTATTACTATGGATCTTAATCATCAAATATAATAAGCGAGGGTCCATGGTAGTAGTGCTCAATTTATACCAAAGACGTTCGTAGTTGATCGTATCAAGGCCTGCCTAAGGTCTATGAAACATAAATATAATGATGTATTATTCTGAAGATATTTACTTCACTATTGCTTTAAAATAAAAACGTGATCTAGTGTAGAGTGACCTGAACAGAAGCCCGCTTGTTCCAGTTCTATAATCTGGGACTCATCCAACCAAGCCTGCAACTTAGATAATAAACATTTTGCGTACATCTTACCAATTATACTCAACAGGCTAATGGGTCTATAGTTCACAGGTAAGCTCGCATTTCCCTTCTTATAAATAAGCACTATAAGACTATTAAGCCACTGACTGGGGAACTTCCCTGATGAGTTGATTGTGGAAAAAAGGGGTGCTAAAATATTAGACCACCAAGCTGGATTACTTTTTAACATCTCAGACGACACATAATCACAACCTGATGCCTTACCATTCTTCAGCTGAGCTATCAGATTCAGAATATCATCTTCCCCAACAGGGGGCCACTCAGGTAGTCTATCCAAGGGTTGAAGTGTAAGTTCAGGGCTAATATTATCAGGAGCCCTAAAGAGCGCTTCAAAATGTTGCTCCCAGCAGTGAGGGGGAATTTTAACTTCTATAGGTTGCTTCCCACCCACTCCAGCCATCTTTATAAGATTTCAGAATTTCTTCAGGTCTTTCTTATTAGCTGCTAATATAAGTTGTTCCCATTTTCCCCAACAGTAACCTCTTCGTTTCTTTAATAAGACAAATCGATAGTGCTTTCTATTGGTCACAACCAGTCCTCTGTTTGCTCTAGATTATTATTATTATTAACAAACATTTATATAGCACCAGCAGTGTACCTGGCACTTTACAAAGTAATAAAATAGACACGGTCCCTGCCCCTAGGGCTTACNGACTCGAGGCGGCTTACAACAAGTGAAAAAATACATTTACTGGGTATATTCCCACACAGGGGGCCCAGCACAATACATATACAATTAACATAATATACTAATATACATTTCAATACAAATTTATTGCCTCACTGATGCTCCGCTCCATACCTCCCTCACAACGGGATAGGTCCCACAACAGTCTTTCCTGTCCCCTGCTGCCACCAGGGAACGCCTGGCCAGCTCCACCCCTCTCTCACTAGGGTAGAGCTTGCCACCATCTCTGCATCAAACCCACAGTCTATACTGCATCACAGGGGATTACCCCCTCCCCCCTCCATACCCCGAAGGGCCGCACCCTTTGGCCGCGGCCCTTCGACTCGCAGCCGTCAGCCCCGCAGCCGCCGGTCCCACAGCCGCCAGCGCATTCTCTTTGAAGCAGCTGGGAGGGTGTGTGTGTCCAAGTGGGAGGGGGGAAGGAAGCAGCCACAGCCACTCACAGTTCATCTATTCCCCCCAGGTGTCATCTCCAATTGAGGCCATCCCGCCCGAGCCCGCTCCATAGCTCTGCCACTGCCGCCGCCAAGGATGGTAAGTGAATGGGGCTTCCCATGCATAATGGGTTAATTCCACCTTGGAACTCTCCATATCAAGTAATATTAGATCTATAGCCCATATAAATTGTAAACTGAAGGATATCAAGAAAATTGAATTCCCCTGGATTGAACCTACTAAGAAAAAGTGTGTGATTACTAGGCTAGACCAGTGTTAATAAAATCATGAGATAGAAAAAGAGTTTTAATAATTGGAGTGTTTTTCCTACAAGGGTCTTTTTTAATCCGTTCGTTGTTCCCCCTTGAATGGGTCAACAGGAGGTAGTGGAGGAACAAGGCAAGACCCTGTGCTATGTAGAGGGGGTTTGCCTATGTTGAAGTGGAATAATCTGCCCTCTGATAAAACTGTGAGGGATAGGACCTTTTTTCCAGGTCTTAGTGGAATTTCCACTGGGGACCCTTATTCCAATAAGGGACTGGGGATTGATGATCAATAGGGGGCCAATAGTTTAGGCAGACCTGGTCTTATAAGTGATAGAGAGTTGGGTATGAAGGAGGCTAATGCAAAGGATGTCCAGGAGAGTTTAAAACCATGAGGTTCTCCACGGTTTGAGAGTAAGTTTAGGGCGGCAGAAGATCTGATTAATAATTCCCGGCTTCAGGTTAGGAACAAAGAAATATTAGAGAAAGAATGTCCTCCAGACAAGTTTAAGGGGGAGACAGTACATGTAGAATTAGGGGTTGATGAGAAGAGGCTCTTGATTTCTTATCAGAATCTACCAAAGGAAGAACAGAACTCCTGTTGGCAAGATTCAATTTCCTTCAAAGGAAATTGTTGGAATTGCAAGAAACTTCACACATTGTACCGATGGAGGTGCAAGTTCGCCTTACTTGGCCTTGTTCAGATCTTTTGGGAGCATTTCTTACTATCAGTGGTAAGACAGAACAGGGGGAAGTATTTATAGGAAATCCCATGGTTAGTAAACAGAGAGTGACCAGTCATGATTGGCAGAAATACAGATTTCTAGAGGATGATAAGATTGGGATTCCTGAGAATAACTATTCCAATAGGGGTAGCACCTTGAATCCTAAGCAAGATGTTGGGATGACCCCTGCTGGAAGTTTAGTTCATGGTGATCCAGAAGTTATTTGGATTGAGGATAGTGACAAGGGAGATGGTGGGTCTAAGTCAAAGCGTTATGATCCCCCTGGTAAAGAGGTAGAGGTGGAAGAAGGGAATATGTTAACTTCCTCTGAAAGTAAAGTCAAACCTAGGAGTTACCTAGATTGAGAGGAAGTAGGGAATCCTTCTCGAATGTTAAGATGTATTGGAGATAGGGAAGTTTTGTTGGGGCCTGATTGACTGAGTGAGGATGGCCCAATGCTCCACCCAAGTATATCAGTGATCTCCTGGAACATAGCGGGGTTTGCAAACAGGATGGGAGATGCTGACTTTCTAAATTTTATGGAGGGTCATTACCTCATTTTTCTTCTGGAAACCTTGGGTACAGAGCCCTTCTTCTTGCCAGGGTATGAATGTTTTAATTTCTTGAGTCTGAACTCAGGTATTAAAGGACGATCAAAAGCTGGATTATTGACTTGTATTGCAATTAAAGAAGTGTAGGCTGATAGGCAGTTGTCAACTTGTCATCATGCTCTGATATCTGCCTCACGATGGAACTTAGTATTTTTCAAACCTTGTGGATCTTTCTTAATGTTTATTTACCTCCTTGTTCGAGGAAAGATTCAGCCCTGGCAATATGGGATAGGCTTTCCTCATATGTTGAGTCCTTAAGATTGGAATTTCCCCATGTGAGATTGGTAACCCTGGGTGACTTTAATGCCAGATTAGTAGGTCAAACTTGGCAGGACAAAAATTATCTGTTGATCAATGAAATATACGGCATTAATACCTCAGAGCTAAAAGATCACAAGACCAATTACATTAGAGTTAGGTTCCAGTGGATGTTATATGGGATGGTGGGTGGGTTGGGTTAGGGTGGGTGGGTATGGGTTGTTGTAGGTTGTTTTAATTGTAGTTTTATTGTTGTGTATTTTAATATGTTTTTAAAAAGTTGTTAGCTGCCCCGAGGTGCCTGAGGCAGGAAGGGATAGCATATACATTTTAAAAATAAAAATAAAATGATGCCATTAACCTAAGAGTGATCAATGGTTCTTTTCCTAGTGGTTCCTCATCTGATTTTACATACATTTCTAGAAAAGGGTGGAGAACTATTGATTATGCTGTGGTTGATCTTGCTTGTTGGATTGATGATCTTGATTTTCACATCATGCATCGCTCAGAGAGTGATCATTTTTCTTTACAGACTTTCTGTAGGGGAACCAACAGATTGTTGAAAAGTAAGCCCCTTAGTATGGGTGACGATTTTGTGCTGGTAGTAAATAAGAGACTGACCTGGACTATGCCTCTAAGTCACTAGTTTTATAAATGTCTTTCAATCACAGGAATTTATTATTGCTAGACAAAGAGTTTTGGAGGTTACCCAAGTGTCGGAAGTGTTTTATCACTGTCAATCTATATTCAACCTCCTTCAGCCTTTCATAACTGTTTTGTTGGATCTGCATAGGAAGACTCCTAGGCCAGCCCAAGGGCCAGCTTGGTTTGATAGGGAATGTGTGGAAAAGAAGTTGCTGAACAAGAGATCTAAATATTTGAAGAGAGGGGATACGACAAATTATGTTATTTTCAAGGAACTGCGGAAGGAATATAAAGTCCTCCTCTGGGATAAGAAATCTCATTATGCTAATTTACAGTGGGGAAAACTGAATTGGGCTATTACTGCTAAAGATCAACACTAAACAATTTTGGCTTGTGGTGAATAAAGGCTTGGGAAGTTTCAAAGTCAATCTTGAGGTTAATATCTCCCCTGAGTTATGGGTGGGATATTTTGCAGCTCAGTTTTCTTATTCTCAGGAGACAGCTATGAGTCACGATAGGTTAGGGGATATAAGAGTAGAGACCTTCACTCTGTATAGGATGTCAGATGAGATAGTTTTGGTTCTATTAGGGCAACAGAAGCACGGTAAGGACCCTGGACCAGATGGAGTTCAAGTAGAACTCTATTTATTGGACGTAGAGTAGTGGGTTCTGATTTTGGTCAGTTGGTTCAGTGCTATTATAGATTCCTGTAAGATACCAGATACTTGGAAGGGGAGTATAATTGTGCCCATTTACAAAAGAGGACCCAGGGACAGGCCAGAATTTTATCAGCCCATAAGTTTAATAAATATTTCTACTAAAATATTTGGAAGACACCTGTTTAGCCATTTGACAGAGTGGGTGGAAGGGAAGGACATCTTGTTTGAACATCAAGCTGGATTTGGGATATTCAACCTCTGATCACCTGTTCACCCTACAGTTCCTTATGCACAAATGTCACTGTATAGAAATCTACCTTGTATGTGGCCTTTGTTGATTTGGCAGCGGCTTTTGATACAGTAGACAGGGAATGTTTGTGGGGAAAATGGATGCGTTTGGGCCTTGATGGCTTTCTGCTCAAATTATTGATGAAGTATCACATTAATACATGGGCTCAAGTAAGATGGGGACTTCGTGGGGAACTTACTCCCAAATTTTCTACTCAGAGGGGAGTAAGGCATGGGTGCATTTTGTCCCCATTATTATTTAACCTTTTCATGAATGATATCATCAGCGAAATGTTGAGTGGGGAGTGGGCACCTGGTGGCCCCATCCCTTGAAGTATTTAGGAGAAAAATAGAGACTAAACTTTGTTATGGAGCCCAGATTTGGGTGTGTATCCCGGTTGTATGCTCATTGCTTGAACCGATACAAAATCATTTTTTGCGAAAATTCTTAGTGGTGCCCCCTGGGGGGGGGGGGAGGGCACTTGGTGGCCCCATCCCTTGAAGTATTTAGGAAGAAAATAGAGACTAAATTTTGTTATGGAGCCCAGATTTGGGGGTGCATCCCGGTTGTATGCTCATTGCTTGAACCGATACAAAATCATTTTTTGCGAAAATTCTTAGTGGTGCCCCCTGGTAAATCTTCAGCATTAGTAAAACTTGAAACTGGTTCTGTTTCATTGGGAACTACAATAGGGAAAGTCTTCTTGTGTTATATGATGAAACTAATTAAGAATCCCTCAGATGTTATTACAAGTGCCTGCTTAAAGGAAGAGATGCAGGATAATGGTTACACTTGGATTAAGGAGGTATATAAGAAACTGAATAACTTAGGTTTGATTCTTCCCTTTTTAATAAAATTTCCATTAAAGGATGGGGCCCGAATGATAAAAGAACAGTCATGAAATATAGATTTACAAACACTATGGGCTCAAAGCAGCACAGTGAGAACTGTTCCTTATTACCAGTATATCCTCCCTCCAAAAACTGGTGGTAAGTACTTATTGGAACTTGAAGATGTTGCCCTAAGACGTGCATTTACAGCCCTTCGGTTCCAATCATATCATTCAGCAATCTCCTTGGGTTGGTATGTAGGTGTACCATATGAGGCAAGGAAGTGTCCCTGCGAACATCAAAAGGTTGAAGATCTTACCCATTATTTGGTTTACTGCACATTTTATGAGCAGATAAGATCTGAAATGTGGTGTAAGATAAAGTTACCTCCAAATCAGTCCCTTTTGGGCCTTTTGATATTTTGTTTGGAAGATAAGAAATCGCAAGTTACCAAAGCGGTAGCCAATTTTGCCCTTCACGTATCTAGGTTACAAAAGAAACTAGTCAGAAACAACATAAATGGCGCTTTTGATCTGTATTTTTAATTTTATTTTTATTTTTATTTCATTATGGGTTATTTTTACTTATTTTATAACAGTGCATTTAAATGATTATTGTTGTTTGTATTATTTGTATGGTTGTATGGATGCATTTTGTCATGGCTGAGGTCAGAACAATAAACAAAACAAACAAACAAACCAGGTCTATTAGACTTTAAAACTGAAATGAAAATCAATCAATCTAATAATATTCCTACTCTAAATAAATCCAAAACTTAAAACAGGGGAAGGAAATCAGGGATGGAATAAGAGGGAAAGGGAAAAGGATTCAATGGAGGGGGGAGGGATGAAGGAAGGAATATTGAACACAGGGAGTGGTAAAAACAAAAAATAACACCTAAATCTATCTAATATAATCTAAATAAATGATAATATGAAGGTAAATGGGTTGGATGGGTGAAATAGGAGGAGGATGGCAATGGATTAGGAAGGTACAAAAACTGCTGGGAGAGAGGGAGCCTTCTGAAACGCCTGCTGTTCAGGAACAGTGACTAGCTCAGAAGGTGTTTCGCAAGGGGGGAGGCAATCAGTTTTGTTTCTTGCTGTGCCCACCTCACCGCAAGCTCCATTGGCTTCGTGCAGCCTAGCCCGTGGTCAATTGCAGACTGCGAAGCCAGTGGTCTGAGGTGAAAAGGGATGGTGATTGGGCAGGCTGGCTGCTACTCCAAGCCTCTCCACCCCTGGTGCCTGGAAGTCTGCTCCTCAGCTGACTCCCCCTCCCTGCCACGTTTTGCCTTCCAGTGACACGTTTTTGCCACCCGAACTCACCCGAACTGACCTAACTATTCAGTCATTTCGATGTTCAGAATTGAGTTTGGTTTGGTCAGTTCGTGTTCGGATTCGGGTTTGTGTTCGGTCGTCCGAACAGGCCGAGTTCAGGCCGAACTCTGAACTTCCAAACCGCGTTCGCCCATCCCTAATCAGTAGCCTCTAAGGGCTGTTCCTTTTGTTTAAATTCAGTAGGACAAAGGGGGTCAGAAAAATATAAGACCAAAGGAGATGATCAGACTCCACCCTGGAGACAATCCTTAATTCCTGGGCACAAAAAAGTAAAGCGCTTGCAATCATAAAATAATCAACAATACTTGCACCCTGAGGTGAAAAATAAGTAAAATGTTCCTCAAGATCTCCAGGCAATAATCCATTCAGCACTACTAGGTCCAAGTCTTCGAGAAAATGATTTACAATCGGAGCTCTTGAATTAACTATAGGATCCATAGATGAATGGATATTATTAAAGGGGGGGAGGGGACTATGAAGTCCTCCTGGTCCACAAACAAGGACCTATTCATAGGAGCCCCCAGCCTCGCGTTCATGTCTCCACCAATCAATAGCTTAGACATTGGTAATTTCCTAGCAGCTGCGCAAAGTAGCGAGGAAATTATAGACCACATATCTTCATTATAATACGGGGATAATGCTGGAGGGGCATATATATTCCCTATTAGTAACTCGAACTGTAATAATTAAGACCTCCTGTAGAGGAATATTAGTGTAAAGGGATCTAACTTCCAAAGTCACAAAAATGCATCCCAACATGTCTTGATCATATGCATTTCACTTATTTATTTAATGTATTCAAATATCCCGCCCCATTCTACCTCCTGCAGATCCGGCAGCTGTATTAACTTACTAATAAGATCCACAGTATCTCTGACATATGATTTGAGGTTTATCACAAAAGGTTTTTAAAATGGTCAACGTATTTTGATATTGATTCTAGTATAGAATTAGAACCAGATACTATGGGTCTAATGTGTGGAGGCATTATGCCTTTATGTATCTTGGATAGTGTATATATGACAGGAATTTTCAGATGCTTATTCAAAAGAAAATTGTATTCAGAATCATATATAACCCGGAAGACGACCTTCTTCCAAAACTGTGGCTCTTTTTCATTATAATATTTGAATGTATGTTGTTCAAAACATAGTGAAAAGTCCTGAGGAAGACTTCTTGTTGAAACATGTTGGCTGTGCTTGAAGTTTTGTTAGCTGTGTTTAAACTTTTCTTTGGGTAATTTCAGACGTGACGGGCTGTTTGGCCCGCCATGCTGAACCCTGGACTGGGATCCATCTCGGATCCCGGTCCGTGATCAGACCAGCCGTCCTTTAGACGTGCCAGCCTGATCTCTACCAGGGTTTGGAGAGGGGGCGAGGCTGCGCAGCATGACGTGCAGTCGCGCAGCTCCAGCCCCCTGCGCTCCCTCAGCTGCCCGCCTATGGGGAGAGGGCAGGCGCAGCAGCCAATCAAGCCGCTGCGCCCGACCCCGTCCCGTGGTTGGTGCCTGATTCCAGGACGGGGCTGGCAAGCAAATGCGTATCGCCACCATTGCCAGTCCCATCCCGGATCGTGGCCAACCTAACCACGGTTCTGGACCTGAGGCCGGCCTCAGGTCCAGAATTGTGGTTAGTTTTGACCCCTCTGCCCCCACCAGAGGTTCACTGTGGTGAACATCTGGCAGGGGTCAAACAGACATTCACAGACTCACCGCCACCACACTGTGGATCCACTGTGGTGAATGGCGATTTTGTAACGTCTGAAATTGCCCATTGATTGCAGCTTGATTGTAATTTATAGACATATGGTTGTGCTCAAAATTATTGTGATCACAATTGGATTGTAATTCACAGACATATTTTGTTCTTTGTTCATGTATTTCTACATTATAGCTCATTACATTTCAATTTATATATTAAATTATACAATTATCTTACATATACCAAATATAAGTTTTTTCTTTTTTTATTATAGGTTGTATATTCTGTACTTAGCATAGACCCTTTTTCTATGTAATTTACTGGCGAGGTCAGCTTTATTGTGGATCCTTTTTTATTATTATAGAGTATTCACATTCAGAATCTGTACCATCTCAGTTTCTGTTTTAAAAGCCACACAATCCTAAATGTATAGTACTTGCAATGATTCAAAAGAAAGCCTTCTAAATGCGAAAGGAGTGTGATGGTAGTGGCCATGAAGGAGCAGAAATTTTAGCTGTTCCCCTCTGTTCTTCTATTGGGGAGAGCTACTGCTGGAAGGAACCGGAGTAGGCATATTCCACAACTTTGGGGCTAAAAAGTTTTGCCACTGAACTGATGCCAATATTCTCTTCCAGAATGAGAATTTCAGACTGGGATAAAATAAAACAAAAGGGGGGAAAATAACTAAGAACCTAAAGCAGAGCAAATACTAAGTGATGATGAATACAACAACATACTAAGCTAATCATCATTAGCAAATAGGTATGCTTTTGTAGAGAAAAGCCAAACTGGACCCTCACAGCAGTAGATGTTCTACAGAGTATACAACAGAGATTGGCAATGTTCTGAAGCCCAAGAGCCGCATACCAACATTGTCATGTCGTTGAGAGCCACAAGACACTCAACACTGATAACTGGCTTCGTCTAGTCCTGCACATGGGACAGCATGGTTTCCCCACCCCTCCTCATGTCAAACCGCCAGGTCCCAGGGGTAGCAGCAATAGCAAATCAGGGGACAGCAGGGGAGAACAGCAGTAGAGGTGCGTGAGAGCTGCCTGTGGCTCCTGAGCCGCTATTTGTCCACCTCTGATATATAACAGTAACTGCTACTGAAAGTACGTACAATATAAATAATACCAGTATAAGAAGCCATAGCAGCGCATACAAACTGAACTTTTTTCATGCTGCAGTAATTCAGCATTTTTTATTAGAATTCCAGAAAAAGAAAGCAGCCTATTCTACGTTATGGCTCAACAGCCTGTAAAATTGTACATTTAAACAGTAAGCCTTTCAGAGGCTGAAATTGGTTTGGATACTTTTCAACACATTTTGCCAGCTTAAAAAGTAACAAAACCAGAAAGGAAGTTAAAGAAACCCTACTTCAGCACCAAAATGCTGCAGTCCAAAGCAGAGTACTAAAAAAAAAGAAAAAAGGGGGGTGGGAAGGACCTAAATTTAGTGGCACCACTGGACAACCTCTTTATTTAGAAACCAATTCCATGTACTTCAGTTAAGTATAGAGGATCAGCCTGAATTGCTCAGCAAGCCATAATCAACATGTTATTGATGTTTAGCTGTGTCTGAACTGTGGGAAATGTTATTTTTGATGCAGCAGCTGCAGAGCGGCAACAATAGCAAGTTATCTCTGAAAAAGCATTTTTTTGCACATTCGATCTGTTGGCACAGCATCTCTGTTAAAAACAAAAAAGGGATGTTTTCTGGTCCTCCTGGGCAAGTGCATGTTCTTTCAACAGTATGAGTTAAATAACCGTTACTGCAGCAAGACAAAGTATGAGGAGTGCTGGAAGAGTCAGAGTACGAAATGTTTTTCTAAAGTTTATTTTCAATACTTATTATTTGGCACAGCTGGAAACTTAGACCCTTTTCAAATGAGACGCCCCCTCCCATTTCCACACAGTTTTCGCTGCATGGAAACGGGTGGAGGTGCCCGTGGGAATGCTGCCGCGGATGGGTGGGGGTGCGTGCGCACTACACCCATCCCCACCCATCACCCACACACGGAGCAATGGGCTCCAATGTCGGTTGCTCCGTGGGTGGAGATGGGTGTGCCCCCATGGGAACAAGTGCACACCCACCTCCACCCTCCGCAGGAACACACCCATCCCCCCACCCACTGCGGGCCATTTGAAAAGGGCCTTAGTTACGTTGGGGATGAGACTACATCCTGAGCCTCCTTGTTCCCTGTTGACTGCCATTAATTTCATCGTAAAAGCCAACTATGCAGTTTGTGCCCTGAAGGGATTTCATGTTCAAGTATAATTGCTAAAGGATGCAACTCTGTCTTGTGTTCAACAAAAGGAGGTTGATTTCTGATCAGTTTAAAAACTAGAAGTACAATCAATTTTTTTCCATCAAAAGTGCATGAGAATGTTCTATATTAGCATCTTTTAAAAAAAATAGCTTTAACAACACTTTAAAAACCATATGAAAGGCAACTGCTCTTCATAAGGGGGAACTAAAATGATCAAAACAACTTCCATACAAGAAGTGGCCACTGTCAGAGAAAGGATGCTGGACTTGATGGACCATAAATCTCACCTAGAATGGCATTTATGTTTTTATGATCATAGATAAATCCACAATGATATGAAATTCTGTGAAAGTAATTCAACTGCAGCATGTTGCAAGCTATTCTTTGTGCTCCACTCCTCAGTCTTTATCACCTATGTCTGGTCATGTATTTACCAGGGGAGTTTATTGCGCCCAACTTCTGTATAGACGTCAAGGGAGTTTATGACAAGCTATGGATGCGACAGAGCTGGGGCTGAAAGGACAACTCACTGGCTGGCTGCTCTGGTTGCCAAGTAAACACCCCAGCAGGTGAAATTGACAAAGCTACTGCTCCCAATTTCAAACCATAGTGACAGTGACAAAGTTTGGGTTTCCAAGGGAAACTCTCCAAAAGGAAAGGTTTTTGAAGCAATCTTCCTCTCTATGATTCCCTCTCCCCCAGTGGAACTGTCAAAGCTGGGGCTGAAAGGGAAACTCACTGGGAGAAGGTATGGAGTCAGGAAAGAGACTGTGGATGTAAACATATGGGCCAGGAGCCTGCCAGGACGCCTCCTCCATGAAGCTGTAACCCATGTGGACAGCACGGAGAGCGCAACAAATGGGCAGACCCCTACCCATATGCTTGTGGCAGCTGCCAAAGAGGGTGCCAGCATACTTGGGAACAGGGCAATCGCTCTCTCCTTTCTCCCTCCCTCAGCTGTCAGCAGCTGGGGCATGCTAACACTGGCTCCAATGGAAAGGGAAGGGGGTCACCGCCAGTTATTCAGTGGCTGAGGACAGGACTTGGGTCCAGAGGCCAGATCTATGAGTTGGAAAGAGGCCACATCAAAACTTGCTATGGGTCAGATTTGACCCCGTCTTTCACAAAAAACGTTGATCAAAAATTTTAAACATGGTTGCCTGTATCTTAATTAAACACTTGAGTAGGGGTCCTGCAGCTCCCAGAGACATTTAACATTACTGAGGTAAAGCTAAGCATCATAATGAACACTATACAAATACTATTTTCAGCATCAGGAAGTCTACATAGTCAAGGCTAAATGTCACTTCGGCATCTAATCAAATCATGAAATGGCTTCCCTGGGGTGAAACAAAATGTAAAATGATCTGTGTGTCTTACTACAACAATGATAATTGGAATTAGGCTTCTGAATAGCTACACTTAAATATATAGACACAGAACAGCTTTTGTAAGATCTTCTGAGCAGGGGTTTTGTTATATCCTTGTACAATGTTCAGTAGAATGGAAACCATGTCCATGGGTATTTTCAGACGTTACGGGGCCCTTTGGCCCCGTACCGTAACTAACGTCTTCGTTCCCCGCCGGGGTCACCCCTGCACGGCCCAACAGACGTGCCGGGGGGATCCTGGCGGGGAAAGTGGGAGGGGCCGGGGCCGCGCGGCGCAACGTGCGGCCGCACGGCCCCGCCCCCTCCACGCACCCCGCCGCCCGCCCTCCGAGGAGACGGGCGGGCGGCGGGGCCAATGCGGCCGCCGCGTCTGGCCGATCGTGCCACGGCCCGGGATCCCGCCGGGGATCCCGGGCCGTGGCACGCGGCCAGACGTTACTTTTTGTTGGCCACGGCCCGCGGTCCATTTGACCACGCTTCCCGGGACCTTCCCCCGGCTAGCCCGGGAAGCGTGGTTCAAATTGACCCCATCTGCAGATTCAGCGTGGCCAACATCTGGCGCACGCTGTGCAGACGTTCAGGGGCCTTTCGCCCCGCCGCGGGGTTCACCGTGGTTCAGTGTGGTTCAGCGTGATCTCGTCACGTCTGAAATCACCCCATGATTCGGGCTCGGAAGGATTACTACATTAAATATAACTAACAAAATTAACAAAATGAGTGCTCACAGCATAATGTTATAGCACACCGGTATCATCATCATTGCCAGTTCTGGGAGGAAAATTTGTGCATGGAGTTGAATTCATCTTTTTTCAGGCAGCACTTAGGCACTGAACTTCATTTTAAGCATTAAGTGTCTTCGGGATGTGTTGTTTTGAATATGGATGGCTTGCCAACTTGGGACCTCTGTGAAAGGCTCTTGTCTAGAGCCAAGAAACACTGTCATTAAGGCTATTGTTCTATTACAGAGGCTACCGTGAACACAAGGCCACACCATACATTCACCAAAATGCTTGGCATTTGCATTCAAAATACAAGACTTTTATATTTCTTATAAAAGTTATGAATTTTATTGAGGATGAAATTTCCAGTGAAATATCTTTTCCAGTGAAATATATCACAAAACTTTCCTCAGAGGTTCACAGTTATCTAATGCCATTCTCTTAGAGGTTGAACTCAAAGAAAGTAAAAATGCAGGATGCGGACTACCATTATTTTTTTAAATCTGGTGGCTGCTGAAGAGTTGCTTCCTAGTTACAGCATTATAGTGCTCAAGGTCTTTGAAACAAACGATACGGCAATTCAGGCTACATGAGAGCAGCACATGATGCCTAGGGCCCAGCCCATAGAAATGGTGTTACTAGAAATCTGCAGTGTGAACACAGGCACCATCATTGCTTGGATAAACTCACAGATCTCATGCAGGTACATCCAAGGTTACTACCCCTCCACGTTTGACCTGGAGACTCTGAGTTTTAAGGCATCATCTCTGGACACTGAGTCGATCCCTGATTTTCCCAAGTAATCCTGGGAAACCTTTTTCAGGAGGGAGGAGAAGGTGGAGCCATGTGGGGAAAGGGTGGAGCAAAAAGCCCCCCCCCCCCAACACTTTTTGAAATGCTATTTGGTGAAAAACGTAAATAAATGCCTAACCAACCACGCGATGGAATGTCCTGATGCTCCAAATGGGGTGTGGTTATGTCAAATAGGAGCATCCGTTCCTAATACTAATGCTACAACTACACCTCCTTGTGTGAAACACCAGCAGTTTGGAGTGAGGGGGATGGAGTCACTGGCGAGATGAATTTATCTACGATCTAAGAAATCATGATGATGCAAGTTTAAAAATAAAGACATAAAGCAATCAGATTCTTTGATAAGATAAGCTGGCTCTACAAAACTACTCTCCTAAAGTTCCTGGCCACAAAGCATACAGAGAATGGGTATTTTCAGACGTTACGAGATCACGCTCAACCACAGTGAACCACGCTGAACCCCGCGGCGGAACCAAAGGGCCCTGAACGTCTGTTCGGCGCGCGCCAGATGTTCATCACGCTCAATACTCACATGGGGTCAATTTCAACCACGCTTCCCGGGCTAGCCAGGGGAATATCCCGGGAAGCGTGATCAAACAGACCCCCACCGGGAACCAAGGAAAAGTAACGTCTGGATGCCAATCCCCGGGTGGAACCAAACGAAACGAGCCCCAGCCGGGGACAAGGCACGCAGCGTCGCTGCCGGGCAACCGGCAACAACACAACCACCGGAGGGAGATTTAAAGCGAAATCAGCAGCAAGCAAGCGTGGCGAGATGGAGCGAGGAGGGAGGCGGAAGAGAGCGGAGGCAGAGAAAGCGACACAGGAGGTGGAGGAGGCAGAGGAGGTGGAGGCAGGGGCAGCGATGCAGGTGGAGGGGGCACAGGCAGAGGAGGGGGGCACAGGGGTGCACCAGACCAGGGAGGCGGCCCAGGCACAACACCCACAGCTGCAGCCGGATCGCGACGCCCCGGGGACAGCGGCCGGAACGGGCCCAGAGGAGGCACCCAGGAAAAGGGTAAGGGGAAACAAGGGGAGGGTACCAGGGGGCACAGGAGACCCCCCCGGGGGGGCGGGGTGACCCTGGGGGACCGGGAGGGGGGAAGGGGTGCCCCACGAGGGGGCCCCACGGCACTCACTCAACCACTCCCCCCCTACCCTCCCCCCAGACACGGAAAACAGCCCGGGTGGACGAGCCCC
>QEPC01007499.1:6726742-6741379 GCA_003113815.1 Sphenodon punctatus | reverse complement strand
CCTTGTGTGGGCGTTCCCTTGTGTGCCTCTTGGCTTCGTTTGCCCTCAGGCGGCCATGTCTGTGTCCCGCCCCTGCCCGGTGCCTTCTGGGCGTTTTGACCACAGCGGGGGTTCGGCTGCACGTCTGTTGTGCTGCCCCGGTCCGTGATGGTTCGGCCCGGTTCCCGGCCGTGGTCCAGGTCCCGTCACGTCTGTTTGGGTCGTTTTTCCACCCCGGGGCGTGGTTGTGCTGTTCACCCCCCCTGGGGGTTCACTGTGGTGAACCGCCCGCCCGTAACGTCTGAAATCACCCATAGATATATGCCATAGTTAAACTTACTTTTAAAAAGACACTTCTATGAAGCCTATAAAAAATAATCCTGGAAAAATAAAAACCAATTAGAAGACACTACACTATGCTGTAGTGTGTGCACATTAAAATAGGGCAAGAAGCATCTTTATTCTCTTTACGAAGTGTCATCCATGTTGATAAGTAATAACTTCACTCTTTCAGGTTTGACAATGACACTGGTCAAAATTCACAAGAAGACAAAGCCAGCTATGTTGAACTATTACACTTCTCATATGCCAATATGCTCACTCCTACCCTTCTTCTAACATTGGGTGTTTTCAGACGTGACGAGGCCAGTTGGCCCCGTCATGAAATCAATACATTGATCCCCCACTGTGATGACCCCGTCACGCCCTACCAGATGTGCCGGGGATCCCGGCGGGGAATCGGGGAGGGGGCAGGGCCGCGCGGTGCAATGTGTGGCCGCACAGCCCCGCCCCCTCCATGCTCCCCGCCGCCCGCCTCTGAGGAGACGGGCAGACGGCGGGGCCAATGCCGCCACAGCATCTGGCCGACTTCGCCACAGCCCGGAATCCCGCCAGTGATTCCTGGCCGTCGCGACCGACCAGACATTTCTTTTCTTTGATCCCCGCCGGGAATCACTTTCACCGCGCTTCCTGGGGAATTGGTGTGGCTAGCCCGGGAAGCGTGGTTGAAATTGACCCCATGTGGGGATTGAGCGTGGCGAACAACTGGCGGCCGCCAAATAGACGTGCGAGTCACAGTGACCACAGGTGGGTATTTACCGTGGTTCATTGTGATCTCGTAACGTCTGAAAATACCCAATGATGCAAGTCTAATGCTCACCAGCTAGATTTTCAGACAAGGACATTCATGCTTTCTTCCATGTTCTCTTATGTATTGGAGAAGTTCCTTGTAAGCATTTGCAAAGCAACTTCATGGGTCATTCTTCATGGCCTTCTTTGCCTGATAAGGATTAGGTATCTGGTGGGCAAATACTACTGTTTATCATGCTGACCAATGTTGTCAGTTTCCTTGTGCTCTCCCTCTTAGTCTGCAACATCTTCCTGCCGTTTCTTGTCTATACTTAGCATCCCTGGACTTCAGAACCCCAAAATATCAGATTGGCTTTTGACAGTCCTCATAATTTAAAATAAATATTAAAATTTACATTCTTTTATTTGTATTTTTTTCTGAGTCACTACAATCATGCATTCAAATTTTTTATCACAATCATAAAGACAAGAAGATAAAGTGAAAAGAGATTCTTAATAGTAAGAGATTCAAGAAAAAAATATTTTCGGGATTTAGTGACACCTATCATCAGACTTGAGACAAACTGTAGAACTTCCCACCCCCTGGCCTTCCTCATACAAAATGCCATACTAGGTCAGACCAATGGTCCATCGAGCCCAGAATCCTGTCTCTGGCAGTGGCCATTCTCAGTCACGTCAGAGGAGTCACCCAGCAGGTCATAATGGAGTAATTCATTCCCTACTGTTCACTGCCAGCTCCTGTCAGAGGTTACATCCCCCAACCTACTTCATTAAGGCCCTTAATACAGGAGATGCTCCCACACATGGACACCCATTGTCACACGGGGAGCATCTCGTGTAAATGCGTGGGTGTGTGCTCCCATGACCCATGCATCTACACCCACCTCCACCACCCGCATGCATGGAGCAATTGTTGAAAACACCAGTTGCTCCAAGCGTGGGGATGTGGAGGGATTGGTGTGCGCCCCTGTGCATGGGTTCCCCCACACCGTGCTCACAGACCGCCCCTGACCCCTCCCCCCAGGGTCTAAAATTCATCAATGAACCTATACTCCAAGAACTTATCCAATCCTTTTTAAACCAAGCATGCTACTGGCATTGACCAAATCCTCTGGCAGCAAGTTCCATAAGTTACTCCATCAAGAGCGGGCCATGACTATGGCCCATTTCACACAGACACTCTAACACTGATAAAATGGGTGTCACATTTTATTATACATGTTGCAGGGTACCCATAGAGCACACCTGCTGCCCTACAACATGTATAATAAAATGTAACACCCATTTTATCAGTGTGAGAACGTCTGTGTGAAGAGGACCTATGTTCTGGATCCATCATGAATACCCACAATGTGCTGTATACTAAAATCCTGACTCCGCACGTTATTTCGTATCAGTTGAAATGATTGTGATTAAGGTTGTGCATGCAACCTTAATGTTGTAGTCTCACAATTTCTAAGATTAACTGAAGACAACAGCAGAGACTAATATACGAGTATACACTGTGCATAAAAGTGCTTGACCATTTTAAGTGCAACTTTCTATTCTAGCTGAGGATCCATTCCAGCCTTAGCCGACATGCTGCTACAGCAATAACAAGCATTCTTGGTTTCCGTAGTATCCATAAAAAATGTATTTGGTGAATAGTAGTAGAACTCAGAAGCAACTGTAGATTTAAAAAATAATTGTTAATTCTGTGATTATTTGTGCAAGGGCTCATATATTCTGGTAGCTGGTTTCGATTAAAATGTAAATTAATATTTTAGGACATCAACATATATGTAATATATGTACTTAATTCCTTACCATACATACTTTTATTCATTTTAATCAATAACTAAACTTTCACATTTTTCCATTATTAAACTTTAATTTATTATCAGAATTCGACAAGGAACAATTTTTACAGAGTGCATTAAGTCTGTTATCTACATGTATACAAATTGTATACAGTTCATACAATGAAGTTAAGAATGTGAGTGTAGACAAAGAATGAAGTTCTGTAGAAACAGACTTAATGGAATTTCGCATGGATTTTTTTCATATCTTATAAAGGGTTGAAGGGAACTGTCATTCTGAGGGGGAGAGTCAGTGCTTTTTATACTAGAGCTAGACCATCGTGCAGTCTATTATTTGGATAGGATGAACATGCACAACCCAGTTGTGAGAATGTTGCTAGCCATCTCGAAGAACCTTCTTTACAAGGTAGCAACCTTCTGATCAGCACTGGGGAGGAGCTATTTGTAAACAAACAGCCTTATCTCCCAGCCTGTTCTTGCCTGTGTCCGCTGCTGCTGCTGCTGCTGGAGCACAACTAGGAGGGAGAGGAAGGTGAGGGATGGGGACAGGAGCCAGGGAGGGGAGGCAAAACAACTTATTGGGGGAGAAGCTGGCTGCAGCATGCCGCCCAGCCATGCAACTGCAGGGCCCCAGCTAGCCGCGGCTGTGCCGGCTCTGGCCTCAGCAAGCTGTACTGACTCCACTTTGCTGGGGGGGGGAGCGAGTGAGGGCAGGGCCACAGGGGGTGGGGCGGAGGGGCAGGTATGCTTGCCTTCCAGCACAGTGCACAAGCCAGGGGGAGACTACTTACAGAGTTCCACTTCCTCGGCTCTCCGACAGGGGAGAGGAGCTCAAGTGCGCATGTGCAAGGCTGCAGAACTAATTTTTAATCATTAATATCTTGGTTTTGGCTGCACCAAGCAGTATCATATTTCAGAAGCTGCTGTTATTGATCTCATGCGCCAATCCTGTGACATTTGGGGGCTCAACTCATCCAGGGGGAGGAGATATTAATGAATCAAAATTGTGAGGAAGCTGTGCATTTGACCACAACTAATTAACGTTAAAACAGTCATAACATTTTATTTTCCTGATGGATCTTCTTCAAACTTTGTGCATATGATGGTCATTACAACTTATAGCCATGGATAAATTTTCAGCAGTGTAGCTCAAGCGGTTTCCTCAAAGTCGGGGGTTCAGAAGTCCCCTGTTTATAATGGAGAGTGGTTGTACATTTAAGTTTCAGGCAGCTATTGCTGCCTGAAAATACTTCACACATTCATTTGTCATTCTCTTCCAGCTGCCTGAAAATATTTCACGCATTCATTTGTCATTCTCTTCCCTGTCCTCCCTCATAACTCCATTCCAACAACAACAAAAAGCTGAAAATGGGAAATGTCAGTTTAGGTAAATATAACCTGAACTGATTTGCAGAGTCATTAACCTGAGCTTTTTACTAGTATGTTCCAAAGTTTCACAATAACTTTCCAGGCAATGCTAAAAAGAAGAGTAAATTTGAATGTAAAACCTCAACACAGTTTTTCCAGGTATACCATGAAACAGGGATCTTAACCAGCAAGCATACAAACTGAAGGATTGAAGAAAAGATGTTCAGATTGGGTTTCCATTGTCCCAAAAGATACCTGCCAATGTATTTGTGCTTCTTCTCTGGTTAATTTACAATAGATCTGTGAGCTGTTCTAAGTTATCATGATTCAACCCTAAATGAATGAGTCCGACTGATTTAAATGAGCTCTAGGTTAGAATTCACATGCAAAATTTCTTGACTAGAGCTTCAATTTTTATTTTATTTTTTAAGTTGCACAAGCCACAATCCTACAGGGCAAGGCACTAGGGAGAATACTGACAAAGTCAGAGATTGGGTATGGTTTATAAAGGGAATTTGGGGGCAGACAGGGATGAACAAGACAGCAACTTCTGAAAAGTAATTCTCTCTTTTGTGAAAATGTGTGAAAGTTTCCAATCAGTCACCCCAACCGGGTTACTAAAAAAAAAAAAAAAGCTTTTAGGAAGCAAATTAAATTATTTAATGATCATGTAATTCATTTATATCTCACCCCATCCTGCCTCCAGTAGCTCAGGGCAGCTCAGAACAAAAGAATAAATACCATAAAACCACAATGAAATATATAAATAAGCTAACAATACAAAAACAGAATCTAAACATTAAAAGCAGCAGAAGTGTGTAAAATCCATAAAAAGACCCACCCACCACCAATCCACCTCCCCTCCACCAACTGCCTAGTGGAAGAGCCACATCTTGCACTGGCATCAAAAAACCACAAGGGTCAGGCTGAGGCAGACAGTTCCACAGCACTGGTGTGGCTGCTGAGAACGCCCACCTGTTGGGTCCCACCCGACGATACCATGGGATCTCCAGGAGGACACCCCAACAACCGCAGGAGCCACCTCAGGGTCTGGGAAGTGAAGCGATCCCTCAGATAGCTCGGGTCCAGGCCATTTAGGGTTTTATAGGTCAAAACCAGCACCTTGAATCAGGCCCGGAAGACTATAGGCAACCAGTGCAGAGCACAGGTATAATGTACTCCCGGCGACCCGTCCCTGTAAGTAGACGGGCCGCCGCATTCTGCACCAACTGCAGTCTCTGGACTGTCACCATGGGCAGCCCCACAAAGAGGACATTACAGTAATCCAACTGTAATCTGTGGCGAGATCGGAGTCCGAGACGTACAGGCAGAGCTGTCTCACCAGATTTAACTGGCGAAAAGCACTCCTGGCCACAGCTGACACCTGGACATCCAGGCACAGCTGCAAATCCAGGAGTACTCCAAGGATTCACACATACGGTGCCAGCACAGGGCAAACTCCATCAATAATGGGGGGAAAACCCTCACCCAGATCACCGACCCCACCAACGAGCACCACCTCTATCTTGTTGGGATTGAGCTTCAATTGGCTAGTCCTCATCCAATCCCCCACAGCAGCCAGACACCGGGAAAGCACCAAGACCGCAGGGCCTGGGTTGGATAAAAAGGAGAGGCACAGCTGAGTATCATCAGCATAATGATGACATTGTACCCCCCACCTATGCACAACCTCCCCCAGCAGCTGCATATACACATTGAACAAGCGGGGGGAACGGAATAAAACCATTGCAAAACTGTCCCGTCCACTCCAGTCAGGTCCCGCAGGCAAGTCACCAACACCTCATGATTCACTGCGTCAAAAGCATTCTATATATTAAAAAAAAATAAAAATCAAGGGAAATCCCCCTAAAATGATGAGATGGTTGAAGCCACGCTAACTGAGTTGGTGTGTATTAAGAGTAAATTGGGAAGGCATTAGGTAAATTGCACCATGGTGGAAAACGGGATGCAGACTCCTTTGGCCCTTTTCACACAAGACGCCCCTCCCCCCCTGCCCACACAGATCCACTGTGTGAGCACGGGGTGTGTGTGTGCCCATGTGACTGCCACGGTCAGTGGGTGGGGTGTGCATGTGCGCTCCCCTAGTCTCCACCCACACCCACACTCATCACCCACACATGGAGCAACCGGCAATAACAGCAGGTGCTCTGTGCGTGGAGATGGGTGGAGGTGGGTGTGCGCCTGTGTAACGACCACCCCCCACCTGCTCTGCACCGTGACGCACACCCATCCCCCCCACCACCATGGCCTGTGTGGAAAAGGCCTTTATTTTTCCAGCTCTTTACATCCTAACTAATCTCATGCCACAGTCCGGGAAGTGTTTGCTCCCGCAAGTAGTTAACATCCGATGAGTAGGAACAAAAATGACACCACCATGGGTGGCCACGCTGGGGTAAGCATGGCCACCCATGGCAGCATCCCATCTGAAAATACCTATTATCTCCTGACCCTAGATAGCATCAAAGGCACACAGAGATATACTAAATATCAATCAGAAATAGGACAGATAGGATGACTCGCAGTGGTCAGAACCTATAGACTGGGAACCATTGCCTTAAGAAATCATCACCACTAGATTCTCTTAGGCTTTGCATCCATGATCCACACAAATTACTGTAGAAGTAATTAAGAAGAGGTCGGTTTACTAGAAAATTAACCAAAAGGAGGTAGAAGTAATGCTATGGGTTTTTCTAGCTGCAGAAACATTACAACAGAGAATTACCTCAAGTTCAGCTTGCCGTATTATGCACAGAAATTATGCAAACCCACAGAGTAATTAGCTCTAGTATAAAACATAAAAAACAAATGACTATTATATTAGCAAACACCATGCCACATAACAGAATGTTATATCTTATTAGGCTCAATTAATGTGGAATTAAAATATAATTAGAAATAAACCACTGACATTAAACCTATTGGCCACAGTTGCAAGCACACATGCTCATGGGTAAGTGCTAACTTTGATTTCAATGGAACTTGATTTCCAAGATATTACAGAATCTCTCTTTTCAGGCAGGTATCTAACAAATTTCAAGAAGATACACCTATCTATCACACCTGAAGCAAAAATAAGATCACGGATCATGTTATACAAAAGCTAGTTATTGCAGCAGCAACAGCCTCAACTCCACTTGTAAGCTAAAGTGGTCAGGAAGCTACAATAGGTTTCTAGCATTACCGGAATAGTAGACAATTAGAATGCTTTCTCACAATCCTCCCCAAGAGGGGGTTCTTGTTTAAAAGAGGTTTGTGGTGCAAACCTGTGCTTATCAACTCCTTTGTTTTTGGTTAAAAATAACTCATCACAGAGGAATCTGAAATGCAGGCTCCTGAGGACCCTCACGTTTGATATACACACAACAACTTTTGGAGATATGGGCAATTGCCTTTCCAGGATGGAAAGTATTTAAGAATCAAAATGATAATCCACCAAAAAAAAAAAAATCACAAGGGAGAGCAGTAGATTTTTACGTGGGATTCTATCCCACATAAAACCAGCAATAATGTAAGATTCCTGCTGGCCCGCGTTATTTACCTTCCGGTGTTTTTCCCGTCGCAAAGTCACGTGAACTTAAGGGATCGGTTAGAGGATCCATGCACATGTAATTTTCATGTAAGTTACATTCATATTTAATTTGTTAGGATGGTCCGCCCCCGGAAGCTGATGGAACCTCAACGGTTCCAGGAGGCCCTGGGGGATTTAACCTTAGACCCTGACGGCCGCTCTGTTGATGAACTCGTCCGGGCCTGGAACACCTTGTTTGGGGAGGCCAAGGACAGGGTGGCTCTGAAACGTCTCCTACCTCTGCCTTCTCACCGCAGGGCTCCTTGGTTCACTGAGGGACTGCAGTGTATGAAGCAAGCAGGTAGGCAACTAGAGCGCCGCTGGCATCGGACTCATGCTGAATCCGACCAACTTCTCCATAGGGCCCATTTGCGGTCCTATGTTGAGGCTGTGAGGATGGCAAAGAAAGAATTCTCTGCCGCTCTCATAGCGTCTGCAAAGTCACGTCCAGCGGAGCTGTTCTGGGTGGTGCAGGGGCTCGTCAGTCCGGCCTTGCTCCGCCTGGATGGGGACTTTTCCCAGGCCCGCTGTGAGGAGTTTGCCATCTACTTTGCAGACAAGATCGCTTGGATCCAGAGCAACTTCGACACTGGGTTAGGAACAGTAGAGATGGAGTGCGAGGTGATGGAGGCCCCATCTGGTCCATCTTCTTGGGCTGAGTTTCGGGAAGTGACGCCAGCCGATGTTGTGGATGTCCTGGGCTCTGTTGTGAATTAGATCCATGCCCATCCTGGTTCGTGAAAGCCTTCAGGGAGACATTGGGGACAGTGCTGGCGAGGGTAATCAACGCGTCCCTTCGGCATGGGAGATTGTCCTCCGGTCTCAAGGAGGCTGTGGTGCGCCCCCTGCTGAAGAAGCTATACTTGGATGTGGACACACTCACCAGCTACCAACCTGTCTCTAATCTTCCCTTTTTCGGGAAGGTTATTGAACGGGCGGTAGCACTGCAACGCCAGGCTCATCTTGACAGTATCAGTTTCCTCAACCCATTTCTATCAGGGTTCCGCCCCGGCTATGGTACAGAGATGGCGTTGGTGGCCTTGGTGGATGCTCTCCGCCGGGAGATGGACGTAGGACGTTCAACACTTCTGGTCCTGCTAGATCTCTCAGCCGCTTTTGACACAGTGGACCTGAGCTGCTGTTGAGATGATTACGAGCCCTGGGGGTTCTGGATGGGACTGTTCTTGGATGGGTCCCATCATTTCTCTTGGGAGGAAGCCAGCGGGTTGTCCTGGGGGCTGAGTCTTCCAGCCTCTGGGCCCTGGATTGTGGCGTTCCGCAAGGTTCAATTCTGTCTCCATTATTGTTTAATGTATACATGCAGCCCTTGGGGGAGATTGTGAGAGGGTTTGGTGTGCGCTGCCACCAATACGCTGATGACACCCAGCTTTGCCTCTCTTTTTCAACCGACCCAGGTTCTGCCGTCTCAGTACTGTCCCAATGTTTGGAGGCCGTGGCAGATTGGTTACGGCAGAGCAGACTAAAGCTCAATCCTGATAAGACGGAGGTGATGGCGGTGGGTAGTGTGAATGAGGTGTCGGCTCCCTTCGTAGAGGGGGTCCGCCCTTCCGTAGCCCAGCAGGTTCGGAATCTGGGAGTATTATTGGACTCAGATCTCCGCCTAGATCGGCAGGTGGAGATGGTGGCGAAGGCTGCCTTCCACCAGCTGTATCTGGTGCGGAGGCTGCGTCCATATATTTCCAGACCCAACCTGGCCACCCTCATCCATGCCTTCATCACCTCGAGGCTGGACTACTGTAACGCGCTCTATGTAGGGCTTCCCTTTACGCTGGTTCAGAGGCTGAAGCTAGTGTAGAATGCGGCAGCTCATCTCCTTATGGGGATGAGCCGACGGGAACATGTTACTCCCATACTCTGCGCACTGTACTGGCTGCCTATATCATATCGAGCCAGAGTTAAGGTTTTGGTCCTGGCCTATAAAGCCCTACATGGTCTTGGCTCCTCATAGCTCAGGGACCGCCTCACCCTCCACGTCCCAGAGAGACCCCTTTGATCCACCGGGGGCGCCTTCTTGGAGGTCCCCCGCGTAAAGCGGGGGAGCCACAACGGAGAGGGCATTCTCGGTGGCTGGGCTGCGATTATGGAACTCCCTCCCGGAGGAAGCTCATCTGGCCCCAAGTCTGTTGGCCTTCTGCCAGGCCTTCAAGACTTGGCTGTTCTCCCAGGCCTTCGGAGGAGGAGGGGATGGGATAAAAGTTTGGTGGGGAGGGTGGGGTGGGAAAATAAAATGGGGGGGTTGTATGTGGGAAATGGGGAGGTGGTGTTGGGTGGGTTTTATGGGGGTTTGGGGTTGTTTTTGTATTTTAACTATTTTTATAGATTGTTTTTTATATGTTGTAAGCAGTCCTGACCCTTCTTTAGTGAAGGGAAGGATAAAAATTTAAATAAATAAATGAAATCACCCCATGTGCACATTCCAATCTCCTGTAATACAGAACTCACTCCATACACAAATTCAAATCTCACATAATACAGAACTCACGTAAGTGTCAGAGCTGGATTTCTCTGCCCCAACATCTGTGATAAAACACGTTAATTTCCCTGCCAAATGAGTAAAGGCACATGCACAAGTTACAAAATATCGCACAAGATACAAAGTAACATCAAATTGTGTACCATGGGCAAGCAGCCTCAATGGGTAATTTCAGATGTTACGCACTCCCGAGCCACCACTGTGGATTCCCAACCATGGTGAGCTGGCTAACCCCATCCCGTGGTCCAGGACAGCCCCAAACAGGCGTGACAGGAGCAGGACCACATCAAGGAAACGGCCAGCTGGACCATGGCCCGGGGCACTGCAAGAGACGTTATGCCGATTCAAGATCATGGTCGGAGACCCAGAAGACAACGGGGCAGGGCGGGAGGCAGACATGGCCGGCAGAGGGCAAAGGAAGCCAAAAGAACCAAAAAGGAATGCCCACACAAAGGAAACGGGAAGGGTGGGGGAGGAGAGCAGCCGAGGTGCCACACACAACAGGCACAGGAAAGCCACCGACACAGCAAAACACAAAGCACATAGACATGCCCAGATGCCAACACACCCGAACAGGAAAGTAAGGAAGGGGGGAGCACACCGGGAAGGCCAACATACACAGCACCACGGACACGGTGTGGGGGGGGGAGCCCCGGGCCCAGGAAGCAGAGGGGACCAGGCCGGGAACAGACCAGGACATGGTGACAGGCACCCAGAACCCCACTGACAGCACAGGTAGCCCAGGCCACCCAACACCAACACAGGCAGCCCAAGTCATAGGGGGCCCCACTGGGACGGTGCACAGTCACAGGGGGAGGACAACAAAGCCGGGGAAGGCACCAGAGAGGTCCAAGGCAGGTTCCAATGGCAGGGATCCCCCACGCTGATGCAACGGCACGGCCGGGGACGGAGGCGAGCTGGAACCGGCATACAGCACATGCAGCCTCCCACCCTCCCAAAGGAAGCCAGGAGGCGCTGTCCAGGGGTCCCAGACCCACACAGTCATGGGGGCACCCAGGGGGCAATGTGGGGGGAGGTCACGGACACAGGCGAGCGTGTGGCCGGGCAAAGAATGATAACACCACGGGGAGAGCTGGTAGCAGGGTCAGGCAGCAGGAACCAGCCATAGGGGGGGCTGGGCAGGGAGGGGAACACCACAGGCAGCAAAGGTCAGGAGGAGCCCGTGGAGGAGGCACAGTGGCACAGGCAAGGGGAAAGGAGGCAACAGACCCAGCCAGAACAGCAGCAAGGCTGGTACAGCAAGGAGCGGGAGGTCAGTGCCCCGAGCTGTCAGGGGGGTGTAGGGAGCACACGGTGGGGCACTCATCCATGGCACAGAGGACACAGGGGGACTCACAGCCAGCTGAATGCGGTCACGAAGGGGCCTGGGACGGGGTGGTCCACCAGATGCACATAGTGGGGCCACTGAAACATGCCCCGGTGGTAGCCCAGCCCCGACATGTGGTGGGCTACGAGGTAGTAAGTCTTGAATGGATCCGGCCTGGTGAGCCCCACCTGAACATCAGCATAGGATCACACAGCACCCAGCGCCGCCACTCCGGTGGGCTCTGGCAAGGCATAGTAAGCTGCAGGGGGTCATGGCAGGTGCCCAAGCTCCAACAGGCGGTGATACGCCATCCCACGCGACCGCTGGTAGCCACAGGCCCCATGGATGCAGTCAAAGAAGGAAACAGCCAGGGCAGGGCCCCCCTCCTCCAGACAGGTCGAGAACCCGACCAGGCTACACACAGAGAAGACCAACATGGTCTCCACCACTGACCATGCCACATGCAAGCACTGCATCTCCAGAACATGCCCATCACGAAAGGGACGGAGGCCCAGCTCCTCTGTATGTAGCTGGCATGCGTGAGCGCTGGCCTCATAGCCAAAGTAGCGAAGGTCAGAACTCAGACTCACGTAGAAACCAGAGAGGGTATCCGGGCAGCACAGGTGCAGTTGCACGGCCAGGGAATGCCACAGGTCACACAGGGCCATGGTCTTGCGGATGGTCCAGCTATGGGGGGCGCCAGGCAATGCGGGGTGCAGGAGCCCCAGGGCAGCACTGCCGGCCATGGTCCAGGTGGCAGAGGATCTGAACAGTGAGAAAAGAGGGGCACCACAGTCCCATGTGGGCTGGGGAGGGAAGCAGGGGAGCTCCAAGGACACGCGATAAGGCCGCAGGCCACAACATGGGACGGCTACTGAGTGATGCATGGGGTGCGGACCCAACACAGCTGCAGGAACCGAGCGCACAAACAGTACAGCTGACACTGATAACAGGGAGGTGATAGCAACAGGCAACCAGCTGCGTAGTGCGGACTGGACGGCCAGGTGCATGTGGGCCAAGGGCACGAGCCCCCGTGCCAGGAGCAAAGGTGTGCCCAGCGGGGCTGCCCTCAGCAGCCACGCACCAGTCGCCGCCTAGCTGGTGGCGCGGTAGCCAGGTGAGGGGGCCAACACAGGTACGCAGGGGCCCTCCCCACAGGTGGTAGGGTGGGGCACAGAGCAGGGGCAGTCCCAGGACGCGTGCATGAGAGCCGCACGCAGGACCGCACCATGGCTGCACTCTACCATGGATGCGGGAGTGAGGGGTGCATGGGGGATGCACCTCGTCCTCTGTGCAGAGTGGTACTGGGCGCACATGGACTGCATGAGCCTCACCACAGACCTGCTCCACCTGGGCGCCCGCATCCGGGGGTACCTAACCAGGAGCGCTGTGGCTGCCTGGCGCACCCAGCATGGGCGCCGGCGCTCCCAGGCCAGGCTCAGGGCCCAGCGGGTGTCTGGGACGTACCAACAGGCCCTGCGCCTCACCTGAGGGCGGGCAGCGGCGCTCCACGAGGCAGCTGGGCAACACCATGGGTGCCGGGAAGCCATGGGACATGCTGCCTTGCTCGCCATGCCAAGAGAACAGCAGATCTGGGTCATGGAGCAGGCACAGGAGTGGTAGACCGGGGTCCTGGCTCGGTGGGATGATGCTTCGTGGAAGGCACACTTCCGCAAGGACAGGCGGTGCCTCCTGCACCTTGCAGAGCTGTTGGTGCCCTAGCTAGAGCAGTAACGCACCCCCATGCGGGACCCCATACCCGTGGACCAGCGTGTGGCCATAGTGGTCTAGGCACTGGCAACACCTGATTCCTGCCAGTCCGTGGTGCAGCACTTTGGTGTGGGAGTGAGCACAGTCACGGGCATCCTCTGTGACGTCTGCGAGGCTGTGGAGGGCATGCTCCTGGACCGCATGATCCAGCCCGTGGACCAGGAGGCCGTGATGAGCGGCTTCGAGGCTGGTGGCTTCTCCAACTGCCTGGGTGCTGTGGATGGCACCCACATAGAGATCCTCCGCACCTCCAACGGAGAGACCAGGGAATACAATCAACCGACACGGGTACCATTCCCTCCAGCTCCTGCCGGTTGTGGACCACTGGAGCCAGTTCATAGACATCTTCACTGGCCACTCCAGTCGCAGCCACGATGCCCAGATCCTGACCATCTCACCCCTCTATGCTCGGATGTACCAGGGCGACTTCGCAGACATGGGCATGACCAGGATCGAGGGGGTACTGATGCGGCCCTGCATCCTGGGGGACCCAGCCTATCCCTTCCTCCGATGGCTTATGAAGGCATACCTGGTCGCCAGGAACCCTGTGGAGGCGCTGTACAACTCCCAGCTATGCGCCTCCAGGACCATGGTCGAGAGAGCCTTCGGTGGCTTCAAGCAGCGCTGGAGGTGCCTAGCTGGTTGGCTGGACTACACTGTGGAAACGTCGGCCCTTGTGATCGGTGCCTGCTGTGTTTTGCACAACATATGCGAGACGGATGGAGCCGCCATGGAGTTCCCCGTGCCCTGGCGCTCGCCTGGACCTGTGCCTCTCTACGTGAACGCGGATAACCCGAGGGAGTACCGCTATGCCAAGTGGATCCGTGCAGTCCTGGCAAGGTGTATTACTTGTGATGGCGGGGCTTGAGCATTCCGGGCCCCCCTCAGTCAACCCCACCTGTCCTCGGGCTTTGCCCGCAGCGATCCCACAGCCCGTTCCCACTGTATATAGTCAGGGCCTCGATTCTTCTGCAATTTTCCCCCCCAAAATTCTGCGACCCCAAATTGAAAATTCTGCGACCCCAAATTGAAAATTCTGTGACCCAATAAAGTTACAAAACAAGTCTACTAAAATTAAAACTGTCAGATGGCAATCCATTTCCTTGTACCAATGAATAAAAAAATCTGCTTATAATTTTTTCTGTGTATGGGTATTTCAAATATCAGGCAACCCCCCACCAACACATGACAAAGCATAGGGCACAGCTCCTAACCCCCCCCC
>QEPC01007499.1:6655852-6726324 GCA_003113815.1 Sphenodon punctatus | reverse complement strand
CCCCCCCGGCATGAAAGGCAGAACACGCAGCATGAAGCCCCCCCAGCATGAAAGGCAGAGCGTGCAGCATGAAGCCCCCCCCCAGCATGAAAGGCAGAGCGTCCAGCATGAAGCCCCCCTCCCCAGCATGAAAAGGCAGAGCGCGCAGCAGGCAAACTTATCTGAGTCCCCGGCGGCTGGAGAGGAGGAGGCAGCGGCGGCAGCTAAGGGAGGCAAATGGCTGAGGCAAACTTTTTTTCTTAAGAGGCCATGCAAGCCACTGATTGGCTTGTGGACTCAACAAAGCAAGCCCCTGATTGGCTCACCAGTGAGCCAATCAGGGGCTCGCTTTTTTGCTCACTGCCGGTGAGTCATAGCAAGCCCCTGATTTACCGGCAGTGAAAGGGAAATCCGCGGATATTTCCCTGGTTTCTGTGCTAAAACCGCGAATTGTGGCAGCGCGTTTTTCACGGGGCCCTGTATATAGTTACACAATAAAGCCTTAGGTAGAATTCACCCGTGCGTTTAATGTACATTCCATGTCCCACGTCCCCCCATTCCCCCTCCCACTGCTTCTCCCTGCCCCGCCCTACCTCCCCCTCCCACGCCCCCTTCCCCCCTGAACCTGCTGCTTCCTGGGCCATCTCCTAGGATGCCCTGCAGGTGCCATAGAACTCTGGAAGCTCCCCTCGCCCCCACTGTCTGTATCCGCGCGCGTGTCCTAGGTGAGCTCCATTTCTGGACTAGAAGCTGGGGTAGGGATGGGGGGTGGGCACGGTGCCGGACAGGTCCCCCTGGGTGGCTGCTGCCGCTGTAGGCTGGGTGGGACCGGGAGGAGGATGTGTGAGCCCTGCGGGCGTGCCGGCGACTGGGGCGGTGGTGAGGACGCCGCGGGGGGAAGCTGTGGCCGGTAGGGGTGGGACACCAGGGCAATTACCAGGTACTGGATTTACCGGATACTGGTTTTCAAAAACCCGGATTCCCGGATTAAATCCGGTATACCGGTACCGGATTTATTCCATTGATTTCAATGGGGAACTGTCCCCATTGAAATCAATGGAATAAAAAAAATCCTCCCCTCTCCCGCTCCCAGGCTGTGCGGGTGGAAGGGGGGACACCCCCCCCACCCTGCCCAGCCTGGATTTAAACAAAAAAATTTCCCCTAAGTGAGTGTCTGACCCCTATTGCGGCTCCGGGCCGCCACCGGCGATCCAGAGCCAGCCCAGCACCAGTCGGTAAGTAAGTACCTGTACTGTATGATCCCTGGGGTGGGGTGGGGGTTTAACCCCTCCCACCCCACCCCAGGGATCACCCTAAGTACTTCCCAGTTCCCAGAGATCGCCTACCTTGAGCTCCGGGTGGCGGCGGCGATCCGGCAGCTTCAGCGCTGGCTGTGGCTGCCGGCTTCAGCACGCTAGTAGGCCTTCCGGGGAAGTTCCGGGGGGCATGGGGGCCCGCCCGGGCACAGAACAGGGGGGACAGGCGCTGCTGGCCGGCCCCCGGTGCCAGTGAGTGGGGGGGACGATGGGATGGGGATCAGGCCCATGCAAGGGTAATGCAGCCCCCCACAATTATTCCCGAACAGGTCCACACGCACCCTGGCACACGGGTGCTGCAGGGCCCTCTCCGTGGCCGCCTCCATGCGGTCGATGGCTGCGATTGTTCGCTCCCCCTGCTCTATGTTGGTCTGAACTATGTCCTCCGCAAGGTCCTCCTTCCAGCACTGTACCTATGCCCTGTGGTCCCGCATCCGCTGTGCCGGGGGCACAGGGTTGGTAGGTGGGGGCGCAACTGGTTGTCCTGTTGGGGACGTGATTGGAGACCGTTAGTCAGGCTCGGTTGCATGAAACCTATCCTGGAGCAGTTCAGGGGGTGGTTGGTGGGCCCCCAGAAGGGTAGGCGGGCACAGTCCTCCCCCTCAGCGCCCCCCAGTGGCCCGGCTGTCCCCCCCTTGCATCCCCTGCCCTGGGTCACCGGCCGCTCCACCCTGTACCCTATGTGCACCCGTTGCCCCCCCCCAGCCTGGTACCTCACCTTGTTCCACCGGCTGCTGCTGCTCCCCTCTGTCCCCCTCGCCTGGCAGTCCCGTGTGCCAGGGTGCGTGTGGACCTGTTCGGGAATAATTGTGGGGGGCTGCATTACCCTTGCATGGGCCTGATCCCCATCCCATCATCCCCCCCCACTCACTGGCACAGGGGGCCGGCCAGCAGCACCTGTCCCCCCTGTTCCATGCCCGGGCGGGCCCCCATGCCCCCCGAACCCCTTCCCATGTTCCCTGGTTCCTGAGGGCCCCCGGGACGGGCCCACACCCTGTGGGGGTTCCCCCACCCCTGGACCGCCCCTGATGGTCCGTTCTCCATCTGTTTGCCTACCCTCTATGTCCATCTCGGCGCCCTCTGAGTCCAGCCCCTCTGTGTGGCTGTGCTCCCCTTGCATCCACTGGGTGAGAGTGACCAGTGTGCCGGCCTTGGATCCCACTGAGTCGGACTGCGGGTGTGGGCTCCCGGTACCAGTTCACGAGGGGGGCCTGATACTCCCCGAGGTCCTGGGGCATTCCTCAGGGGGGGCTGGACCCCCGGAGCCGGTGCCTGTGTGCAGGGCTGCCAGGGGTGGAGGTATGTCGGCCCGTTCCCTGCCCTGGACCACTGCGCTCCCCACGAGCTGTGGGGCGACTATTGAGTCCTTCATGTACAGGATGCAGTCCAGGGCATCGTAGTAGGGGGTGATCTGGACACTGTGTCCGGACCGCCGGTTATTGTCCTTGATGACCTTCTACCCCCTCTTGAGTTCCTTGACCTTGGAGTGGCATTGGGTCACTGTCCCATGGTGCCCCGCCGCCTCCACGTCCCGCATGATCTCCGTGTACACATGCTCGTTCCTCATGTTCATGGCTAGCTCCACCTGGTGCTCCAGGGACCCCCAGATCCTTATGAGGTCCTGGGTCTCCTTGTGCTCCCATTGTCCCCCTTGCTGGTACCGCCGTCTCCCATGTGTGCCCTCCTCCTGCTCCTCTTCCCCTCTGCCGGTCTCCTCCAGGGGCTCCGGCTTCTGAGCCTGTTTCCGGGTCTGTGGGTCGTAATGGGGGGGTTAGGTGTCCCGGTCCTTTGGACCCATGGCCCGCCTCCCCTCCCCCCTCCTGCCGGGCTTCCCCCCTTCGTGCCCGTTTCCGGGGTGCCTCCATCCCGTCCACCACCGCCTCCAATGCCAACACCACCTCCTCCTTCCTTCCTTGCTTGCCCTCCGCTCTCCTCTCCCTTCCGCCTTGCTCCATCCCGCCACGTTCCCCTGCTGCTGTGTGCCCTTTAAATCTCCCTCCCTGGTCTGTGTGTTGCTCATTGCCTGGCAGGGACACTGCGTGCTTTTGCCACGTCTGGGAATCATTTTGTTTGATTCTGGCTGGTGGTTGCCATTCAGTCATTAAGTTTTGTGGTTTCCTGACGGGAATTGCTTTGACCACGCTTCCGGAGATGGTCCTGTCCTGACCTCCGGAAGCGTGGTTGGGTTTGGCCCCAGCTGGTGATTGAATGTGGTGAACATCTGGATGCCACCGATCAGACGTTCGGGGCTCTTTGGTCCCACTGTGGGATTACCTGTGGTTCACTGTGATCACGTAACGTCTGAAATTACCCAATGACATAAACCTCATTTATACAAGCTGAGGATGCATCTCTTTAAACAGCCATACTCTTTAAACACCCATTAATGCCAGAAGTAATCTCTTGCGGATTTTATAGCATAAGAACATTTTTTCTACTTTTGCATATTCTGCTAGTTAATCTCTCCCAATTAAGAGACAAAAATGACCACATCACACTTTTGATTTTTAAAACAAAGAGAGCAATGAAACACCCAGGGAAAAATTCAATAGAAAAACAAACACTGTTAGACCTTCTAGAGATGCTTTTAGTAATTTTAATCATCAACATAAAAATGTACTTGACAGGTAAATCACAGTAGTCTTAGGAGGCCTGATTGTTTGGATTAAGTTTAGGAAACTATAGAAAAAGAATTAAAGAGTTGCAACTACAAAGAACAAAGGAAACAGAATGGGGATCTAGGAGGTGGAGGATACATTGGGATAATTATTTTGGATACATACATTTCTAAAGGGTTTAAGAATTTCAGCTTGAAAAACTGAGCATGATTTTGCAAGCTGTCCTGCTGCAGCAAGAAATTTGGGTCCAAGTTGGGTCTGAGCTTGACTGCATTAGGCCCAACTCAAGCCTGATGCAGTTGGGCTCTTCTTAGCCTGTTCCTGACATGACTGGGTGTCCCCCGCCCCCAAATTTATTTATTTATTCCAACTTATTTGCTGCCCCCTCCTGCTACTGCACTTGGGGCAGCTTACAGCATCTTTAAATATATCAAAAATATAAAAACAATCCAATATAAATAACAATAAAATAAATAAAAGTGTAAAAACAGCAAAAAAAACCAAGGCAGAGCTAAAACCCACTCCCACCTCCAACGCCCCCACCCATCACCCTCACCAAAGGCCTGGCGGAACAGCCAGGTCTTACATTGTCTTGAGAAAGAGGGGATGTCTAAAGTCAGGCAGACCTCCTTCAGGAGGGAGCGCCACAGCCACGATGTGGCCAACGAGAACATCGTCCTCATCGTCGCCACCCAGGATACCAGGGGGGACTTTTAGGAGGGCGCTGCCAGCTGATCGTAGGGGTCAATCCAAGATGAGGCAATTCTGCAGATAGGCAGGGGTCAGGCCATTTAGGGCTTTATAGGTCAAAACCAACACCATGAATAGGGCCCAGAAGACTATAGGCAACCGGTACAGAGAACGGAACACTAGTGTAATGTACTCGTGGTGACCTGTCCACATAAGGAGATGGGCCGCCGTAATCTGCACCAGCTACAGTCTCCAAACCGTCATCAAGGGTAGTCCCACAAAGAGCGCATTGCAGTACTCCAGTCTTGAGGTGATAAAAGCATGGATGATGGTGGCAAGGTCCGAGTTTGACACATACGGCATAAGCTGTCGCACCAGATGTAGTTGGAAAAATGTGCCCTTCACCACAGCCACCACCTGGAGATCCAAGTGGAGCTGCAAGTCCAGGAACACTCCCAGACTACGAACCTGAGGCACCATTGGAGGGCGTGCCCCATCTATGATGGGTGCCAGCACTCCCTTGGTCCCTCCCACCAACATCACCGTCATCTTGTCAGGACTCAGCTTCAGGCAGCTTGACATCATCCAGTCCCCCACAGCTGCCAGACACAGGGTAAGTACTGAGACTGCCGGGTCTCGGTCAACTGAAAAATAGAGGTACAGTTGGGTGTCATCAGCATATTGATGACACTGCACACCAAAACCTCTGATGACCTCACCCAAAGGCTGCATGTACACGTTGAACAGGAGAGGGGACAAAATACAACCTTGCGGGACTCCACATGTGAGGTCCTGGGGAGGTGAAGAACAGTCACCCAGCACCACACGTTGAGTTCTCCTCGCCAGGAACAAATGGAACCATTCAAGAGCAGTTCCACCTACGCCGGCTCAGTCCCGCAACCAAGTCACCAACAACTCATGGTCAATGGTATCAAATGCAACTGAGAGATCTAATAGGATCAACATGGTTGACCGACCCTGTCCAACTCATGGTACAGGTCATCAACCAAGGTCAGATGCTCCTAAAGCTGACAAGCCACCACCCGCTCAATAACCTTCCCTAAAAAGGAAAGGTTAGAGACCGGCTGATAGCTGACCAGGGCATCAACGTCAAGAAATGGTTTTTTGAGCAGAGGCCGCATCACCGCCTCTTTGAGGCAGCCCAACACTCTGCACTCCCTAAGGGAGACGCTGACTATCCCGGCCAGCAACGTTCCCAACGTCTCCTGACTGGCCTTGACCAGCCAGGATGGGCATGGGTCCAGTTTACAATGAGTGGCTCTAACAGCCCCAAGAGCATTCTCTGCATCAGAGGGCAACACACACGGAAATCGATCCCATAAACAGGACAAGATGGGGCTTCGACTGCTTTTGGTTTGTAAGTCCTCGTCCAGCACAATAACATGTCAAATTTATCTAGTAACTCTGGTTTCTTTTCTTCAACTGCATGTGGAACCGTACTTAATTCCTACATTTGAGTGCTTAACCATACCATACCCTTGTAGCATAATTTTGGGATGGAAACAGGTAGAGGAGGTGAGAGAACTAAATATTCTGTTCTGAACTTGAAACTCAGGAAATTCAGAAAACTATTAAATGGGTTTTAACGGACTCATTCTTAAATTTTCATAGCTGTTACTGCTGCAGTGAATTGGTGGTAACACTCAAATTGATGCTGTAGGTTTACTTGCCGCCCGAGACCTAATTACAGCAGCATTGCTGTAGCCTTAAAACAAGCTCTTTGTTTGCAGTTTAATTCAAGCGTTCTTTTGTTAATAGGCAAAGCAGAACATTCAGAGTATAATTTTACGCTTCCTTATGAGGATAGTTCATTTGAAGATGATTCCATAAACACTTATCACTAAAAAGATGTCGGTAGTTACACTCCGATCTATTTCAGAGGTTAGTTTTACAAAAAGTCCAATTTTTATCCATTTTTCCAATAGCGGTAAGTTAGTGTAACCTTTTTTCAAGCAGAACTAGGTAAATTAGAATGCGTAGAAGCTGAGGTTTTATGCAGGTCAAAAGTTCTGGAGACAATTCCTGTTCCAGTTCACGTAAGTGAAGTCCTATTTTTACAGGGGTCTCTAACCTTCAAGTACTACAGAGTCTATGGGCTCAGTTTCATTTCTGTAGCACTTAAGAATTTTATTTGACTGAACATTCTTGGTATTGGTACCACTACCTTCTGCTAAATGAGTTGAGCTTCTGCACACCTACACACCTAATTACACACCTGTAATTAGGTGTGTAGGAAGGGGAAAAAAATTATCCAAGCTTTTAATCTTACAAAGGCTCCAGGTGTCCTCTCAGATTTTCATAAAATTGGATTCCTCTTTGAAGGCATTTAAAGTAAAATATCAAACACACACTATTAAAACGGGACTCGGATATTCTTTTGCTTAATTAACCTTTTTTCTTTTTATATTAAATGCTGGTTTGTCTTTAATACTGAAATTAATTCTGCTCTGCAAAGTGACTGACTATACCTCATGGGGTGGCATGTTTTGTGCCCCCCCCCCGGCCCTTTTCAAATGGGCTGCAGTGGGTGGGGAGATGGGTGTGCACCCGCAGTGGGTAGAGGTGGGTGCCCACCTCCACCCATCTCCACACATGGCGCAAACGGCATTGGAGCCCGTTGCACCATGCGTTGGGTGATGGGTGAAAGTGGGTGGAGATAGATGGAGCGCAGGAGCACACACGCATCCCTACCCACAGCCTGCGCTGTTCCGACGGGTGCTCCCCATCCCTCCTGCACCTGCTGTGGCTTTCGCATGGGTGCACCCCCCCCAGCACATGTGTGCAGTGGGGGAGGCACCCGTGTGGAAAGGCCCTAACTTTGGAATCAATGAGCTGCGCTTACATTTAAAAAAAAAAATCATCTAAGAATCTGTCTACTTGCTACCACTTAATTTAATTTAGGGTACATTCACACAACCCCCTCTGTCTCCACCATAGGTGAACCCAACTTGTAGCATAGCCTTTGCCCTCTTCCCAAGAGTAAAGTGTGTGAGTGCACCCAAAACAGTAAAAATGTTGAATACACAAACTGAGCAGACGTCGTGATCAGAAAGGTGCCATTTTTATATAAGCTCTTTGTACAGCAGATGTGCACTTTAACGGTTACATGCCAATATTCATTAAAATGTAATAAAAATCCTGAGATGATTAGAAACCTGGAAGGAGCCAATTGCAGCTGAGGGACATGCCACTGGATTTGTCCCACTTGGTTTAATTTTTTAATATAACTATTTGTTTGGATTATGGGCACTAATCCTACATATAAAATCATGAATTATTACCAGGTTTTAAAATCCAGGTATCTGTTCTAGCACATTGGCATGCAATTATGAAGAGAAAATGGAAATTCTCATCTGTTAAGGGAAGAAAAGCACCCAGTGGGCTTAGTTGCCTTGTCACAGTGTTCAATTTCTTAACAGTGGTATTGAATTACTAAAAATCTTATAACAAATTTAATATTTTTTGTCAAACAAACTGAGCTATTCTCATTTCTGCTAGGCTAAACATCCTTCTACCCCTGTACATGCGAGACATAAAATACAGAAGGGATGTAGGATCTTTTGCCACAAACCCCAATAAATGTTGATTCCTGATTTGGTGATCTATATAGATTCATAGAGCTGGAAGAGACCACAAAGGTGATTGAGTCCAACCCCCAGCCTGGTCCAGGATTAGTCATATAGAATCATCCCAGAAATATGCTCATCCAGCTGCCTCTTAACATTCAATGATGAAGAATTCACAGCTTCGGTAGGTAGCCGATTCCATTTCCTGGTTGCCCTTACAGAGTAAAAACAGACTTGAAGGTAGGTTGTATTTGGCCTGAGAGGGACCGGCATGCCTGTTCTTGCACTACCAGATATTACACCGGGCCTGTCCTGGGGTGGGTAGGTGGCTAGCCCGGGCTGTGTCCTCAGAAAATCTCCAAGGGCACAGCCTGGGCTAAGAGCCACCCACACAGACCATTGCGGGCCAACACGTCTGTACTGCTCCGCCATGTCCGGCCGCCATGGCTGTCCATCATTGCATGCTATGGTTGTCTGTCATGGCAGCGGGAAGGGGTTCTGGGAGCACGGCATGGGCAGGGCTGGCCGTCCATACATTTGTTGAGCCTCCACTCAACCTGGGCCGTGCTGGTGGTGGAACAGCTGTCCGGCTGTGGGTACATTTTGTTTGGTGCCCCTACCTGGCCTGGGCCATGTAGACTCCGGTTTCCTGCCCCAGGCAGGGAACGACCACACCATTTGCATGTCTGTTTTTACCCACAGTTAGGAATTTTTGCCTGATGTTCAGTATAAATCTCCCTTTCTGCAAGTCGTATCAATTGCCTCTTGTCCTGTTCCCCATAGCAAGAGAGTATCATTTTTCTACCTCTTCTTTCAAATATTTGTAGGCTGTTGTATCCATTCTTGGTCATAAGAACATAAGAAGTGCCATACTGGATCAGACCAACGGTCCATCTAGCCCAGCATCCTGTCTCCGACAGTGACCAATCACGGTGGCTTGGGAGAAGCACCCAACAGGTTACAATGGGGGATCCATTCCCTGTTGTTTTCCCCCAGCTCCCGTCATGTTCCCTGATCCTGTCTGGCTAATAGCTGCTAATGGACCTATCTTCCAGAAACTTGTCCAAACCTCTTTTAAACTCAGCTATAGTACTGGCCCTTACCACAGCCTCTGGCAGTAGATTCCACAACCCAATTATACGCCAAATGAAAAAAATATTTTCTTTTATTAGTTTTAAACTTGCCACCCATGCATTTCATGGAGTGTCCCCTAGTTCTAGTACTAGCTGAGAGGGTAAATAACTGCTGCTTGTTTATTAGTTCCACACCACTCATGATTTTATAGACCTCTATCAGATCTCCTCTCAGTCGTCTCTTCTCCAAACTGAAAAGCCCCAACCTACCAAGCCTCTCCTCATATGGGAGCCCTTCCATGCCCGTGATCATTTTTGTTGCCCTTGGGTAATTTCAGACGTTACAAAAATGCCTTTCACCACAGTGGACCACAGTGGATCCCCTGTGGTGGTGGCGTTTCTGGGAACGTCTGTTTGGTCCCGGCCAGACGTTCACCACGGTAAACCCCCGGCCGGGATCAAGCTTGACCACGGTTCTCGACCTCCGGCCGGCCAGAGGTCGAGAACTGTGGTTAGAGTGGGGACGATCTGGGATGGGGACGGCGATGGCAGCACTGCAAGTCTGCTTGCCAGCCCCATCCTGTAATCAGGCCCCAACCATGGGACGGGGTCAGGCGCAGCGGCCTCATTGGCCACTATGCCCACCCATCTCCCCGAGGGCAGGTGGCCGAGGGAGCATGGGGGGGCGGGGCTGAGCAGCTGCACGTTGAGCCACGCAGCCTCGCCCCCTCCCTGATCCCCCTCAGGGATCGGGCCGGAACATCTGAAGGACGGCCGGCCTGATCACGGACCGGGATCCGAGATGGATCCTGGTCCAGGGTTCAGTGTGGCGGGCCTCCGGGCCCATCACATCTGACATTACCCAATCCACCTCCTATGATTTGTGTTCAAAACTCTGCATCATTCTTGTCTCCGTTCCCTGCACACTCTCCAACTTTTCTATGTCCATCTTAAAATGGGGTGCCCAAAACTGAATACAGTACTCCAGCTAGAAGTATATGCACACTGAGCAAATCCAATGTCTCATTGCAGCCATTATTGTCGCTGTCACCTACTTTCTAGACCAAGTGTTCTCAAGAGAGGCCTAAATTACTCAGTGCTTTTGAGGTCTGGAGAATTAGTGCTAATTACCATACATATGACTCATTGCAAATGACATTCTGCTAGTTGTGATCTTGCCGTGCTATAAATCCCTATTTTCTTTTTCCCATACCTGAAGAGTTCAGCCTTGAGAGACAAAGGGACATTTTCAGCCTGATTTTAGCAGCTCTGATTACTGAGGGCAATTAAAAAGCAGTGTGTCTTTGTGTAACTATGGTCTCCATAACAATTAGATATAGTTTTTTAATGCAACTAATTCCACTGCTGGACGTCAGGCTCACTCACACAACATCATTCCAACACAAGAATGCAACCCATGTTTGCCTCCCCTGGTGAGGGGTCTGGAGGGCCTTATATGGGACAGGTTTGCTTCCCGTTTAGATGATCTGCTTTACACAGCACCCCCTTCCTCCATATACACATTGGGTGGGTGTGTGCAAGCACAGCTGCATTCTGCATTGCTTCCCGTAGCGGGGGAACATTATGTGGAAGAGCCCATAGTGTCTGTCGTGCCAGGTGGTATATGTAACATCGAAAATATTAAATGAGTGACTCTGAACAATCACTGAAATAGGCCAATTAACCTGTGAAATAGGCAATATGTTGACAAAATTCCAACATTTCATATATAGGCTTGTTCTTTCATGCTATTATTAATAGCTGTTGGTGAATGTGCACAACTCTACAATTTCCTCATATTTCCTCTAATGTGACAGCAAATGTGTATAATCACTATGTACTAACTTTATAAAATCACTGGTAGGTGTGTAAATGAATATTCTGGTCAACACATTTACTTAACTGTCCAGTGATTTTTTTCGACTATCCAGTGACTGTACAGTGTCAGTACTCTTCATTCCAAACGGAATATGAGATGATAACTAGATTTTTCCCATTTTTCTTGATCCAAGGACATTTCTTGTGCCTCACTGTATGTAATGCCTATTTGGGCAAGAACTTTGCCCACTGTGTCGTACCATCTAAGACATGAATATTCTGGCTCTCCCCCTCACCCACGGTGGTTTCCATATCATGTCTTGAACAGTTAACCTAGATGACTCCACTCTATTCAGATGTTGAAGCCAGGAGAGCCTTTTCTTCTTCACAAGTTTGCTTGCTAGTGGTTGCTCTGTTTGCTGTCGAATGTTGGTGTTGGCTACCTTAGCCTGCAATTTAACATTAAGTATCTTCCTTAAACATTTTCTGTCAAAACCATCAGTGCGCTGTTGAGATTTGCTTTGTAAGAGCCCATGTTCTGGAGCTGTAGAGAATCAATGATATCAAACTGATATCCAAGTGTGTATGTATGTATATGTATGCACCAACGTCAAGCTAGTGCCTTCTACCATGATGTAAAAAGGAGTGCTTTTTTTGCAAAGGTTTCATTGGAGAGTATGATTTGTCTCCCATCTATTCCAGACCATCTCAGGTGTACACAAAAACAGTCAAAGAAACAGTGTAGGACTGCAACATTGATATAATCACAATGGAAGGCGATATATGATTACTGTAATGTGGGGGAATTTTTATAAGGGACCCTATGGAATTAAGCTACACATAGCCAAAGGTAGCACAAAATGGAAGACAGACGAATGCTGGGTAATACTCATTCTTAACAGAAGTGAGCTTTAGCCTGTTAGATAGAAATAATCATGAGGTTGGTTTGAGTTCTGTTTCACACAGCAAGGCCTGGGAAACAGCTCCATGCATAATAAGCATTGGACAGAGGGATGCCAGTCTGTTCTTCCTTACAGCAGATAGTAGAAAATGGCCTTTCAGCTGTGCTAGTTAATTAGCTTTGTTTAGGCATCTTACTTTATAAACAGACTAGCTTATATTGTTTTGAGAATAATTTGCTTCGTAGGTAAACAATTGCAGTAACCTCCCATTATTGTATGACGTTGTCTTTGACTGACATCTCTGTATCTGACGTATCGTTGTAACCTATAAAATACCTATGTATTCTGGGAGGAGCAGACCAGTCTGTTTCCCTGCGTGGATTCAGTGCTGCTCTCTCTCTCTGCGCTTTGAGATCAATAAAGAACTCTGACAGATTTTACCAACAGTGTACGTATGAAATTTTCCTCAACAGTTACTAAATATTTTAAGCAAAAGCATATTAAGTGGTGCTCTCTAACCGATTTGGACCTTCTGAGTCTATCTCAGTTCATGTTCAACTTGACCATTTTTAAATAATTCACCTCATCCCTCTCTTTTTAGTACGGTTGGTTGCATAGCTATCGGTAGCAGCAATTGAAGACCATCTTAACTTGGTAACTTGACTATGGGATTTCATTTAACAGGAATTTGTGTAATTATTTGTCTTTAGAAGTATTGCAAAATGATAATGCATTGCTTTTCTGGCTTACCCTAAGGCTTTTTAATTGATTTGAAGTTTCACATATTTAATTTGGCCTTACAAGAAAGAGGACTGGCCTTTAGGGAAACTGTTTGGAGAAGATAATGTATTCACCGAATGCTTTAGGATATCATTAGGTTGTACCTGTTCCCTTGGCAATTCATTGGTAGTTGATATCCCCCCCACCCCCACCCCATGCTGCTGCTGGTCTTTAATGCGTAGCCGCCCCGAGCTGCGTTGCAGGAGGGGGCGGGGTATAAATTTGGAAAAATAAAAATAAATAAAAATAAATAATGGCATATTTTGGTTAAAATGAATGTAATTTATAGTTTTTCTTTCTCAGTTGTCTTGTGAATTTCTCATTGTGATAAAAGTAGCAGTTTTGTGAAACATTATTACAGTGCAGTTTTGTTTCAACACCCACTATACTAAACGCATTAGTTTGACATCCGCTTGTATGCATATCATTGTGTTTGGCAGATGAGCATACTGACGGCTAGCTAAGCCTAAAACATATCTAAAGTGCGAGTGCTTATTTCAGCAAGGTTTCCAACAGTGACCCCATAGAATTCTCTTTTGACCCTAAAAGGATCCACCATAAATGAAAACACTAAACATGCAACAGCAAAGCATCAGTACTGGTTCATGTGCACAGGGCAGGAACAACTGAATTTAAACAAGTGATTTGTTATGCCTGGGAATTTTGCTACTTATGGAGTGTCATCAGACATTGTGCCAGCTACTGGAAAGTCCACCCTGTAGCTGGCAACCCAGCTGTACTGATGTAACAGCTATCAGGTATAGGGTGGCCATACCTCCCCTTTAAAAGAGGAAACTTATGAAAAATACATGGTGCAGGGCTGTACTAGAACCAGTGCAGCCCTGCACCCTGGATTTTTCATAAGTGTCCTCTTTTAAAGGGGAGGTATGGCCACCCTAATCAGGTAGCTGCTTGTGTTCAAGTGACTACCTATGTCTGGTATGATGGGAGGTGGGGGCTTGTGGCAACAGCAACAGTGGCAACACCCCCTGTTGGAGTCTGCAGAGCTCTTTTGGGGTGAAGCAGAACTCTTGTGGGCCTCTAAAGCCCTGCAAAAGTCACGCTCCACCACACTTTATACAGGGCAAGGAGCAGGGGTCTTGGCGGGGCTCTATTTATTTTTATTATTTATTCATATTTACATCCTGCCCTTCCCCAAAGGCTTAGGGTGGCTACAAAAAAGGATAAAATACAATATAAAAACATTTAAAATACAATCTCCCCAATCCATTTCCACCCTTCAACAACCTTCCACCTAATCTCAATCCCTATCCCCCAACCCATCCTCCCCCTTAAATCACACACACACCCCTTCAGTCTCCACTGCCAAAAATTCAATGGAACAAAATGGTCTTACATTGCCTCTGGAAGGCCACCTGGCTTGAACACAGGCAGACCTCCTGGGGGAGGGAGTTCCACAGCAAAGGTGTGACAGGTTAGAACGTCCTCCTCATAGTCAAGACCCAGCGAAAAAACAGCGTCTCCAGGAAGGTTTCCCCAGCTGATCGCAGAGGCTGCGACAGGACACGGGGAGTCAGGCAATCCATCAGATAGATGGGGCCTAGGCCATTTAGGGCTTTAAACGTCATCACCAGGACCCTGAATTGGGCCCGGAAGACTATCAGTAACTAGTGTAGCAAATGGAGCACTGGTGTTACTTGCTCACGGTGACGCGTCCCCATAAGGAGGTGAGCCGCCACATTCTGCACCCGCTACAGCCTCTAAACTGTCACCAAGGGCAGCCTCATGTAGAACACATTGCAGTAATCTAGCCTTGAGTTGAGGAAAGCATGGACGACAGTGACCAGATCTGAGTCCGAAAGAAGAGGCCACAGCCTCCTCACCAGATGGAGTTGGTGAAAAGCGCTCCCAGACACCGCCGCGACCTGGCAATCCAGGTGCAGCGAAGGATCCAGAAGCACTCCAAGGCTCTCGAACCCAATCAACCAGAGGGGGGGCAGACCCCATCAATAAGAGGAATCCCAATCCCCTCCAGGGCACAAGACCGTCCAACCATCATCACCTCAGTCTTGTAAGGATTCAGCTTCATTCAACTCGCCCTCATCTAGTCCCGCACCGCAGTCAGGCAGTGGGTAAGCACTGAGACTGCTGGACCTGGGTTGGATGAAAAGGAAAGGTAGAGCTGGGTGTCATCAGCATTCTGATGGCACCGCACTCCAAACCTCCAAATGACCTTGCCCAGCGGCTGCATATACACGTTGAACAAGAGACACTAATGGTATGAAGCATGGTGAAATTGGAATCTTGTGGGGCTCTCGAAGGTTGCCAGAGCCCCACAGGCTATAAGGGAGTGAACCTGCACCACCCTGCCATAGTATCACCACTTGTAAAAGCTGCTATGTGCACTTTGCCTTTGTTGAATCCTTAGGCCAAGCCAATAACCATGTCCGCTTGGGGAAGACAATGGAACCCAGACACATATTGGTGAATGCCAAATCAATAGATTTATTTCTTAGATCAAATCTAGCTGCGCACTAGCATTAGCACCAGGGGGTCTCTGGACAGCATACCGAGACTCCAAAGAGGCAGAGGGAGTCAAACCAGTGACCCCTTATATAGGTTTCAGAACAAAGAACCACAAAGATCACAGATGACTGGTCAGAAACCAAATGGTTACATCATACATACATATATAATTTAAGACACCTCCTCTTTCAAGGCAGTCTGTCCTTAACACAATTACCGATTGTACTAAAACAACCTTATCAGCAAGGCCACCTCTAATTACAGAGGACTGTTTTATAATCCTCAGCAATTTGGTTTTGATTCTTGGCGAGACAGAAGGCAGCTGTGCCCTGACAGGAAGTGAGAGTGTCACACTCTTGCTTTCATAGCTAAGCTTCAAGATGGAAGCTAGTTTGGTTCTGCGGCCAGGCCAAAGATAGAAAATGGAGGCTTTACGCCAACAGCCTGCTCTTCATGTATGCCAACCACCTTTGCAGGCATACATGAGGCGCAAGCCAGTGGCAGCACACAGCAGCTCATTCAGAGAGATAATGACTCGATGCATGCTTTCCACCTGAAGGAGTGAGAAGCATTAGTCTGATGCCACCAGTGGTCTCTGTTTCTCCCCCTATTGCAGGTGCAGCACTTGCGTTTGAAGACTTTTTCCTTTCCTAGCATTTCTTCTCCTACTTTTGCCTGAATTAACTTATCTGCTGCTGTTGATGTCGGCCTCTGGTTGCCATGAAAATCTGGGCGACAACCCAGTATTTAAGGGAGAGTGGGAACTGATGGGCTGAGTGAGAGGAAAGCCCTTGCTTTAGTTCCCAATTTTGCTAATTATTCTTAAACAATAAAACTTGTGAATATTACATGGGTCTAGACTTAAAATCTATATTTTGAATGTAACCTCCTGTGTAACTGGATCTCCGTATGAGATTATTATACAGTGCATCCAGACAAAACCTGGATCTCAGGTGGGACGGGTGTTGTCAGGAGGGGTTTGGAGCACTAGGAAGCCCTGATGTCACCTGACCCACAGGGATGTCAACATGGTTGTAATTGGGTAACACAGGGTAAATTATGTTAAGCTCCCTTCCCCAAGGATCTGAGTTTTGTGCGATGCTCCCACCCGATACAAAGCAGTCAATTGCCGGAATCTCACAGTGCGTGACTGGATCAACCCAGAGCAAGCTTTAGTCCCCAATACAGCATTTCTTGTTTACTAGCTATACCTTCTAGTGGCCAGAAGTGTATGACCAGAGAACCCTGGAGCAGGGACTCCTGTCTTCCACTCTGTGCTACTTTCTGGAACATAGCATGCAGGCTTATTACAAGGGTATTCCTCCATGCCCTTTGCATAGTAGGAAATGCCCATGGGAAGCTGGGAGGTGTATACACACAAACACACTGCACCTTGTAGAACTCTGGAGACATCAATTTGCATTTCAAAGGCTTGCATTTTAATGAGTAATGAGGTTAAAGTTTGGGGTGGTTTTTTTTAAAGGATCTGAAGGTCTGGCTTAAAGGTTAATACTTGGGCTCCTGTCTGATATAAAAAGTACTGAGAATCCTACAGCTTCCATGGAAGTAGTGGCAGCTATTTTTTTGCTCAGTGGGTCTGAAAAATGGGCAGGATTCTAAATATGAAGTTAGGGGGTCTTGTATTTACCTAGGCTGTGGAGCTGAGGAAAGTCACAGTTAGCTAATAGGAAAGAAGGTGTTTCTCAGCCCACATCCCAAATGTGGTTCTTTCTTTCAGCAGTCAGGAACAAATCAAGTTTTTGGTTTTTGTTTCAAATGGTCTATTTAATGAAACAATTTGGTTTTTTCACATCTGCTCTCTCCCCTGTGCAACACACTAGTAGTTTTTGCATCATGCTATACAGACGGATAAGTATTTTTTGGCAGTAAATAATTAAATTGAGTAATATCACACAGTATACTGAAGAGCTATGTGAATATGTATTAACTATCTATGCTGTTTATCATGTGCCTATGACTTCATGTTTCTGCTAATTTGTTGCTACAAACAAAAATCCTTGTTTACTTCTCCTTCAAAATGTGAAATTTTCACTGCAAAATTATGTTTGCTGAAAGCCTCAGAAAGACAAGAATCTGTCCAGGGACAGTATCAGGTAGCTTTTCTATATATAAATGTGCCACAACTTTAAATTCAATTACCCTTTAAGTCTTTATTGAGAACCACTTTACCCTTGGAAAAGTTTCTTGGTGAGATTTAGAGAATTTCATAAGGTTTGGAGCATGCAATGTACCAGATTTTAAAGTTTAGTTTTATATATTAGAAGTTTAAGGTCATTTTAATGGAGATGTCTGACAGGTTTTTAAATCTCACGAGCCCTCATGTTTGGACTCTTCAGTGCTAAGACACCTAACTTTATAGGCAATGGACTCTATGAAACACTTCCTTTAAAACATTCATAAGGGAGTTTTTCCCTAGCATACCTGTAGCTAAAAGGTTTTTATTAGCATTTGCTTGGAATGATCTACAAGTGACATCCCAAATACATACCAGTGAAAATTCCTGCACTGCATCATCATGAGTAGACATCCAAAAAATCGTTTTCCCCCTTTGATCGCATAAAAATCAGTGGGCTTGTCTATGGTCAGGCATGTTTTTATTTTCTTTGTGTAGGCACTTTCCAATGTGAAAAATTCTTTCTACTCTTCACTTAAAGCATTAACAAAAATTCCATTACTGTATTTTTTGTTTTAATGGGTTTTTAAATATTTTGGCTCTTTTTAATAATGTTTGCAATCAAAGGAAATTAAATGTGTGGATACTTAGTTAAGACAAAGCAAGAGGTGTTTAAACACTTGAGTTCTGTTCTTGCTTGAATATGGACCATTGGCCTTACTGTCGTAGCTGTGCTGTGAAATTAAGTTAGTGAAAGAGTTAGTGTTACTAACCTGAAATGAGTGTTCATGTGTACAAGCCCCAAGTTCACAATGGCAAGCAACATCAGCCAAGTTGCTTGTGTTTTTGAGTGTATCCAGTTTATGGTACCTATAAAGGGGCATGATTTTCATTGTTTAAACACTTGAGTTCTTGAGTTCAAGAGGTGTTTAAACACTTGAGTTCTGTTCTTGCTTGAATATGGACCATTGGCCTTACTGTCGTAAGGCCAATGGTCCATATTCAAACACCTCTTGAGTTCAAGAGGTGTTTAAACACTTGAGTTCTGTTCTTGCTTGAATATGGACCATTGGCCTTACTGTCGTAGCTGTGCTGTGAAATTAAGAACAAACACCTAAGAGAGTAGTGCTGCGAGGTGTTAATTAACTAATAATTCTAAAGAATTTTATTGTTTTAATCAAAGGCAGTATATTAAATAAGTGCAAAAAGGTTAAAAATGCTCTCTGAAATTGTTACCTCAATCTGAGTCACTCAGTTATCATGAAGGTAAGCAACAAACTCTTATTGAATAACCATGAATTCTGGAACCATGGGGGCACAGCATCGCAAAAATACAGAGATATCCCATGAAAAATATATTGGGTTGACGGAGTGTGGTAATATATGCATTGTGTTCTCTGTGGTGGATTATTTATCAGGAGGAATTGACCTCCCTTTGGGTTTGTTCTTATGGGCGCCAAGTAGCATGGGGGCAACATGATCATTCTGTGGTTATCAATTTACAACTCTCAAAGTTCAGGACAGCTCCTTGCCTTTGCCCCAAGCCATTCCCTGTCCCCCCATGGCTCAGTTCTCCTTTTCCAGTCCACTCTGATCCTCCCAGTGATCCAGCCAGCTGGTCCTGCATAAGTGCCCAAAGATACTGCTCTTCCAGTCACGGCAGGCTTCTCCCTGCCAGACTCAGGAGCACCTGCAAACATTGGCCTGTTTTAGACGACTGGGTGCTTCTGAGCAAGTGGTGCCAGCATTGTGAGTCTGCTGCTGCTCTTTCACCTATGAGTGGAAACAGTGTTGATGGCAGAGAAACTAGGAAAGAAAGTTGAATGTTGGGAAGGTGGAGGGATAAAATAGTTCCTTTTACCACTGCACTAGATTGCAGGAACAGCTTCCTGGATTACAATAATTCCCTTCTGGAAGCAACTACTAGAGGTGATTACCCTAACTTTAAAACCTTGTTTGCGTGAACAAAAGCAAGGGTAAAGAGAGTTAGTGTTACTAACCTGAAATGAGTGTTCATGTGTACAAGCCCCAAGTTCACAATGGCAAGCAACATCAGCCAAGTTGCTTGTGTTTTTGAGTGTATCCAGTTTATGGTACCTATAAAGGGGCATGATTTTCATTAATTACTTAGCATCCAGCCTCCTGAAAAATCAGCTTCCTTCAAGGTAGAGGTTGGCAATCCAAGCCAAACCCAATAGGAGCAGGAGAAGTGGAAACACCTGCTCCCTACACAGCACCATGACGGCTTTAGAGGACATGGCCATGTTGGAAAGGGAAGGGGAATGCCTCAACCCTTCTCTTTCTGACATAGGCACACACCTTTCTCACATAGGTCTGCCCCTTAGGAGCATTGGGATGTCACAATGCTCTATTTGTGACTTTTTTGTGGATAAAATCGCTTGCATCCACCACGACTTCGACAATGTGTTTGCGGCAGTAGGAGAACCAGAGGTGATCGAAGCCCTGTCCTGTCCTGTTTTATGGGATCGGTTTCAGTGGGTGTCATCCTCCAATGTGGAGGATGTCCTTGGAGCGGTCAGGGTCACCTGTTGTGAACTGGACCTGTGCTCATCTTGGCTGGTTAAGGCCAGCTGAGAGATGCTGGGGCCGTTGCTAGCTGGAGTAGTCACTACCTCCCTTAAGGAGGGCGGAGTGCCTGGCTGCCTCAAGGAGGTGGTGGTGCAGCCTCTGCTCAAGAAACCATTATTGGATGTTGACTCCTTGGCCAGCTATCAGTCAGTCCCGGTTATTAGCAGGTAGTGGCTCAGCATCTTCAGGGGCATCTGGACCGGATCAGTTTTCTGGATCCCTCGCAGCCTGGTTTTTGTCCGAGTTATGGCACTGAGACTGCATTTGTGGCCTTGGTTGACAACCTCTTCCATGAGCTGGACCAGGGCCATTCGACCCTGTTGATCCTATTAGATCTCTCGGCTGCATTTGATGCCATTGATCATGAGTTGTTGGTGACTCAGTTGCAGGACCAAGCCGGAGTGGGTGGTACTGTTCTTGAATGGTGCCGCACTTTCCTGGTCAGGAAAACTCAATGTGTGGTGCTGGGTGATTGTTCATCTTCTCCCCAGGGACTCACGTGTGGAGTCCCGCAAGGTTCCATCTTATCCGCTCTCTTGTTCAATGTGTACAGGCAGCCTTTGGTGGAGGTCATTAGAGGGTTCAGCTTAAGGTGTCATCAATATGTTGATGAAACCTCTTTTTTTCATTAGACCCAGGCCCAGCAGTCTCGGTGCTTACCTGGTGTTTGTCAGCTGTGGGGAACTGGATGAGGGTGAGCCACCTGAAGTTGACAGAGGTGATGGCTGTGGAGAAAGCTGAAGGAGAGATGGCCTGTCCGTCCCCCCCTGGTGTCTCAGGTCCATACCCTGGCAGTGCTCCTAGACCAACAGCAACACCTGGATATCCAGGTGGCTGCTGTGGCGAAGGGCACATTTCACCAATTATATCTGGTGTGATGGTTTAAGCCGTAAAATCTCAGACACAGCCTTTGCCGCTATCGTCCATGCTTTTATTACCTCATAATTGGATTACTGTAACACGTGGGGCTACCCTTGGTGACGGTCCGGAGACTGAAGCTGGTGCAGAATGCAGCGGCTCGTCTCCTTAGGGGGATGAGTTGTTGCGAGCACATTGCACCAGTGCTCCATTCTCTGCACTGGCAGCCAATAGTTTTCTGGGCCCAATTCAAGGTGTTGGTTTTGACCTTCAAAGCCCTAAACAACCTGGGCCTCATTTAGCTGCAGGACCACTTCACCCTCCGTTCCTGGACCAGCCTCTGCGGTTGGCCTGGGGTGCCCTCCTTGAGGCCCCCAGGTGTCAACCATGAGAAGGGCATTCTCAGTGGCCACACTGTGACTGTGGAACTCCCTCCTGCTGGAGGTCCGCCTGTCCTCAGACCTCCCCTCTTTCTGCAGACAGTGTAAGACCTGGCTGTTCCGCCAGGCTTTTGGTGAGGGAGACGGGTGATAGGTGGGGTTTGAGGGTGGGGTTTTAATTATTTTATTAATGGATTGTTTTTATGTTGTTGTGAGCCACCCCGAGATGCGTGAGCAGAAGGGGGCGACATAGAAATATGAAAACATAAATAAATACATTAAATTAAATAAATAAATACTGAAAAGTAATTTCAGGCAAATAAAACCACATAACATTTTTTAAGCTATTGTATTCCATGACTTAACTTAGACAATCATTTTTTAAAACTTCACTGCTTGATAAAATACTTTCTGGAGTAACAAGGATTTGCTCTTGAATTTTCATTTGTACAGCACACATACGTTGCTATAGTCAGTTGTTAAGCTAAAAAAAATAATTAAATTGCTGGGCTTTTAAAAAACTGTGGGCTCACTTTTCAGCTAAAATGGTCTTTAATTACAAAATCATGTCATTTTTAAAAGGACAGCAGAGGATTGTTTCAAGTTCACTCAGACATCATTAAACAGCACTGGTTATGTTCCGAAATACTGAAGTTACATAGACCCCTACCCTGTAACTTTGATGGGGTTGCGTACAGTGGGCACCAGCACGCATTTCACAGCAAGATTCACCACGCAGCATTTTTTTGACACCTAAAAATATGCCCCTTTACCTCTACATACAAGTCTAAATGCCACCATGGAATGGTGAGTAGTTTTCACTGAAATCAAAGGCACAGGCAGGTTGGAATGGCTCTGGTAAAGAAGATGTGATGGACCCTGGACCCTGTATCCTCTCCCAGGGGTAAAACTACACAGCTGCACCAGGGAGTGTGTGCCCCAGTGCAGCTGCACCACCTGTGCCTATTATAGCTACCCCATGGACTAAAATTCCTAAGTAGAATTACTCTCAGAGGCACATTTATTTATGCTAGCTGGTCAATTATATTAACATTTCCCACACAATATATGGCATCACTTACCCCATACCTCTCTTCCCTGTTAATTGAGTTGGTCCAATAAAAGATATCTCCACACTATTTTGTCTCTATTTCCTAGAGTATAGGATGTTTTGGGATGAAGACAGCAACCACACTCTCTCTGTTAGTTCATGACACCTTAAAATCTTCCCTATCTTATTCAGCCTTCTTTTACCCCGGGTATTTTCAGACTTTACGAGATCACATTCAACCACGGGGAATTACCACATGGCGATCGTGGTCTCATAACGTCTGTTGAGGGGAATGGAAGCCCCCCGCCAGATGTTCACCCCCGTGAATCACGGGGGGGAATCATATTGAACACGCAAACGGAGGTCCTGGCTGGACCATCTCCGTTTGCGTGTTGAATGTGATTCCTGCCCATGATCAAGAGGACCGTATCGTCTGTCCCCCTACCATGGCCCGGAATCAGCGGTGGAATTCCAGGCCGCGGCCCCACCCCCTCCCTGATTCCCCGCCGGGATCAGCCGGCACGTCTGTTGATCCCGGCGGGGGATCAATGGGTGATTCCGTGACGGGGCCAATACAAGCCCCGTCACGTCTGAAAATACCCCGCCTCTAGCATCTTTTCCACCAGTGATCCACCATTTCTCCCCTGCATATATAAGATTTTTTTCCCCACCTATTGTATTTGTTAGAACGGGAAGACAGTCACATATAAAATCTCTAAGGGCTTCATAGAAGATAAATTTACAACAGCAGCTAAATCAGAAATTTAAAGTGGAAAATGTAATTTTCACTGCTGCCATTTCGGCTGGTAAGAATGAGAATTAACAGAGCAGAAAATAAACCATACAATTACATTGTACTTTTCTGTTACTGCATTCACCCAGGAGATTGACTGGAAAGAGACGGAGTTAAATGGAGACTAAGATAATTACCATTTGATCTGCAAGCCATAATTGCTATCTGATTATGCAGTATTTAAGTTAAATGCAGAGTAATTAAAAGGGCTTAATTCAGCAGAAATTGAGTTATTGTGACTTTTCCCAACTTCATTGCAGCACAGCAAAATCCTGATTTAGGGCACTTCTAAGCCTATGAAATTTGAAAACTAGCTAAGTTTGTGGTCCACAGGTTTCTGGAACTCCCTCATGACCGATTTCTAGGTTGCACTTCAGTGGTATTCCTTTAGAGATTTAACCAACATGCTAGCCAATATCAGAGACATCTTAAACTAAAAGAACAGAACACATTCTAAAACCACCGATTTGTGAGCAGCTTGAGGAAAAGGGGGCAATAACTAGTAACCACATAGATTTGTTAAGAACAAACCATGCCAGATGAATCTAATTTTCTCTGACAGGTTAATTACTTTGTTTGACAAAGGGAAGGCAGCAGATTTACTATATCTCAACTTCAGTAAGGCTTTTGACATGGCCCCACATGATATTCTCATAAGGAAGATGATAAAATATGGGCTGGATGGAATTACCATTAGGTGGGTTCACAATTGGCTGAAAAGTCACATTCATGGAGTAATAATTAGTGGAATGGTATCGAAATGGGAGAAGTTATCAAATAGCATTCCACAGGTGCTGTCCTGGGGCTGATCCTCTTCAACATTTTAATTAATGATTTTGAAGAGGGAGCAGAGAGGATAGTCGTCAAATTTGCAGATAACAAAACTGGGAAGGGTTGCAAAAACGTTGGAGGACATAGTTAGAATGCAAAAGGATCTAGATAAACTACAAACCTGAGCTGAAAGAAACAATCTGAGATTTGCAAAAAAGACAAATGCAAAGTATTTCACTTAAAAACAATACATAAAACAAAACAAAAACCAGAACCACAAATATAAAATGGGGGGGAAATGACCAGTCTGTAGCACTGCAGGGAAGGAACTGGGAGTTATGATGGATCATAGACTGAAGATGAATCAATAATACAACGCTACGCTATTGCTAAAGGCTGTATTAACAGGTGTGAGAAGTATTTGTGTGTCGTATCCAAAACACAGAGGTGGTGGTGGTGCCGCTTTATTCAGCACTGGCAAGACCTCCTTTGGAGTACTGTGTTCAGTTTTAGACAAGAAGGATGTTGACAAACTGGAAAAGATTCAGAGGAAAGAAACTACAATGACAGAAGTAGAGAAGGATAGGAACGAGCTGTGATTTTGCTGCTCTCAAAAATGCTCACAATTGCAACCACAAAGTTTTGGTCCTCGAGGAATTTCTTGGACAGCAGCAAAAAAAATGCTGAGGGGAATGCTTGTAGGTTTCAAAGGTCATGCGCACTTCCCAGCTGTTTGTTTGGGCTGGGGGAAGTGACCTTTGAATGCCACTCGACAGGCTGCTCTTATGTTCTTCCCCCCTCCAGTGCCTCTCAGCTGAGAAGCGCTGGTGTCGGGAGGGGGTGTGTGTGTGTGGTGTGTGTGAACGCCTTCAAGCCTCCTGCCCTCTGCACCCGCACTTCCCAGGCTGACTCACCTTACTGCTACCAACTCTCCCAATCACTGCTGGCTGCTCCCTGCTCAGCTGAGCCTGGGGACTTCCCTGCTTGGCTTTTTTTTTCTGAGAGGGGAGCGGCAAGGCCTCTTTCCACTTGCGCGCAACCCTCTTATGGGTCCCCATTCCCAGGGGGACCAATATCAGAAGTGTGCATATTTGGCATGACCCCACTCGGGGTCCTAAGCTATAGCATGGAACCTCTTCTGTAATAGATTCAGATTTCCAGAATGGACCATTGGGATGATCAACTGACCACCTGAACAACACAGGATATTGAATTTCCTTAAGTTATTGTGTGTTTTATATCAAGTTCTGAAAAGTACAAGTGATGTACCAATAATTAATTATACTCACTGTTAAAAAAGGTGTTCCTCATTTACATCTAATTTAAATTTGTCCTGTCATGTCCAGATATATTTTTTCATGCCTTCTTCTGTTGCATTTAAGAGTCCTTTAATGCCCAGTACTTCTGCCTTGTGAAGGCTTTTGTACAACATAATCAACCTCCTGTCCTCCATTAAGATAAGACTAAGCTTCTTACATCTCTCACAACAAGGTCTGCATCCTGGCTCACAATTCAGCCTTGTAAATTACCCAAATCATCCCTTTTAAAAATGTGGATAACAGAACTGGACAAAGGAGTCCATTTAGCAGTGTCACTAATGCTGCCCATGGGCCAAATCCGGCACATGGCTGTTTTTTATTTGGTGCTTTTCCTATTCCTCCATCTGGCCTGTGGATCCAATCATTATTATTGGGTACTTTCAGACGTTACGGGCGGCCGGTTCACCACAGCGAACCACCAGGGGGGCGAACAGCGCAACCACGCCCGGGGGTTGGAAAACGACCCAAACAGACGTGCCGGGAACGGGACCACGGCCCGGAACCGGGCCGCACCATCACGGCCCGTGGCAGCACAACAGACGTGCAGCCGAACCCCCGGCGGGCGCTAAACCCCCACAAGGCACCGGGCAGGGGCGGGACACAGACATGGCCGACTGAGGGCAAACGAAGCCACAAGGCACACAAGGGAACGCCCACACAAGGGAAACGGGAAGGGAGGGGGGAAGAGCGAGAACAGGCTGACAGCCGGCTCACACAGCGGTCCCGCAGCAGGGCACAATGCACGGCCACACGCCCACGCACACACACACACACCAGGGAAAGGCCGGGAAGGGGGGAAGGGGCGCCCGGAACACCCCACCCGGAACACCGGCAGGGAGGGGGGGGCACCACCACGGGGCAAGGCACAGACAGCAGCAACCCCCACCCCCACACCACCCCAGTCCAGTCCAGTCCAAGGAGGTGCCCCCACAGGAACAGAGGCAGTCTCGGGGGGGGGGGGCGGACCCCCGGAGCAAGGCACGTTGGGGGCCCCCAAAGCACAGCGAGGCCGGCGGAGGGGCGCCAGGAGGAGGAGGAAGGGGGCCCCACAGTCAAAGGCTGGCACAGGCAGGGCAGCCGGGTCCAGCGGTGCTCCTCCGCAGCACCAGCGACGCTCAGGCAGCACCCACGGAGTCACGGGGATGGAGGGGGCCCAGGACCACGGCCAGGGGCAGCAGCAAGCAGCGAGGCGGGCGGGAGCTCACCGAGGTGGGGTCCGCAGGTCGGGAGCGGCCAGCGGGGACCAGGGCCCCCCCCCGGGCCGGGGCGGGAGCCCACACGGGGGCACCACGCCGGGGGGGGCAGGCCAGCGACGCGGGGCTCACGGGCCGCTGCCGGGGGCCCCGCTGGCCCGAGGGCCCGGGTGGCCCGCCCGGTGGACCAGGTGGGGCCAGTGCAGCATGCCCCGGCGGTACCCCTGCAAGGACATGTAGTGGGCGATCAGGTAGTAGGCCTCGAAGGGATCGGGCATGGTGAGGGCCAGCTGCACATCCACACGCGCCCACACCGCCAACAGGGATGACATCTCCACCGCGGAGGGCTCCGGCACACAGCAGGCAGCAGAAGGGGGCCACGGAAGATGCCCCAGCTCCAGAAGCCGCTGGAACGCCGCCCCACGGGTGCGCTGGTACCCACGGGCCCCGTGAACACAGGAGAAGTAGCTCACGGCCAAGGCAGGGCCACCCTCGGCCAGGCACTCCGAGTAGGCGCCCAGACCACACACCACCAGCGCTGACACGGTCTCCGAGGCGCTCCAGGGCACATGGGCGCACAGCACCTCCGGGATGCGCCCCTCGGGGAAACGAGCCAGCCCCAGGGCCTCCGCATGCAGCCGGCAATCACGGGCGCTCACCACATGGCCAAAGTAACGGAGCCCGGAGCTCAGGCTCTCGTAGGCACCTGCACGGCTCCCCGGCCCGGCCAGGAGCAGCTGCACGGCAGGGGTGTGCCACAGGTCGCACAGAGACATGGTCTCGCGGAAGGCCCAGATATGGGGGGCCCCTTGGGGGCCGGACAGCGGGAGCCCCATGGATGGGCAGCCAGCCATGGTCCAGCACAACAGGGAATGGGACACGGAGCCCGGAGGGCACACAGACTGCCCAGGGCCGGGAGAGGCTCGGCCCGGCCCCCGGGACAGGGAACACGGGCCCGCACCGCAACATTGTAGCACAACAGAGCGAGGCGTGGGGTGCGGGCCCGGCACAGCTGCAGAGAACAACAGCGAGCTCTCTGTCTGCCTAATCGCACCTTCAAGGCCATCCCGCTACAAACAGCGAGGGGAGGGGGCCCGGGGTGCTGGGGGCGGGAGCAGCCGGAACGCACCGGCACAGGGCGCGCGCAGGCCCGCGAGGCCGACCCCCGGGCGGAGCCACCAGCACCGGGCCGCCATAAGCGCTCCCAGCCCCCACCGGGGCCCCAGCACCATGGAGCGCGATAGGGCAGGTGGGAACTGGATGTTCCTCGCGCTCGCGGCTGAGTGGCACCGTGACCACACTGAGCAGCTGTGCCTCCTGACCGAGAGGGTGCACCTGGCCGTCCGCCTGCGCTATGTCCTGGCCCTGCGGGCTGGCGTGCGCCTCCGGGGCCAGCAGGCCCGCAGGAGAGTCCGTGCCCGGCTCAGGGCTCGGCGCCGGGCCTGGGGGGCGTGGCTGGCCGCCTGCCGGAGCCTCACCCGGCCCGCTGCGCTCCGAGGGGCCGCGAGGCGGTTCCGCTGGGCAACGCAGACCCTCCGCCGGGCAGCGCTGCTGGCTATGCCCATAGCGCGGAGCCTATGGGTCACGGAGCGGCCCCAGGCCTGGTGGGAGCGGGCCCAGGCCCACTGGGGGGAGGCCGAGTGGGGGTCCCACTTCCGGATGGGCAAGGCCACCCTGCTGCGCCTAGCGGAGCTCCTCACGCCCTGGCTGGAGCGGCAGCACACCTCCATGCGGGAGCCCATCCCCATGGTCCAGCGGGTGGCCATAGGGGTCTGGGCCCTCGCAACGCCCGACTCCTGCCGCTCCGTGTCCCAGCACTTCGGGGTGGGGCTCAGCACGGTCGCCTGCATCGTGCGGGATGTGTGCGAGGCTGTGGAGGGCGTGCTCCTCGACAGGACCATCCAGCTCCTGGACCAGGGCGCTGTGATGGCTGGCTTCGCGGCCGGGGGCTTCCCGAACTGCATCGGAGCCGTGGACGGCACACACATCGAGATCCTGCGCCCGGCCGCGGGGGAGGCCCTGGAGTATGTGAACCGGCACGGATACTACTCCCTGCACCTGCAGGGGGTGGTGGACCACCGGGCCCGCTTCATAGACATCTACACGGGCAACTCCGGCCGGAGTCACGACGCCAGGATCATGACCATCTCCCCCTTCTATGCCCGCATGTACCGGGGGGACTTCGCGGACATGGGCATGAGGTGGATCGAGGGGGTTCCCATGCCCCCCTGCATCCTGGGGGACCCCGCCTACCCCCTGACCCGCTGGCTGATGAAGGTCTACCCTGTCCCGAGCACCCCTGCGGAGCAGGTATACAATACCCGCCTGTGTGCCAGCCGGACCGTGGTGGAGCGTGCCTTCGGGGCCCTGAAGCAGCGCTGGAGGAGTATAGCTGGCCGCCTGGACTTCACCGTCCCCACCTCCGCCCTGGTGATCGGTGCCTGCTGCGTTCTGCACAATGTGTGCGAGACCGAGGGGGCGGCCCTGGAGTACCCCGAGCCCCACCGGCCCCCCGGTCCTGTTCCCCTGTACGTGAACGCAGGGAACCCCCGGGAGTACCGGTATGCCAAAAGGATCCGGAACGCCCTTGCAACCCACATCGCCCGGGGGGGCCCGCTGTGAGGGCCTTCCCGCCCCTGGGGGCCCCACCCCCCCTTCCGTGCCAATGCCCCTGTACACGCGGTCCCACAGCCCTGTCCCCCCCACAAACGGGCCGGGGACAACTGTCTATTTACACCACTTTATTGCCCACACAGTTCACACAATCACCCTGTGCCCCCTCCCCACCCCCGTGCCCGTGACCCCGTCCACCACCCGCCCTCATGTGGCCCTCCCCCTCCCCCCCCTTCCCACCATCCCCCCGCGTTTCCTGGGCCGACCCCTCGTGCGGCCGCTTGGGCCCACCGAGCTCTGGGAGCTCCCCTCCCCCCCACTGTCCGTGTCCCCTGCCGTGTCCTGGGCCGGTCCCGGCCCCGGCAGGGGGCCGGGCGGCGGATGGGCAGCTGTGCCCGGTGCCCCGGTCGCGCCCCGGGGGGGCTGGACCCTCCGGAGGCCCGGGGGCACTGGGAGGCGCATGCGAGGGCCCTGGGGCCGGGGGGGCGCCAGGGGCGGCAGGGCTGGGCCCGGGGGCGCCGAGGGGCCCGGCATGGGGACCTGGGCGGGCAGGGCGCCCGGAGGTGCGCCGGCCATCACGTAGGCACACATGGTGCCCGCATGCAGGAGCAGGGAGGTCCCAATGTCGTGGGACCTGTCCATCTTTGCACTGTGCTCCCGCACCATGCCCTGTATGTCCTGCCGGAGGCCCCTGAGCAGCCCCTGCTGCCGCTGGTGCTCCCGGCGCTCCCGCCTCCGCTCCAGGCGCACCTCCGCCTCCAGCCGGCGGTCTGTCTCCAGGGCCTTCTCCATGGACCGCTCTATGGCCGCCTCCATGCGGTCCACGGAGGCGATCATGCGCTCCCCCTGTTCCTCCGCCCTGCGGACGATGTCCTCCGCTTGCTCCTCCCTGCGCCTGCGGACCCGCGCCCGGTACTCCCGCATCCGCTGGGCTGGGGCCGCGGCCGGCGGAGGCGCCGCGCGCGGGGGCTGCCCTGTGGAAATGGGCGGGTGGGTCAGTGCAGGGCCCTGTCCCCTAGCGGGGTCGGGTCCCGGGGCCCCCTGCCCCCCCTCCCCCACTGAGGCCGGAGGCCCCCCTGGGCTGGCGCCCGGGGGGCCCTCCCGCCATCCCAGCCCTCCCGCCTTACCTGGGTCCGGCACCTGCTCTCCTGTGCCCTCCGCGGGGGCCTGCACCGTCTCGCTGGCCCGGTCCTGGGGCTCCCCATGTCCTGCGGGCGGGAGAGGGGGGAGCGGGTGAAGGGGGCTGGTTGTGGCCCCTGCAGCAGGGCCCCCACCCCCGCCCCTGCCACCGGCCCCCTGGTCTTGCCCCCCCCTGCCCTGGGGGCCCGCTTACCCTCTATGTCCGTCTCCGAGCCTTCGGAGCCCGGCGCCTCACCCTGGGAGTGCTCCCCCTGGGACCACTGGCTGAGGGTGGTGAAGGTGCCGACCTCCGACTCCGCCTGGCCGGCCCGGCGTTGGGATGTCTCCGGGCTGCTGCTGGGGGGGGGCCTTGGGGCTTCTGCGGGTCCCGGGTGGTCCTCCTGGGGGTGGGGGTCCCCTGAGCTCGTGTCTACCGGGCGGGCGGCGAGGGGAGGGGGTACCTCGGCCCGCTCCCTGCCCTGGACCACAGCGCTGCCCACCAGGCGTGGGGCAACTATGGAGCCCTTCATGTGAAGGATGCGGTCCAGGGCATCGTAGTAGGGGGCGGTGCGGGCCCCGTGGCCGGAGCGGCTGTTATTGTCCTTGAGGGCCTTGTACCCCCTCTTGAGCTCCTTGGCCTTCGAGCGACACTGGTTGACAGTGCGCTCGTGCCCCGCCGCCTCCATGTCGCGCACGATGTCCCGGTAGACATGCTCGTTGCGCTGGTTTATTGCGAGCTCCACCTGGTACTCGAGGGTCCCCCAGATCCGTATGAAGTCCCGGGTCTCCTGGAGGCCCCACTGTCCCCCTCTGTGATAGGCCTTCCTCCGGCTGGGCCCCTGCTGTTCCTCCTCCCGGTCCAGCTCATGCTGCACCTGCCTCTGCTCCTCCTCCACCTCCTCCTGGGGGTGCGCCTCCGGGGGCCGGGGGCCGGGCTCCTCCTGGGGCTCGTCCGCCCGGGCCGACTTTCGTGTCTGGGGGGGGGAAGGGGGGTGGTTGGTTGCTGGGTGAGGGTGTGGGCCCTCTCGGGGGCCCCCTGCCCCCCTGCCCTCCGCCCGGGGTCCCCCTGCCCCCCTGCCTTCCGCCCGGGGTCCCCCCGGCCCCCTCCACAGGGGGTTCCCCTGTGCCCCCTGTTCCCCTCCCAGTGGGTGCCCTTACCCGTTTCCTGGGTGCCTCCTGTGGGCCTGTTCCGGCCGCTGTCCCCGGGGCGGCGCGACCCGGCTGCAGCTGTGGTTGGTGTTCCCGGGGCGCCTCCCTGGTCGGGTGCTCCCGTGTGCCCCCTTCCTGCACCTGTGCCCCCTCCGCCTGCATCGCTGGGCCTGGCTGCACGTCCTCCGCCTCCTGTCCCGCCGCTGTCGCTGTTCGTGCCTCCGCTCTCTTCCGCTTCCCTCCTCGCTCCATCCCGCCACGCTTGCTTGCTGCTGCTCTCGCTTTAAATCTCCCTCCGGTGTTTGTGTTGGTGCTGGTTGCCTGGCAGCGACGCTGCGTGCCTCGTCCCCGGCCGGGGCTCCATTTTTTTGGTTCCGCTGGGGGATTGGCGTCCAGACGTTACTTTTGCTTGGTTCCCTGTGGGGGTTGGTTTGACCACGCTTCCCGAGACCTTCCCCCGGCTAGCCCGGGAAGCGTGGTTGAAACTGACCCCATGTGGGTATTGAGCGTGATGAACATCTGGCGCACGCCGTTCAGACGTTCCGGGCCCTTTGGCCCCGCGGGGGGGTTGAGCGTGGTTCACTGTGGTTCACCGTGATCTCGTAACGTCTGAAATCACCCATTGTTTTATATTTTATACCCTCCCCTATGGCTCAGGGCAGCTTACAAAAATGAAAGGGAAAGAAGCCAAAACAATACCTACATCTAAAACAAAAAAAGTCAACCTTTCTTCTTCCCAACCATTCCACCCACTCCCCGATCTTTCACTCAGAAGAGTCTCCACCTCCCTCCCCAAGCCCAGGCTCCTCCTCCTCACATAACGGCCACAGCCAACCCTCAAGACATCATGCTCTACTCCCACCCACTCCCCTGTCTCTCGTTCAGGCAGTCTGACCCTAGTCAACCCACCCAATCCCATATCCCACCCTCCTCCCCTCTTTCCCTAACTATCCTCCATCTGCGATCAACAGGCATGTAGCTAGCCTGGAATGGGTCCTGGTGCAAGAATGGAATGAGTCTCCAACCTCCTGCTCTTCCTCCCGGTGGTGATGCAGCTGCACCAACGAGTGTGGGCTCCCCCAGGCATGAGGGCCCAGGTGCAACTCCAGTGCCTGTCCTTATTATAGCTACACAACTGCACATCCCCCGTAAAAATATTAAAAAACAAGTTATAAACTAAAAGAATCCTAAACCTAGCCATTAAGGGCCCTTGGCAATGTCCTGCAGCCTTTAGCCTTCAGCAGGTGTTTTTCAACCTCCTTACAGAAGCTCCAGCAAACCCTACTCTCAAGCACTGAAAGAATGAGCTCAGTGGAACAGCCAAAATAGAAGCCTTTTTAATATGAGATGCAACCACTCATGCCCATGCAGACTCACTGTATGGGCATGAGTAGGTGTCCCTCATGTGCATGCTGTGGCAGGTGAGTGGGGGTGCGTGCGTGCTACTGTGACCCATGCACCTCCACCCATCACCCACTCACAGAGCAATTCCCCCGAATAGCGATTCCTCCATGCTTGGGGGATTGGTATGCACCCGTGTGCACTAGTCCCCGCACACCAACCATACTGCCACAGAGCACACCGCCCCTCCCCCGCGCACCGCGGCCCATATAAAAAAGCCAAAGGCATGCACTTAAGGACAGAAGATGGGTTCACTGGCACAGATCCATGAGCTGGGCTGCCCCCTTCTGGTCTTCCCCCATTCTGAGCACACCCCTTAAGTGCCACTGCCTCCACATTTTGAAAGCATTGGACACTGTCTCTCTTTGTTATATGACCTTTCATTCAACTTGTATATCTGCCAGATCAGGCAGAGGGGAGAAACCTACTGAGTAGCAGATTATGTTAGAATATGCCAGAAGCAGAAGGGGTAATTAGGGAGGGGTTCAAATTGCAAATCCATTGTAAGAAAGGTTGAAAGACTTCTTTTTTAAAAAGGGGGTGGGGGATAACAAATAGAGAAAAAGAGACATGGTGATGTGCACCCTATGATTAGCAGACCAGACAGAACCAACCAACTGTGGCTAGACATGGTTAGAGAGAAAGATATGAATGAAATGCAATAAATTTGTCATCTGCCTTCAGACAAACGGATAATCCATGACTTCAGAGCACATCACCCATAGAAACCGTGCAAATGCCAGATACTAAGCAAATCAAAACAAAATCCCGTGGGAGGATGCTAGAAGAAACTGGAAGAATCAGCAAAATCTGAAAACGGAAAGAGATTATGGACAATCAGATGAACACACTCCAAACCAAACCGGTGCTGCTCTTTCCAAGCCAGCATAAGATTCCAAAGATTACGTGATCTGAAGTATCAAATTTAGCAGAGAAACCCAGCATCTCAACAGTAGCTAACGTACCACTGCCGGCAAGAACAAAATGTTCACAACCTGAACAAGAAGCAGTGGTGTTCTTCTGCAATGTGGGTGAGAGCTACAAAACTCCAAAAGATTTTGCTCAGCTAAGGGAGGTGAAGGAAATATTGGACTTTCATGCCCTTCAGCAAGTAACGGTAAAACTAGATGTAGGAGAGGAGCTGAGGGTTCTTGGATAAGTTCTTGCAGGATAGGTTCATTAATGGCTATTAGACAAGAAGGGTGGGGGGTGCAACCTCTGACTGTCGGGAACTGGGAGTGAACAACAGGGAATAGATCGGCCAGTTATGAACTGTTGGGTACTTTTCCCAAGCGACTGAAATTGGCCACTGTCAGAGACAGTTTTAAGTCTGCTGTCAACTAGTTTCATGGAGTGTCCCCTAATTCTAATACCATTTGTGAAGGCAGATAACTTCTCCCTATTTACTCGTAGCAGAAATTCTAATTAAATGTATTTGTTGTAAGCAATAAAGAAGTTTGTTTTCACATTAATAGAGAATGTCCATTGTCCTAGGATAAAAAGATTGGACAACTAGTTCCAAACAGGCATCCTAGATCCACAAGACAACTAAAAACAAAATCTTAAGGTCCAAATTCTCAGTAGGAATAATTGGTGAAGATTCAGAAAATTCCACTCTAAAACCATTGGTACAATACTGAACCAGATAATCTAACTTGGTTGTTAATTTTCAAATGTACATGCAATGATAGTGAATGCCAAAGACCAAATTTTAAAATGAAAGGAGTATGCTCTCAGAAAGACATTTTTTCCTCACATACATTGTGGTTTATGCATGCACTACCTCCATTAGTACTCTGCCTGGACAAGCTTTTGCAGGAGAGAAAGACAGATTGCCGATAGAAAAAGCAAGGAGAGAGGCAGCAAAATTAACGTGCAGTTTTATGACCATCACAATGTAGTCTGTGCATGCAATGACACTTCCTGTGAAAACTTGATCCATAATGAATTGTCCTCAAATAATCACTGAAAAATGAAAATCACGCGTATTTATTTATGTATTTACACAATTTATAACCCGTCCCCACCTACCCAATAGCAGCTTGGGGCGGCGTACAACAAATAAAAAAAATACAATATAAAAACATTAAAATGTATAGAACATATTTATAAAAACAAATGAAACCCGAATAACCTAATATCTGCCCCTGGAGAAAGAAAAAAACAAACAAAAAAACCCCACCCTCTACCCATTCCCCTCACCAAACACCTGGGAAAACAGCCAGGTCTTACATTGTCTGTGGAAGGAGGGTAGGTCCGGAGAGAGGCGAAACTCCACTGAGAGGGAGTTCCACAGCCAAGGCGCAGTCACCGAGAATGCCCTCTCAAAAGTTGCCACCTGGAATATCTGGGGGACCTCTTGAAGGGCGCTCTCGGCTGACCGCAGGGGCCGATCCAGGACATGAGGGGTGAGGTGGTCCTGCAGGTATGCGGGGCCCAGGCCGGTAATAACCAACACCTTGAATCAGGCCTGGAAGACTATAGGCACGGCAGCCAGTGTAGTGAACAGAGCACCAGTGTTATGTGCTCCTGACGGGCCACCACATTCTGCACCAGTTGCAGTTTCTGGGCTGTCACCAACGGTAGCCTCACATAGAGTGCGTTGCAGTAGTCCAATCTTGAAGTGATGAATGCATGGATGATGGTGGCCAGATCAGAGCCTTAGATATAAAGCTGAAGACAATGGACCAGATGTAATTTACAAAACGCACTCCTCACCACAGTCACTACCTGGGCATCCAGGTGGAGCTGAGAGTCAAGGAGCACTCACAGACTCCGAACCTGAGGGACCATGGAGGGACAGACCCCATCAATGATGGGGACCTCCACTCCCTCGCCCCTTCCTACCAACATCACCTCCATCTTATCGGGATTCAGTTTCAGACGGCACGTCCTCATCCAAGTCCCCACTGCAGCCAGGCACTGGGTAAACACCAAGACTGCTAGGCCTGGATCAGATGTGGGCAGGAGGGGCGGGATATAAATTTTAAATAAATAAATATATAAATAAATAAAAAACTAGAGGTAAAGCTGGGTGTCATCAGCATATTGATGGCACCCAACTTCAAACCCTCTCATGTTCTTGCCCAAAGGCTGCATGTACACATTGAACAGGAGAGGGGGCAAAATAAAGCCCTGCAGAACTCCACACGTGAGTTCCTGGGGGGATGATGTAAAATCCCCTAGTACCACACACTGAGTTCTTCCGCCTAGGAAGGAGTGGAACCATTCAAGAACAGTTCTGCCCACTGCAGCACAGTCCTGCAGGCGAGTCACCAACATCTCATGGCCAAACGTGTCAAAGGCTGCTGACAAGTCTAATAAAATCAAAACTGACTTCGGTCCAACTCCCGATGCAGATCGTCGACCAAGGCCACAAGCGCAGTCTTAGTGCTATACCCTGGATGAAAGCCAGACTGCGAGGGATCAAGGAACCCAATGCAGTCCAGATGCCCCTGGAGCCGCTGGACCTCCACCCGTTCAATAACCTTCCCTAAAAAGGGCAGGTTAGAGACTGGCTGGTAACTGGCAAGGGAGTCAATGTCAAGAGGTGACTTCTTGAGCAAAGGCCGCACTACAACCTCCGTTAGGCACCCCATAACCTTGCCCTGCATAACGGAAGCATTGACAATTCCCATCAGCAACAGTCCCAACGTCTCCCGACTGGCTTTCACCAGCCAGGATGGACAGGGATCCAGTTCATAAGGTGTGGCCCTCACAGCCCCAAGCACCTCTACTGGCATCAGTGGACGATACCTGCTGAAACCGATCCCACAAAACCTGACCGGAAGGGGCATGCATAACTTCAGGTACACCTACTGCATCAAATACAGCATCAAAATTGTAGTGAATGAGCAATTTTATCCGCAAAATAGTCAATAAACATGTCACAGCAGGTAGTGGAAGAATTCAAGTTGCAGGCGGAGAGAAGCCGTACTGACCATCCCCTTCACCACCCGGAAAAGCTCTGCTGGACAAGACTTTGCAGATGATATGATGGTAGCAAAGAACCTCCTTGGTTAAGGAGCATAAGCTTATGCCACGGAATAAGCTTATTCTGAGCATAAGCTTATAATGCAGCTCTATGCTGCAATTGGTCAACTTATGTACGAGTACGGTGCCACCGTTGCTCTAACTGTCTCCCCACCTGCTTCAGCCGACGCAGGTCTTCTGTGAACCATGGAGCCCTATTCCACCTATGCTCGGGGAGCGGATGACTGGGAGCCATCCGGTCGATGGCCTCAGCTAACAAGGAGTTCCACAAAGCAACGGAGTCATCGAGTGATCAGCCATCAAGGTCGGAAGGTATATCCCCAAGAGCATTCCGGAACTACTCTGGTTCCATAGGTCTCTGGGGGTGAATCAAAGAAACTACCCTGCCAGGGGCAGACATGAGCCAGGAGACTGGCCCGCAGAAGATAATAGTCTGTCCCCAGCAAGGGTACAGATGACACCTCCCCCACTAACAGACTCCCCCCTCCCCCCCGCGCCTCACATTAAATGCAAAAAAACAAATCCAGAGTATGCCCACCCTTCGTGAGTCAGGCCAGATACCACCTGAGACAGGCCCATAGTTGTCATGGCGGCCATGAACTCTTGCTCCGCCCCTGTAACACTGGTGTCGGCGTGAATATTTAAATCCCCCTAGACCAGCACCCTTGGTGATCGCAATACTACCTCTGAGACCAGATCAGCTTCCCACTCCTCTCCTCTTCCTACTCCCTCCCTCCTCCCCTCCCCTCCCCTCCAACCTCCCTTCAGGAAATCTCCTCCCTGCTCTCCTCCTCCAACCCTTCCACTTGCCCCCCTTGGCCCCATCCCCTCCCACCTCCTGACCTCCATTGTTTCCAGAGTTGCAGTTTCCCTCCTGCACATCATCAACCACTCCCTCTCTACTGGCTCCTTCCCCTCCACCTTCAAGCACACCACTCTCTCTCCTATCCTCAAAAAGTCCACTCTTGACCCCTCTGACCCTTCTAGCTACCATCCTGTCTCACTCCTTCCTTTTGCTTCCAAGCTTCTTGAATGTGTTGTCTACTCCCACTGCCTCGACTTGCTCTCCGCCAACTCCTCCCTTGACCCCCTCCAATCTGGCTTTCGCCCCCTTCACTCTACTGAAACTGCTCCCGCTAAAATCACCAACGATCTTCTTGTGGCTAAATCTAATCGCCTCTATTCCATTCTTGTCCTCCTTGAACTCTCTGCTGCCTTCGACACTCTTGACCACTCACTCTTGCTGAACTCACTTCACTCCCTTGGCTTCCGTGGCTCAGTCCTCAACTGGTTATCCTCCTATCCTCCTGTCTCTTATACACATCTAGATGTGTATAAGAGACAGCCTTCGTACCTAGGCAAACTCATTGCCTCCCATGGCTTCCAATATCACCTCTACGCTGATGACACTAAACTCTCTCTCTCTACTCCCTCTCTCTCTCCATCTATACAAGCTCGCCTTACCAGCTGTCTCTCTGACATCTCTACCTGGATGTCTCAACATCAACTTAAACTCAACATGGCTAACAGTGAACTCCTTATCTTCCCCCCTCATCCTTCCTCTCCCTCTTCCCTGTCAATCCTCATTGATGAGGTCACAATCCTTTCTGTCCCCCAAGCCCATAGCTTAGGCTTCATCTTTGAGTCACCCCTTTCTTTTAAACCCTACATCGACTCTGTTGCCAAATCCTGTTGCTTCTCCCTCCATTACATTGCTAAGATTTGCCTTTTTCTTTCTGTCTCTTCTGCCAAAACTCTTGTTCATGCTCTGGTCATCTCTCGCCTCGATTACTGTAACCTCCTTCTCACTGGCCTCCCCCGCTCTCACCTTTCTCCCCTCATCTCTGTACAAAACTCTGCTGCCAGGGCCATCCACCTTGCCCATCGCTTCAAGCACGTGCACCCCTCCTCACCTCTCTTCACTGGCTCACCGTTCCTGAACGAATTCGCACAAGCTCCTATTCTTCACCTATAAAGCTATTCACAACCTTGCTCCCCCCCACCTCTGCGCTAATTTCCGTCTGTACTCCAGTCCATGAACTCCGTTCCTCCTCTGTCCCTTCTCTCGCTCTTCCTCGCCTCCCCTGCTCCCCTAACCGCCTTTGTCCCTTCTCCCTAGCTGCCCCCCATGCCTGGAACTCCTTCCCTGCCCACATCCACCCTGTCCGCTCCCTTTGTACCTTCAAATCCCTCCTCAAGACCCACTTCTTCCGCTCTGCCCTCCCCAACTTCTCGCTCCCCTCACCTAACTCCTGTTGATACCCTCCATCCAGTATAATCTGTTACCTGAGGTCTGTGTACTCATATCCTCACCACGTGGACCAACCAGCCATCATTGATTGTAAGCCCTAGGGCAGGGACCGTGTCTATTCAATTAATTTGTAAAGCGCCAGGTACATTGCTGGCGCTATATAAATGCTTGATAATAATAATAATAATAATAATAAGCTAGATCACGTAGAGATGCTGTCATACGAGAAGGTGCACGGTATACAAGCAGCACCCTGAATCTGTCTCCTTAAGCCAAATCAACCACAAGGTAAAGGCCCTGTATACTGGATGGGGTTTGCACTGAATAAATAAATAAATAAATAAATAAATAAATATTTCCGTATGGACCAAGTGTCCCTAAAAACAATGGCTACACTGCCCTCCGCCCCCATCCCTCTGGTCGTGGTTGATGCGGCACAGAGTACCCCGCTGGAACAAGGTCAGCCAAGATAGGCCCCGACTCGGTGTCCAGCTAGGTCTCTGTGAGGTCATCCGCCTGGTCCAAGATCAGATCCTAGACTATAAAGGACTTATTTATGACCAAACCGGCATTTAACAGCAGCCAAACATGGCCGGGGCCCCTCCAACCTCAGCCACCTCACTACCTGGCCTCGGGGGCGATGAGGGGGAACAGGTACTAGGCACCTCATTCCCCTCCATTATCATATGTGCCCCCCAGAGGGACCATAATTCCCTCGGCCCATCACAACCCCTATGGTCGTGCCTCCTTCCCACCACACCCCCACAGCTAAATCGCCAGGCAGGTGAAGGAGACCCTCAACCCCCACACCTCACCCTCTCACAGGGAGGTTTATTCCTCTTCCTTTTACTAGGAAAACCCCTCCTCTCTCACAAGGGGGCAACCTTTAGAAATATCTTAAAGAAATCTTGGTTACCCACTTATTGACAACTCACTGGCAAACCTTTTCTAGGAACAAGCCATTTGCATTTGGAAAGTTCCAAATGAAAATAATTAGCACTTACAGCACAGTTAACTCTCCATCAGAACTTTGTACTAAAACTACATGGATACTCAAGGCTATGACCAGATTCAGAGACAAATAAGCAAATTCTCTGAGGAGGCCTACAGAACTTTGCTGAAGTCAACCAAAAACTAATTCCCTGTACACACAGTTACTGCTTACTTTATTTAGATATGTTAAGTAGCCAAATATTATGGCATAAAATAATCAAAAACCTGAATACAAGATGTAGTAAATTGGTTCAACATATGCTTAGGGCTCAATTCAAGGGCAAGCTAATTTACGTTTTAAATAGTTGGATGGTTTTTTTTACTCAGACCAAAGCACTGGAATTCAAATGTAACCTTAGAGTCCAGAAGCTAATTAACTTTAAATTATCAATCTCAAAAAGGTCACATTTGTCTGTAAACAAAAGATTATAAATTCAAATCAAAACAGCTTTAATTTGTGCCAAGATTCAAGCCATACTGCAGGGACTTGAATGTGACATGTTGGGGGATATTCTCATTCAGATTTTCTTGTTTGCAGAAATGCAAGTGTGATGGTTAATATGATGCTTTAAAATGATTCATTTTAATCCCTTACAAATTCTCTATGGCACTAGAGTATTAAGCTTTTTGTAGAGCAGTTGGGAAAAAATATATTAGAAGTTCAGGTTTTTTGTTGTTGTTTTGAAGCTGTCTTTATTCCCCAGTTTTGTAGCAGTTGAGTAATGGTTCACAGAAGTTATCTATCAATTCTCTCACCTCATGCCTACCTTACAAGCCACTTGGAGGGAGTAAATATATTAAGAACATAAGAAGTGCCATACTGGGTTAGACCAATGGTCCATCAAGCTTAGGTCCCTTGGGAGAAGTACCCAACAGGTCATAATTGGGCAATCCATTCCCTGTTGTTCACTCCCAGCTGCCAGAAATCAGGCATATGCCCCTCAACCTTCTTGTGTATTAGTCATTAATTAACCTATCCTGCAGGAACTTATTCAATCCTTTTGTAAACCCACTTATGCTGCTGTCCTTGACCACCACCTCTGGCAACAAATTTCACAAGTTTGCATCGAGTGAAAAAATACTTTTTTTCATTTGTTTTAAATCTGCTACCAGTTAAAAGTGGGTATTTTCAGATGTTACGAGATCAGTCGTGCCATAGATTTATATAGGGACATTATGATACCTTCTGTTTTATTCTCTATCCCTTTCTGAATAATTCCTAACATAGCTTGCTTTTTTGTCTGCTGCCACACACTGAGCTGAAGTTTTCAATGTGTTGTCCACAATGACTCCAAGTTCCTTTTCCTGAGTGGTAACCCCTAACTTAGAACCCAGCGTCGTGTACATATAGTTTGGATTGTTTTTCCCTATGTGCATCACTTCTCAACATTAAATTTTATCTTTCATACATTTGCCCAGTCACCCAGTCTTGTAAGATTCTCCCGCAATTCCTCAGAGTTTGCTCGGGTTTTAACGACCTTGAATAACTATCTTGTTCCAAAGCAATAATAATAAAAAAGAATGCTTAGCACAAAACAGTGCAATTCTCATTTCCTTTGATTTCCACCTCAGGTGCCTGATTTATAGATAAATACTGTTTAAAATTGGACACTTAGGTCTTCATGCATATTTAATCATAGGCTTACATTTAGATTTCCAATATCACTGTGCCTCCCACATCTTCTAATTTTACAATATGTGTTAGATAATAAATGAAAAATAATGCTTCATAAGCAAACACAATAAACCAACATCAACCGCAGAACTAAGCTTAGTAAGGGAACCAAGTGCAAATGTTACATTTTCATTGTATATGTTACAAAAATGATTTCTTTTAAATCTCACTTTTATTTCCATCTAGAACATTTACTGAATGGTAAACAGCAGACTTTACTACTGACAAATGCATCACTAGCAGAGGCTTTAATTTATAGCTGTTGCAAGATCACCTTTCAACTCATTCAGAATGAACAACAAAGTTGTTTTTCAAGAAAAAGCAGTGAAATTTTGGCAGATGGACCTGACAGAAAGCATTACAAATCTCTCCCTATTATCATCAAAGAACTTCTGTCAAAACCAAAGGAACTAAAGAAGAAACAACAGCTTAATCCCTGACGGTCACTGAAGCTGAGGGTGGGAGAATTGTTTGCTCAAAGTTAAGCGTGGGAAAGTTGTGATATTTAATTTGCCATAAAAGATTCACGTTACCAACTCCCATTCTGATTATTTTGATTCCACGCAATTTTCAAAGAAAAAGCTCAGCAACTAACTTGAGCATCCTCTTATTAGTCTATCCTCATCCCTTCTTTGGGCCCCCATCATGAATTTTTAGTTCTTGTATATTGCCTTCGTTCACTTTGTCGTGTGTGTTCACTTTGTGTGTGTGTATCCCTGTGTGTGTATCCCTGTGTGTGTCCCCCCCCCGATTGTGTGTATGTTCCCATGTGTGTGTGTCCATGTCTCCCTCGTGTGTGTCTGTGTGTATGTCCCCACGTGTGTATCCCACATGTGTCCCTCAGTGTGTGTGTCCCTCTCTGTGCATCTCCCCATGTGGATGTGTTTCCCCCTCTGTGTGTGTGAGTGTGTGTATTCCCCTGTGTGTGTCCCTCGTGTCCTATCCTGTGTGTGTGCATGTGCCCCCCCTTGTGTGCATGTTCCCCCGTGTGTGTGTCTTTGTTCCCCTGTGTGTGTGTGTCGACCGTGTGTGTGTGTTCCCGTGTGTGTCCCCGTGAGTGTCCCCCCATGTCCCAGTGCATGTGTCCCCCTCTGTGTGTGTCTATTTGTCTGTGTGCCCCCCTCTTAGAGGCAAGTGTATCTCAGCTCGCGTGCCATGATAATATCTACATTCAAGTGTGATCATGGCAAAAGCACTGGCCAAAGGCAACTTAAGAGGGAAGAAATCGGTTTTATTTTGAAAATTCTCAATAGAACTTAATTAAAAATAACTTATTGCTGCCTTTCACATTTGTCACGTCTGCAGACGCAACGCAGCACATACTACAGATTGCAAATATATTGCTAAATAATGTGATCTCCATTTTAAAAGAAGAACAAAAGGGAACTTTGGGGTTTTTAATATGGAGAAAAAGAAACACAAAAACAGTTTTCCTTTCAAAATCCGAAGGAAGTTATCAACGAGATGTCGCTTTGTTCATATTAGCTCTTATATCATTCTCTTTTAGCTTTTGCATCCTTTTCAAATTGGACTTCTAATTTGCTGTGGAATGGGCTGATGTTACTAGCTTCTGGGGAAATTAAACTTCCTTTTTCAAACGCTCTTGATATTTTTATTTTTATTTATTTTGCCAGAGCTGAAGTAAACAGCTTCCCTGTTATTGGGGTAGATTCCATGTCCTGCGGAACTCGTGAGAAGTTGCGTGCGCAGCTGCACAGGAACCACAGACACCCCCATTGCTGGCACATTGTGTCACATGGAAACTGCGCGCATGTACGTGCGGGATCTGAGGGGCATCGGATCGGCACCACTACTGTGCAGGAAACTCTGCTATAAAAGGGATTGGGGGTGGGTGAGGGGTTAAAATAGTTTCAAGTACTGTACTTGCCTCTCCTGGCCACTTCTGCTCACATTTGTTTAACGTTATTTTTCTGTTCCAAAAATGTTTTCTTCTTCTCCTGTGCCATAAAAAAGACTTGATGCACTTCACAAAAAGTGCTGTCAAATACATAAAGTAAACAAAGTGAAAACACTCTCTCTCTCATCTTCATGAAATTCCAGCTATTACTCAAGAAAAGGTTGGGGGGGGGGTTGCCCCCTGAGATGAAAGTGACAGTTATAAATGACAAAAACCACTTTTTCAACATCTCATCATCCTGTCCAAACCACCATTTAAAAGGAGTAGAAAATATGACCAGAAAATAGTTTATTTACTAGCTGATGCTTCCAAAGCTCAACCCCAACAAGTGGCCAGCCCTGTAGTCCTGATCCTGAAAACCACTTAAACACGTGCTTCACTTGAAGTCTGACTTAATGGGATTACTCACCCACTCAAGCATTTTACAGGAGGAGCAGGGCTACAGTGGACAGTTTAAAGAAAATATACTGTAACACTTTCACTGCAGAGGCCATGTCTAGCTGCACCTTCAAATTCCTAGGTACTGCGCAAACTCAGGAAATCCCAGAGTCACAGCCCATGCTAGTCGCCACCATGGCCAGGATCCAGCCATCCGACTGGGAGTAAACCTGGTTGGGATTTGCCATGGTGGCCATCATTAGCCACCAAGGCTGCCCATCAGGGTTGGGTGCATGAAACATGGGGCTGGGATGGACGACCACTCATCCGCCCAGCTCCCCGCCATCCCTGGTGGTGATGAGGCCCCCATCACATCAGTTCAGATCCTGACCACGGTGGCAGCCTAATCCCGGAGGGGGTAAGTCCGTGGTGGTGCTCAAATGCCATCACATTTGTTTTCACTCATGGTGTGTACCCAATTTGGAGTCACAACCCATAGCTTGAGAGCATCTCTGATCTACGTGTTGTTTATAGAAATTTAATTTAAACAAAGGGAACACCTCCCACCCCCAAGAGCTCTCTTATTTCACCATAATCCGCTGGTTAATTTATTACTGGCTTCAAACAGAAAGTGGCCTAGGGGAGAAGCTAGGATAAAGTTAATCAGAAGGGGAATAAGGAAACCACCACCATAGAGAAGGAAATCTCCCTTCATCTCATGATGGGTGAAAACAAGCAAGACAGGGGCAAGTTGGATACCCTGGCCACCCTAGGGAGGGCCACCACAGCCATCACACTTTGGGACCACAGGGAGGGCCGTCCAAATGAGCAGCACTCCCCCCAACCCCTTGGGAGAATCCAGGCAGGAAGACTGCCATCACAAATCCCTCCATGCCACAGGTCGGTCGAAAAGCTGTCCACACAGGAAAGGAGTCCCGTATCCCTGCTGCACAGCATGATCAGACCCACAGGAGGAGCTGCCATCAACCAGCTAATGGGGGGGGGGGGCAGGAAGAGTGCGCTCACCTCGGCCGCCAAATAGCGGCCGGAGAAGCTGTTTGGCACCAGGGGTGAGCACGCTCCTCCATACTCTTTCGTGGCCAGGGTGAGTTCAGTCCTCCAGGCCCAGTCCTCAGACCTCACCTCATGGTTGGGCTGCACAGACCAACCAGATGGGAGGTGGCCCTGTGGCCCCATATTATCCCAGGTGAGACAATAGTAGCCCATGCTGCATCACTGACCTTCTCCAGTCAATACATCCCATAGCAGGCAGGCATCTGCCCCAAAAAGGAAGTGGGTGAACAGCTGGTGACCAACTAACTGACTGGCTAGTGAGTTGCAGGCTGGTTTTTCACTCAGTGTTCCAATGTACAATTACCTTGGTTGTAGCAAACAGATGTTCATGTTATTTCAAGGAAAGCAAAGGGTTAATGTGAATGAGCACTGACTGGGCTGTGGTTAATCTTATAGAAGTAGTACTAATTATGTGTCTATTTTATTATTTATGGAAATATTATTGTTTTTATTGTTTTTATTGTGAGCTGCCCTGAGCTGCCAGAGGCAGGAGGGGGGGCGGGATAAAAGTAACTGTATAAATAAAATAAAATAAAATAAATAAATACATATCACCTACAATGTGCCTGGGGCTGAACAGCCAGAAACAGGCTCCTGTCCAAAGGAGTTTACAGGGGCTCTAGAATGGACAAGGGGAGGGGCATCTCCATATCATTACACAGCGTGCACCAGAAAGGTACAAGTACCTACACCAGCCTGAGGTCTAATAGACCTCTCAAACCCCAGCAGCTAGCCTTCTCCAGGCCCAGGTTTTAACCTTACTGACACACTGACAGGGCACCCTCTGGGCAAGGTAAAGATAATTACTCCAAATCAAACACCTTCACTGAAAATGAACTATTATCCACAGACTGAAACAAGCATAGTCTGTTCAGAAGGTGTAGGAAGATGTTACTTGTTCCAACACATCACTTTTTAATTCCTTAGAGAAGCATGAATAGTCTAACAACTAAACCTTACTATCTTCCTAGAAATCCCATTTGCCTCCAATGCCTATTACTAATCTGTCCCCAGCAGTATAATATATTGTCTTCCCCCCTCCCTTTAATCATGCTTCTTTACTAGCACAATGATTGCAGATCAATTTAAACCTAACAGGCAACCACTGCATGATTTCACTTTACAGCATGCCTGAGTCACATTTTAATGAAGAGCAACACTAACTCTCATTTTACCCCAGCCTTGGTCTTCTCCCTCCCAAGGACATTTGTTAAGATTCTGTATACTTTTCACCTTCCCTCCTTCCCTCCCGCTTTACCCCCAAACACTATTTTGTCATGAATTTTGTCATCAACCGGTCATATCTGCTAAGGACGTTGGGGCCGATCCCAACCCCCACGGATCCCATGTGCAGCCGCATGCACACGAAAACCACACGTACCGCCATTGCCGGCACATAGTGCTGCACAGAAACCAAGTGCATGCGCGCACTCACAAGGGATCCGCGGGACCTGGGATCAACCCCATCTAGCAGCACACAAGCCAGTCTGGTGGTTGTGGTGCTAGTCTGAGATTTTTGTTTTAATGGGTCCAATTCCTTGCTCTGCCACATACATTCTGCATGAACATGGGCAAGATCACTTAAATTACTTCCTCTCCTTTAAAGTGTAGACAATAGCACGTCCTTACCCCCCCAAGGTTGTTAGCAAGGCTAAATATATATGACACGACTAGCACAATTCTGACGTTATCTGGCAACAGCACTGGCAGCAAGTCCCATTCACTCTATTGAGATTCAAGTTGGTGTGAAAGGCTAGTGCCAAATGGCTTCAAGGTTGTGCCATAAGAGTCTGCTAATTACTCATACTACAGTAATGCAGGGAGGGGGGAACAGAAGGATTGTAAGTATCATGAACAGACAGCACCTGTTGCTTAAGATAGAGATGGAGACACTGCCAACACACTATGCATTTAGGAGCAGCACAGCAAACACTTTCTTTAGAGAAAGACGGAGATGACATTGATTTGTGACACATGTATGTTTGCATGCTATTAAGTGCTGCTTAACGTCAATTAAATGTTTTCAGAAGCAATGGGACTATCATTCATGGCTGCATCCATTTATACATGTCTGGAGATTAATTCAATTTCAGTTATAAATTTTAGTATGCCACCTAAAAGGGTTTCCTGAAGATATTGATGATTCATAACTAAAATTCCTTGTAGCTGTTGGGGCTGATCCCAAGCCCCGTGTGTGTGCCATGCATACTCACGTGTTCCTGCGCAGTTTGCACGTGTGCTGCTGGCCTCATGCCAGAGGTGCATGTGGCTTACGTGTGCCTACACACCACATGTGCTCCGCACTTCTGTGGGGCTTGGGATCAGCCCCACTGGCAGTAATATTGTTTTGTGACTCTATTAATTCCACTGTCTTCTGCAGTTAAAACAAGAAAAAATAAAAAAATAAATCCACTTTTCATATAAATGTCTGACATTTTTGCTAAAAGCCAGGAGGCTTTTTTCCCTGGCAATATTAAATGTTTTTCCTTCAGCCCTGGTGGAGGGGAGTATAGAGGCATTTCCTTTGCTGAACGGCTTTGTCCTTGTAAACTAAGCCAGATTGAGTCAATGAGCCATATTTTACTGCATTGTGTATTTTATATAGAAGCACGCAGTAAATAATTTCCCCATTAATTATTCCCTACCTAGGAAGAACTCTGGAGTTTTATGTTAGTTTCTTGCTGGGTGATCATTCCTCATACATCACGGAGAAGGTAACAAAATATCTAATGCAGGTATATATTTTTAAGATGGGGAAAGTTGAATCCCAGCAAACCTTTAAGTATATGCAAGCCTGTAAAATCCATTGGTTTGTTCATGGTAGGATTGATTGACATGGACCATGATGGAGAATGTTTTCTCGTTTTTATTTATTCCCTTTTGGGGGCATTTTATAGATTATTTTTTATATGTATTGGGGTTATATGTATGTTGTATGCAATGGCCTTTTTGGCTAAGCAATAAAGTATTATTAATTATTATTATTATTATTATTATTATTAAAGACATTTTTGCTATTTCTGCTCAGTCAGACTGTCCAGGGTTGTTTTCCTGATTAAGGGGCCGATCCCAAGCCCCATGGATTCCGCACACACTCCCATACGTGCGGTTTTCACACAGTACTATGTCCCGGAAATGGGTGTGTGCATGGTTACTGCACAGCTCCATGCATGCATGGCTGCACACAGGTTCCGCAGGACAGGGGATCGGTCCCAATGACTATAATTCTGAACCCAGTGAAGTAAATGTAAAACTTCCTTTTTCTTTAATGGCTGAAGACTGCATCGTAAATCTCTTCATATTAAAATATATGTCCAAACATCTCCCCCATTCTTTAACCCTCAGCAGTATCAATGGCTGGTAGTGCAGTTTACTAAGTAAAATGCAAAAGAGCAAATAACTTCGTGTTGTTACAACTTTGACAAATCAAAGCAGATGGGGACAGAATTTACAATTCGTTAAATCTGCACATTCTGCCTTATTCTAAGAGCTGCAAACTGGTTTAATATGTTCTCTTTTCCTGGGCTAATGCTATGGAATAGATTTCTTCACATTGCCTTACTTCAAAAACAAGATCCTGCCCCCAGTCATGATGTGGCCATGGCTGATAGCACCTGTCAGTCAATGCCCCGCAGTGGTGCTTCCCATGGGGGGCAAGCACAGCTCACCACAAAAGATGCCCTGCCTAGGGTAGCCTTACCCCAACTGGGGTAAGGCTGCTCTGCGTCATGTCCTCAGAATTCTTCTGAGGACGCATCATGGAACAGCCAGCTGTTTGCCCCACCCCGGGGTGGGAAAAACATCTGGTGGGCACCAGCCACATGATACACTGCATCATGTGGCCCGACTTCCCAGAGTGGAATAAGGTTACCCATGGCGTGGTACACCCACCCCCCCACCCCGTCTCGTGTGGCTGCTCCCCATGTTTTACCTCCTTAACACGGTAGGAAAATTAAACAACAGCATTTGCACCAACCTATGTATTTCTTTGTGGGTTGAATATTCAAATTATCTGCCCTACAAGCATTTGATTAGTATAGGTCCCACCTACTTTAAGTTAGAGGGAAAGGCAGAGAACATTGGCTGATTTTCTCTTTTTGTGATAGAATGCACTCAGTCTTCTACTGAAATCAAACCTAAAGAGTTTGGCAATAAGTGATACAGAAAGATCCTTCAGACACAATGAAGACCCTCAAGTGGTTAGAACAATGGTCCCACAGCAGCCAGGAAACAACTAACATTTGAATAGTTATGATTTTTTTTTCACCTTAGCTGCAGGTCACATGATTTTGAAAAGATGCTAGCAATGGGAGTGATGTAGCAGAGTAAGCTGATCCCATAATGTAGTGATGAAACAGTGGGAGTGGGCCAATTAGTCACTCTCATCCCAGCTAGAGCGGAAGTTCCCAAACTGTAGGTCATGACCTCAGGAGTTACATCATCTCCTGATAGTTTCCGATTGATCGTTTCTGGATATCTTTAAGGCTGTTTGGTGTCACATTTATATGCACCTCAAAATGGAATCACAGGAAGAGTAAGAGTTCAAGTCTGCTTTAGATAAAGGTGCATTATTAACCATGTAGCCACCAGAGAATCTACAACACAGGAACGAAAAGCCCTATATTACTGTCATTTTTACAAGCAAACAAACATGCAAGCAATCAGCCTATCACAAGATTCAGATCTGAATCCTTGACCTATAAGCCACCTTTTCACAGTGCTGCCACCACAGTTACAGAAGGAAGGGCTGGCTTCTGTATTTAATTCAGCCACCAGGAGAAGAACTCTGCTTAGTGCCCAGACAGCTGGAGAGCCATCTGTAAAACTACCATACCAGCAGTAGTGGTGTGGTTGGGTAGCTAAGCTCTGTAGCTGTTATGCCAAGAGTCCTGGTTTCTAGCCTGCCCACTATCTATGTTAATATCTGTTTTAAATTATTATTTATTAAAAACAACAACAACAACAATGGAGCAGCTCTTAGTTTCTCAGCTCAAGGTGCAATCCTCCAACCATTCAAGTCAATGGGTGCTGAGCCTGCACACACATGTACTTTCTCCCCAGTTTGAAGCCAGAATGGATACCCAAACAGAATAGGGGCAAATAGCGGTTTGGGCACATTTTGGCAGACCTGACACAAAACTGGCGAAACAGATATGATATTTATTTACTGCAGATATTCATTTCAGCTCCATGTTCAGTAAGGATTAGTTTCCAATTACCTTATACTAGCCAATTTGTAGAACTACTTTGACAATTCATTAACACATTTGGGAATTATTTCATTTTACATAACAAATCTCACACAGGCAATAAAGTGATTAAATACGAACAATATTTTTCTTTATTAATTTCTTCTTAGTAATTACTAAACGCTATGCAATCCCTTTCTGCCACTGTCAGAAAGAAATATGGCTACAACAAAGAAGAAAAATCCCAGTTAGGTTATTTTGCAGGAGCTGCTATTTTGCAGGAGAGTGCGGGATAGGAGAATTGGTTACCTACCTTCGTGAATTCCTTTCTCTCTTACTCTTCTGATCCTCCTTCGCTGGGTATCTCTTCTGCTGGCCGATAGGAGGCAGATGACTCATTTCTTTGTGCGCATGCGCGCCAGGAGCTACCCGGTTCCTCAGTCCATAATATAGCCGAGTGCCCCTGTAATCAGTATCACCTGGAAAAACATAACTTCAGCAGAAAAAATGTAATACGTTAAGAACAAAACATCAACAATTAGTTGAACTGGGACCGAACTTGGTCAAGTTACAAAACAGGTGTATAAGTGAGATGCTGAGTGCTGTACGGCAGGGAGGGTCGGAGGAGGATCAGGAGAGTAAGAGAGAAAGGAATTCACGAAGGTAGGTAACCAATTCTCCTTTCTCCTCTTACCTCCTTCTCCTCCTCCGCTGGGATGTACCAGAGCCAAATCCCTCCTCTACGGGTGGGAGCCGACAGCACTGGGAGCCTCCAGTACTGCCTGCAGTACCCGCCTGCCAAAGGCAGCCTCAGCTGATTGAAAAATATTGATCTTGTAATGCCTTATGAAGGTATGTGGGGACGCCCAGGTTGCGGCTCTACAAATCTCCTCGTAGGAGGCTTGTGCCTTAAAGGCGTACGAGGTGGCCGCACTGCGAACTGAGTGGGCCCAGATCTGTAAGGGGGGAATCCTCCCGCCGGCCTTGTAGGCTTCAATAATGGCTTGTTTTACCCATTTAGACAACAAGGTTTTAGATGCCTTGAGACCCTGAAGAGCTGGTCGAGTGTTAACAAAAAGGGCCGTGGATTTACGAAAGGACTGAGTCCTGGACAAATAAATTTTTAGCGCTCGTCTGACATCTAGCTTGTGCCAGACCTTTTCCTTTTGGTGAACAGGATTGGGGCAAAAAGAAGGGAGCACCAACTCCTGGGCCCTGTGAAAATACGAATTTACCTTCGGGATGAAGGCCGGGTCCAACCTAAGTACGACCGAATCTGGTCGAAAAATGCAAAAATTGTCCTCCATGGACAGTGCACTCAGCTCCGAAACTCTTCGAGCTGACGTGACTGCCACCAAGAAGACTGTTTTTAGTGTCAGAAGATATAAGGATATATGTTTCAATGGCTCAAAAGGAGGTCTTGTCAGAGCCTCTAAGACCAAATTAAGATTCCAGGAAGGTACCCGGTGAATAACAGGAGGGGACAGAAGCCTGGCCGCTCGGATGAATCTTCGAACATGAGCGTGCGTGGAAATAGGTCTACCAGTTTCAGCTCTTAAAACGGCATCAAGGGCAGCCGCCTGCCTAGCTAAGGTATTTGCCCTGAGACCCTTGTCTAGACCCTGCTGTAAAAACTCTAAGACTTGAGGCACTCGTGCCCGTCTAGGGTCCAAGTCTTTTCGCCTTGACCAGTGAGCAAAGGTTTTCCAAGTACTTTGGTACGACCTCCTGGTGGCTGGTTTTCTAGAGCTTTGGAGGGTATCCAGAACTGGTTCCGAATAACCCCTTCGTCTTAGTGCAGCGCGTTCAATCGCCAGGCTGTCAACTGTAGAGTCTGGACGTCTGGGCAGGAAATGGGACCCTGACGAAGAAGGTCTGACCGCAGCGGAAGTTTCCTGTACTGGCCTTGACTCAGTTGAATGAGCTCCGAGAACCAGGGTCTCCGGGGCCACCAGGGAGCGATCAGGATTAGGAGCGCTCTCTCCCTGCGCGCTTTTGCGACAGTGCGTAGAAGCAGTGGAAACGGAGGGAAGGCATAGAGTAGCCCCTGCGGCCAGGGCTGGTTCAGGGCGTCGATTGCCTCCGCCTGCTGGCATGGATCCCGTGTCATGAAGCGGGGCAGCTGAGTGTTGTTCCTCGATGCAAACAGGTCGATGACAGGGACTCCGAACCAGCCCACAATGCTCTGGAACACTGCCTTGTTGAGCATCCACTCGTGAGGCTGCAATACCTGGCGACTGAGCCAGTCTGCGGTGATGTTGTCTTGGCCCCTGATGTGGAGTGCTTTCAGGGAAAGAACATGGGATTGGGCCCATCGGAATAGACGTGTTGCTTCCCGATGGAGTTGGGGCGACCTGGATCCGCCCTGATGGTTGATATATGCCTTGGCTGTGGTGTTGTCTGTGTAAATGAGTAGGTGACGATTGGTCCCGGAGGGGAAGATGTGTTGAAGGGCCAGGCGAGCGGCCTTCAGCTCCAGGAAGTTTATTGGTTGTTTCGCATCCTGGGGGGACCACAGTCCTTGCACCGAGCGTGTCGCCGTGTGCGCCCCCCAGCCTGTCAAGCTGGCGTCTGTCGTGATTATGTCCCTCGGGGGGTCTGTGAGGGGGACCCCTTGCAGGAAGTGTGCGGGCTCTAACCACCAGGACATTGAGTTTTTTAGGTGTCCTGGTATGAGTACCCAGGGATTCAGCCCGCTCGTGAGCTCTCGCTGCAAAGGAGCTAGCAGCTTCTGCAAGTGACGAAGGTGGAACCTGCCCCATGTCACCTGGGCAGTGCAGGAGACTAGCAGGCCCAGGAGTGAAGCGAGTGACTTGAGTCTGAGGCGACGTGCTGATCTGAGGGTTGCCACCAGCTTCCTTATCCTCCGTGCCCTGTCTGGTGGCACGAACGCGCGGTCGGAGGTGGTATCGATGACTACACCCAGATGTTGAAGTGTTCGTGTCGGAGTCAGATGGCTTTTCTCCAAGTTGACGAGAAACCCGTGCTGTTCCAGATAGAGGATAGTCCTGTTGAGATCCTCTATGGTCTTCTCCGGTGACTGGGCTCGGATCAGGAGATCGTCTAAGTAAGGATGGATGTGAATGCCCTCCATCCTGAGGTTCGCCACCAGGGGGATCAGCACCTTGGTGAAAGTCCTGGGTGCTGATGCCAGTCCGAAAGGAAGGACTCGAAACTGCCAATGTTGGTGGCCGTAGGCGAAGCGTAGCCACTTCCGGGAGGTCGATCTGATCGGGATGTGGAGGTAAGCGTCCTGTAGATCCAGGGATACCATCCAGTCGAGTTTGTGAATGCTGTGACAAATGGAGGTTACTGTCTCCATTTTGAACCTTTTCTTTGTCACATGCTGATTTAGTGCCTTCAGGTCCAATACTGCTCTCCAGGTCCCGGTCTTCTTTGCCACGAGGAAAAGAATGGAGTACATTCCCAAGAACAGTTGGGTCAGCGGCACCTGTTCTATTGCTCTGGAGTTGTGTAGTCTCTTGATTTCGCTTTTCATTGCGTGATGTTTTCCTGGATCCCTTGAAGCGGGGGAGACCAGAAATCTGCTTGGAGGGGGGGAGTCGAATTCGACAGCGTATCCCTGTTCCACGCAGGATAGGACCCAGGCGTCTGAAACCGAGAGAGCCCAAACCTCGTGGAAGAGTTGGATCCTGCCCCCGACCTGCTGGGCGGAGCAGTCAGGAGTCCTGCCTGGGTTGAGTGGCAGGGGGGCCTCTAGATCTGCGCCTGTCATACCTGCCCGAGCGGAAGCCCCTCCCTCTGCCCCGGAAGGCAAAGTTGGTAGTATACGCCCTCTGTGACGGTGCTTGGAATCGTCTGTACGGGGCTGAGAAGCCCCTGAAGCGAAAGGGCTGCTGTCTAAAGGAACCCCTTTTACTGGACAATTGCTGGAGGGTCTTAGTCTTATCCTTACTGGACGCCTCCTCCAAGACCTTCTCCAGGCACACACCAAACAATCTTGAGCCTTTGTATGGGGAGGCAGTAAGTAAGTTCTTTGCGGTGACATCCCCATCCCAGGAGCGTAGCCAAAGCCGACGCCTAGCGGCCACATTGTTGGCTACGGATCTGGCTGACCATATTAAGTTGTCAGTGGTCGCGTCTGCTAAAAAGGCGGCCGCCATGTGTACCCTGGAATTCAGGCGTTGAGCCTTACCCTCTGAAATTTCGGGGTCTTGGAGCTCCTGGAGCCAAGCTAGCATGGCTCTTGCAACATAGGAGGACGCTATTCCTATCCTCAGGGCTGCCGAAGTGGATTCGGAAGCCTTCTTTAGAGCAGTGTCCACCGCCCTATCCGTTGCGTCCCGGGGGTGGCAATCCCCCTCAGTGGGGAACACCGTGTGCCTAGCTAGGGAAGCAGCCCCCGCGTCCACTTTAGGTGAACGGAACAATGGAGCCTTTCTCCTGGAGAACGAGTAAAGGGAATCCTGAGCCCTATTCATTTTAAAATTCTTATCAGGCTGCTTCCATTCTTGCAGAACCAGCTTCTCAAAGGCCTTGTCTAAGGGGAGGCCCTGGTCTCTGCCATGAACTGATGGAATGTATAGGCGTGTATCCTCTTCCTGGGAGTCAGAGGAGTCCCGCTTAGGAGGTTTCTCCTGTAACTGCAGGGTTTTTATCACGTGAGCGATAAGCTCATTCCTGTACTGACCAGGAAATTGCCTCTCTGCATCGTGAGACTCTGTAGTTTGTTCGACCCATTCGCCCTCCTCTAATTCTGATTGGGAGTGCTCGGAAGCCGAGGAGTGCTCGGTCTGCCCATGCTCGGAAAGGGCCTGGATCAGGTCAACCTGCTGGCCCTCTTGGTCACTTTCGGCTGAGGACCGAATAGAGTGACGAGTGTCAACGGAGGGGCGTCTAGGTCTCTTTGTGCCAGAGGTCCCTGCCTTGGCCTTAGGCAGAGGCTTGGGCTGCCGCTTCCTACTAGGTTTGGGCAAGTTCCCCAGGGTGGCCAAGATCTCTCCAATAGATTTCTCTATGGAGGCCAGGCGTACTTGCGTGTCTTGTTCCTGGGAGGGGGCTGCCAATGGAGGGGGGGTGGCCCCGCGGGGGGGCTGTCCCGTGCTCATGGCCTGTGCAAAGAAAGATAAGGGAAAATCAGGCACGTAAGGGTTAACTCTCCACCGGAGGGAGCCCAGACTGGCTGTCTCCGCTCTGGACTAGGAGGAGCCACGAGAGGCTGTTGCTGGGGAGAAGACCAGCAGCGCTGCCTCTGCCCAGCAGGGGGCTGGCACGTGCTGTTGCTAGGCAAGATGTCTGCCCCTGTAGCAAATATTAGGCCACACAGCATGCTTGGGAAAAGACCCGTAACGCTGCCTCTGCCCTGCAGGGGGCCGGCACATGCTGTGGCGAGGTAGAAAAATCCCTCGTGCGATAAGGCCTGGCCTCCTTGTAAAGAAGGAACCCTCGTGACACAATAATGGCTGGGGAGACTCCGAGGCCCAGCAGCGCTGTCCCCGAGTTCCCCGCCTAGGGCTTATGGTAGAAAACGGCCGTTGCGGCCCCACTTGCTCTCGGGCGTGGCGCGCCACCCCGGAGCTATTCCCTGCTCGTTTTGCCCTTTTCGCTTTTTGCGATTGGCCCCCGGTGTTCGCGGGTGCGGCCATGCCGCCCCGGAGTTACCGCTGCTTGTATTATAGGCTCCCAGTCATGGGAGTAAAGTATGGCCCCAGAGCTCTCGGGCGCGGCGCGCCGCCCCGGAGCTGAACTTTCGGCGGGCGGAGGGGGGGGGAGAGAAGCTTCTCCAACTGCCCCTATTCCCTCACCTGCCCAGTACTCTGAGGCCCTTTACTTTCTTTTTCTTTTTCTTCTTTCAGAGCCCTCGAGCTCCCGCGGAACGCGTCCTATGCGGCCGAGGCAGATGACAAGACTGAGGAACCGGGTAGCTCCTGGCGCGCATGCGCACAAAGAAATGAGTCATCTGCCTCCTATCGGCCAGCAGCAGAGCTACCCAGCGGAGGAGGAGAAGGAGGTAAGAGGAGAAAAACATATTTCAAAATAAATAAATAAAATAAATGTTTGCAACTATTTAGACACTATGAGAGTAAGAGAACCGCTTGTCATGCTCCACCACTCCTCATATTGAATCCTTTCAAAACCATACTCCCATTATCCTCTGCGGCCATTATGCTCATGTAGCAGTTCTGTGTAGAGAGCTCTCTCTGTATTAGAAAAGAAACCGTATTCAGCTCTAACAAAAGAAAATAATTTCTAACCTAGTTATGATTGTGAATAACACATTTCCCTGCCTCGGTTTGTGAAGGGCACTAAATGCAAAGTGCAGGCTCAATTTTCATTCTCATTTATGTATGACTTTCTCCATCATTTATTATTTTCACATAGGTCTCTGATTATTTTCTCAGGGCTTTAGGATTCTTATCATTTGCAGTTTGCTGTGTTTAAAGATGGAGATTTACCATGTTCAATGAATTTTAAAATCAGTTCTCTCCTTGGGGATCAGCTCAAGTGTCTCTTTATTTACAGAGTTGCCTTCTTGGTTATGCACACAGTTCCACTTTATTCACAGGCTCTGCTGGTCAGGCACAGTCCCTTCTGACCAATGCAAAACCTTAAACCTTGGGGAACACCCTCTCAGCAACTGGGTTTGTTTGGAAATTGAGCTCAGTCCATCTCCTCTCCCCTCAAGCCTTTCACACAGTCTCTCAGTACAATGGATTTCCGCAACCAACCCCCACTCAGGCTTTCTAGGGTTTGGACTGACCTAGCTACGCCCTAACCCAGGTCCAAGGCAATCAAGCATGATCCACTCTCACTTTAGCATTTTTCTGGGCCTCAAGTAGCACCTTCGCTACTCTGATGGTGCTAGCTCCCTTAAAAGGCCAGAGGCGCTACGGGCACTCTGCCCTGCCACAATTAACATATTCTAGTAATAAGCCATTCCTGGTTATTTTGTTTTCAAGCTCCATATTCCTGTGTACTTCTATCAGGAATTTCTTGCATGTCCATTACTTTTTAAATTAGGTAGAACAGTGGTTTAGACTAAAAATCTCTGGTTATTTGGAGGATGATGATGATGATGATGATGATGAGCAAGCATTTATATAGCGCTAGCAATGTACCTGGTGCTTTACAAAGTAATTGAATAGACATGATCCCTGCCCTAGGGTTTACAATCTGAGAGACGGGGGGTGGGGGACAAAGGAAGGGGAACAGAGGGAGAGACAAGGAGAGTAACATTCACGAGGATGCGAGGTCCCAGGTGCACACGCTTGGGAATGATGCCTGGTTGGTCCATGTGGTGAGGATATGGTACACAGACCTTAGGTAACAGCTTGTACTGGATGGAGGGTATCAGCAGGAGTTAGGTGAGGGAAGCAGGAAGTCGGGGAGGACAGAGCGGAAGAGGTGGGTCTTGAGAAGGGATTTCAAGGTACGAAGGGAGGGGGCGAGGCAGATGTGGGCAGGGAGGGTGTTCCATGCATGGTGGGCAGCTAGGGAGAAGGGATGAAGGGGGTTAGGGGAGCGGGGGAGGCATGGGAGGGCAACAGAGGGGACAGAGGAGGAGCGGAGTTCACAGACTGGTGTACGGAGGGAAATTAGTGCAGAGAGGTAGGGGGGAGCAAGGTTGTGAAGCACTTTATAGGTGAAGACTAGGAGCTTGTGCAGGATTCGTTCAGGAAGGGGGAGCCTATCTCAATAATGTGTATGTATGTATGTCAACAATGGCCTACAGTCACGTTTTTAATAAATTTGAAATTTGAAGAGGAGAGGAGGGGCTGTACGTGGTCGAAGTGACGGGCGAGGTGGGATGACCTTGGCAGCACAGTTTTGGACGGAGATAAGGGTCGAGTGGAGGAGGCCAGTGAGACGGAGGTTACAGTAACTGAGGCAAGAGATGACCAGGGCATGAACAAGGGTTTTGGAAGAGGAGACAGGGAGAAAAGGGTGGATCTTAGCAATGTTACGGAGGGAGAAGCGACAGGATTTGGCAACAGAGTCGATGTAGGGTTTAAAAGAAAGGGGTGATTCAAAGATGAAGTCTAAGCTACGGGCTTGGGGGACAGGAAGGATGGTGACCCCATCAATGAAGATCAACAGGGAAGAGGGAGAGGAAGGATGAGGGGGGAAGAAAAGGAGTTCAGTTTTAGCCATGTTGAGTTTGAGTTGACGTTGAAACATCCAGGTAGAGATGTCAGAGAGACAGCTGGTGAGCTGAGTTTGTATAGATGGAGAGAGAAAGAGGGAGTCGAGAGATAGAGTTGAGTGTCATCAGCGTACAGGTGATATTGGAAGCCATGGGAGGCAATGAGTTTGCCTAGGGACAGGGTATAGATAGAGAAGAGAGGGCCAAGGACAGAGCCAACCAGAGTGGAAGGGAGGAGGAGGAGGAGTTGTCAAGAGACACACTGGAGTGGTCAGAGAGGTAGGAGGAGAACCAGTCTAGGACGGGGCCACGGAAGCCAAGAGAGTGAAGTGAGTGAAGGGGTGAAAATTATGTATGATAATTTTATTATCATTTTGACACTGCTCAGTCACTCCAGAGGCAGAGTTTTGATCCACCTCCATTCATGCACAGGTATCAAATATTCTTTCTAGCTTTTGATATTGATGCTCCTATTAAGATGAGAGTTCATCAACAGGGAGCCAGACTAATTTGTTAGATTCTCTATAGTTGGTAATTACAGCCAGAGCGTTGTATTTATCAGAAAAATGGTTTCAGATACTACACCGTCAGCCCTGGTTTCCTATGGCTTTCTGGGCACAATTCAAGGTGCTGGCTAAGACCTTTAAAGACCTAGATGTCCTGGGCCCCACATATCTGAAAGACCGCCTTTCCTGCCATGCTCCACCGCAACCCCCACAGTCAGCTTCAAGCACTTTCCTGTGGGTATCACATGCAAATCTTGTTCATACGACAAAGGCCTGCAGAGAGGCATTATCAGTTGCTGCCACAGTATTGTGGAACTCCCTTCCCCCTGGATGTCCATCAGAGCTCAAGCCTGAATACATTCTGGACAGTGGCAGCATAAAATCTTTCTTTGGGGCAAAGTGTTTGGCAGGTGGGGACAGGGGTTGGGGATGGGTTTAGAGGCAAGGGTGGGCTTGTTGTTTTTAAAAGGGATTTTAATGTATTTTGTGTTTTTAATATTGTAAGCTGCCCTGAGCCTTAGGGGAATGGTGAGGTAGACATTTAAATAAATAAAAAATATAGCCATGAATTTTTGTAGATACAGTGCTGTGATCATGGTGGATGCTGCATCAAGGAACAAAAGCAAAGTTAATCTCAGCTTCTGGTTTGGTCCATGGAACTTTGGACTAGAAATGTGCTGCAGATGCTAGGACTGTCCTGCTGGATCATCTGTCACGTTTTGATACTCTTTTTATAAGAAGGGGAAAAGGCTAGGTTTCCCAGCTGAACTGGTCATACTGTATTGGACCTTTTTCTCCATATAAATTGAGTTTTACCCTTTACTTTGAGGTCCAGCTAGCAAAGCAAGTATTGTAAAAATGACAATACATTTATAAATAGAGGAACATGAGACTTTTGATATATAAAAATATATGCAAAGTTTACTTAAATATAAATAGAAAGTATCAGTAGCTTACATAGAATGGTATGATTGCCAATCAAAGTTACATGATCTTAAAACATTTCTATCTTAAGAAAAAGCTTGTAAAAGCTTAACATATGCACAATTCATTGGCTCAAAGATATCAAGAATTTATACATTACATTGTATCCAGATCTTTCCCTTTGTCTGCCATAAAGATGTTAAATGAGAAGGAAATCCAATGATATTTGGGATTTCAATCTAAGGAAAGCCAGGCTGTCTCTCTCTATAAAAGCAAATGCCTGTTAGAAGGATCACATTACTAAGTAGTGTCATCATGACATCAGATACATGTCAGTCAGTAAGGAGATACACTGAATTCTAATTGGCTCTCTTAAAGAAACCAATCAGGTTTTGACTTCTTTCAAAGTTTATCAAGGTTTAATACTAAATAGAAACCTTGTATTTTTATCAGAGATAATTGTGAGATTATAGAGAGAATAACCAGATCTGTTAGCTATTTCAACTATAAATTAATAGATATGTTAGCTGGAATAAACTAACAAATCCTCCTCCTTAGTCTGGAGATTCTTCTGAATAGTGCTATCTGTCATTTAGACACCTAGAGATAACATTCCAGACATCTTGTCTTGAGAAAACCTAAGCTGACCAGAGGGAGTTAGGCTAGCTAAAAGGGGCCTCATTTTATAGCTTAGCCATTTGGTTGTTTCCTTGGCAACAGTCAAAGTTCAGATGGGGAGTTTTAGAAAAAACTTCTATTGGAATGTGGCTATTGGGGCCCTATTTGGACCTTGCTAGTCACAGAAGCTGATTTTAAAAATCAATGCTGTAAAACACAATTAACTAACATTAAAACAGAAAGTTAACATATAAAAACTCAAAGTTAATACATTTAAAACACAGATAGCCAAAATATATAGGCTTATAACAGGAAATACAGGACACATCCCTATGTGGGATGGTCACTGAGTATGGCAAGCTCACTGCCTATAAATTAGAGGAAGAAAGAACAGAAGCACTGATTCCAAGTCACAAGAAATATTAATTCCACTCTATTCTGCACTGGTCAGACCTCACCAGTAGGACTGTGTTCAGTCTGGGGCACCTCTTTTGAAGAAGAACATTGACAAATTGGAAAAGTTTCAGAGGAGGGCAACAAAGGGTCTGGAAAGCAAGTCTTATGGTGAAAGGTTGAAGGAACTGGGTATGTTTAGCTTAAAGAAAAGAATATGAAGAGATACGATAGTGTCAAGAAGATGGCAAGGAACCATTCTCCATTGCTTTAGAGGACAAGACTAGAAATAAATGGACTTAAATTACAAGAGACTGAGGAATTACTTACCCAACAGTAAGAGCCATTTGTCAATGGGAAAAGTCACTTATGGGGGCTGTAAGCTTTCGGTCACTGGATTTTTTCAAAAACAATCTAGATGTTGCACCTCCAAGAAGGTGGTTGGAATATATGACCATTGAGGTCCCTTCCAATTCTATGATTCTAAGTGAGAAAACAGCAGAAGCCCTCTTTTTCAAATGTTGGATATGGGAAGGCGGACATTGTTCACTCTGGGACCTCACTGGAGATTCGAGTTTTTGCTAGCAGAGACCTTTTCTAGCAAAGAAAGTCTGAAGTATAGAGTCCTACCTGCTAGAATTGGAGATGTGTATGTTGGGGGGGGGAGTTATGGCCTCTGTGGGGAATTATCTGCATACCACCTGGTGATATGGGAGGCTTAAGGTGGGTGGGGATCTCCCTCGCTGGTTGGGCGGGACAGTCGGGGGTGGTGGTCTGTGAAGGAATAGGGTGGCTGGGGGGAGGATCGTAGCCATTGAGGTAGTGATGGGGCGGGGAGGGAGAGGTATCCTCCTGTGAGAGAGGATAGGGGAGTTTGGGAGGTGGGGGTCTCCCTTGTGGACCTGGCAGAACAGCCCCTGGGGGAGGGGTGGGTTGGAGGGGGTGTTCTGCGGCCACTGGGGTCGCGACAGGCCAGGGAAATTATGGTCCTTCCAGAAGGCATGTTAGATCTGTGAGGCAGGACAGGTGTTTGATACCTGTCCTGCTCAATGGCCCCCAGACAGATGGTGTGGTGATCGTTAACCAAAGGGCCCCTGGTCTAGGCTTGATCCTGGTTAACATGAGGTCAATTGCTAATAAGTAGGGCTAAGATTTTGTCACGGTAGTGACAGAAGTCATGTTTTTAGGGAATTCCCCCCCATACCATGACTTTTACAGCTTTTCCATGACTTTTGCCTAAAGAACACCAGAGGAGCCGCCTCTGACTCACCCCAGAAAAGAGAAGTGCTGCCGAGAAGAGCGGCGTGGAAACTGCAGTCAGCACCGGCTGTCACACTGAAGTCTCCGGGGTTCTCCAAAACTCACCCCTTTAGAGCATGGCGTGGTTAGAGGTGGAGGGCAGAGCTTGAGAAGTTCTGCCCAGAAGAGCAGTGTGGATACTGCACTCAGTGCTGGCTGCCATGCTCACGTGTTGCTCCAAACCGCTCGCCTTCTGAGCGTGGTGTGGCTAGAGGCAGAGGGCAGGGTCAGAGCTAGAAAGGGCATCCTGGAAGAGCCTCATGCCTTGCTCTACCTTCCCTCCTTCCTGGGGGTTTCATTCTAAGAGAGATAAGGAAGAGAGTGGGTTCCCTTTCCCTCTGCCTGGGTCTTTCACTCACAGAGAGATAAGGGAAAGGGGCAGGGGTTCCCTTTCCTCCTTCCTGGGGCTTTCATTCTAAGTGAGATAGGGGAAAGGGGGGGTCCCTTTCCTCCTGCCCCAGGCTTACAGTCTAATAATAAATTATGTTAAGAATCATTGAATAAAAGTAAAATGGAACTTTTTTTGACCTATGACTTTTCCATGAATTTTTATCTTTTCTACCATGACCTAGTCATGACTTTTTAGAAAAAATACCATGACAGAATCTTAGCCCTACTAATAAGTCAACAACAGTCTGGGAATTGATCCTGGATCAGGCAGCTGACCTTTCATGTATTACGGAGACCTGGCTGGGCACTGAGCCGGGGCCTATATTGGCTGATCTTGTTACAGCAGGGTACTTTGTCCAGCATCAGCTGCAGTCAGAGGGACGAGGGGGGGGGGTCACCATTATTTTTAAGGAGACATGGTCTGTGAGGAGATTTCCTATGCAAGCTATCATAGGAATCGAGGGCTTCCACCTCCAGCCATAATCTGGCTGGAGACAGATTGGAGTTGCTGCTGATATACCATGCACCCACCTGTACAGCAACTTCCCTGTCCGCTCTGACCGAGCTGGTGTCGGAGGTGGTCTTGCGGTCCCCCAAAGTTGTGGTCTTGGGGGACTTCAGTTGTCGGCCCTACCCATGTTGGCAGACATACCCTAGATATGATATTTTGCACAGACTTTGAAGCGAGGTATGTGTTCGTGGGGGAGGTGTCAGCAGTGCCCACATCATGGACGGTTCATTATCTCCTCCATGCCAGTATCCTGGAGCACGTCGGCCCCCAGAAAGCTGCAAAGCCAGTTCAGTTAGTTCGCCCCCGGAAACTTATGGAACCTGAGAGGTTCCAGAATGCTCATGGGGATGAATCCTCTGGTTTTAATGGCCGTTTACTCTATGACCTCATGGCCTTTTGGAACTCTGTGCTGATCGAGGCCATCAACCATATGGCTCCTAGGTGTCCACTCCCAAACCGCTGACAACATAGGTCCCAGTGGTACATGGAGGGCCTGCGGCAGATGAAGTGGGAAGGGAGGTGGTTGAAGCAACTGTGGTGTCATTCCCATACTGCAGTTGACCGACTGCATCACATAGTCTGTTTACGTTCCTATACCATGGCAATACGGGCAGTAAAGAAGGCTTTCTTTGCTACCCTCATTGCATCCGCAAAGTCACATCCAACTGAGTTTTTCTGGGTAGTGAGGGGTCTCCCTCGTGGGAGGGAGATCAGTCTGGCCTCTCTTCACCTGGACCCAGAATCATCTAATGCTCATGGTGACTTGTTTTTTGGGGGGTTTTTTGCGGATAAAATCGCTTAAATCCATCACGGGTTCGATGCCACACTTTTGACAGTAAGTGAATCAGATCAATTTCAGTGTGTGTCGCCCTCTGATGCAGGGGATGCTCTTGGGGCTGTTTGAGCCACTCATTGTGAACTGGACCGATGCCCGTCCTGGCTGGTCAAGGCCAGCCAAGAGACGTTGGGGCCGTTGCTGACCGGGCTAGTCAATGCCTTCCTTAGGGAGGGCAGAGTGCCAGACTGCCTCAAAGAGGCAGTGGTGCGGCCTCTGTTCAAAAAAAGTCTCTTGATGTTGATGCCCTGATTAGTTATCAGCCGATCTCTAACCTTCCCTTTTTAGGGAAGGTTATTGACTCGGTGGTGGCGTATCAGCTTCAGGAGCATCTGGACTGGATCAGTTTCCTAGATCCCTTGCAATCTGGCTCTTGCCCAGGCTATGGCACCGAGACTGCGCTTGTGGCCTTTGTCAATGAACTCTCCCGTGAGTTGGACCAGGGTCATTCGACTCTGTTGATCCTATTAGATCTCTCAGCTGCATACGATACCGTTGATCATGAGTTGCTGGTGACTCAGTTGTGGGACTCAGCCAGAGTGGGCGGTACTGTTCTCGAATGGTGCTGCTCTTTCTTGGTCGAGAAAAATCAATGTGTGGTGCTGGGTGATTTTTCATCTTCTCCCCAGGACCTCACATGTGGAGTCCTGAAAGGATCCATCTTATCCTCAATCTTGTTCAACCTTTGGGGGAGGTTGTCAGAGTGTTCGGTGTAAGGTGTCATCAATACACTGCTGACACCCAGCTGTTCCTCTCTTTTTCATCAGACCCAGGCCCAGTAGTCTCAGTGCTTATCCGGTGTTTGTCAACTGTGGGGCACTGGATGAGGGTGAGTTGCCTGAGGTTGAATCCTGACAAGATGGAGGTGATGATCGTGGGAAAAGCCGGGGGAGTGTATCCCACCACTGATGATGGGATACAGAAAGAACCAGGACTTCATAATTATAATGAAGAATTTTGCAAGAAGTGGTGTGCTATTTTAAATAAATGCTCTTTGGACCTTATGATTCTTTTAATAGAGACAACCAAAGGGGAGATGTCGTGTCTAGATAAAATAATTTCAGAAAAAATTGCCACATTCAAAGAAAAGCATAATGAAAGAGAGGTGAATGATGAATTAGAGGATTTGGATATAGAAATTAAGAAATATCAGGAATTGAAAGATTTCAAACAAAAGAAATTTCTTAGGGATAGTAGAGACTATGAATCCAACAAAGTGTATTTATGGCTTAATGAGAATACAGAATTAAAGCCATATCTCTCCAAAAGTGTATCCTTTTCTTCCAGGGATTCCTCCTTTGGTGAAGAGTTCAGTATGGAACAGAGTTCTGATGGGGAGTCCAGCAGATCAGTAACCTCCAATAAAAGGAGTTTTTTAGACTACCAAGAGAACAACTCCAGGAATTCTAAAACACCAAAGGAGATCCCATCCCTACACACAATGAAAGTCCAACACACATCAAAGAGGATTGATTTAGTGGTTCACATATTGAACAGAATTCTAGATGCAGTAGAGGTCAAGGTTTGAAATAAGGGATTGTCGTATGTTCCTACTCCTAAATATGACCCCTTTCAGGCTAGGTTGGAAATCTTTCAATTCATGTGCAAATTAAAATTATGTTTTTTATTTCAAAATAAATTGGAAGAAATCCATAATATCTCAACTTTTTGACCTAAAAGTCAGTTTACAGCATCGGGAGTATGTTGCCCAGAGATTTCATGGGATTAGCCATGGCACCAGAAGTTGCGAATCTGTATATGGGCTCATTTGAAGAGAGGTATGTTTACAATTCTAATCCTTTTGGAGATGATATCTTACAATGGTGGCGTTTTATAGATGATATTTTCCTCGTATGGAGAGGTTCAAGTTTGCTTTTGAATGAATTTTATAATTGGTTAAAGTCTAGAAATGAACACATCAAGTTCACTATACAATATAGTGACCGAGAGATTAATTTTTTCGATGTCACTATAAAAAGGGAAAACTTTACTATACAAACTGCATTATATAAAAAAACCTACTGATAAAAATACATATTTGAAATATTTTAGTTCACATCAAGTCTACATCAGGAATAACTTGCCTTAAGGACAATTTTTAAGAATTAAAAGAAAATGCAGCAGTGATAAGTATTTCCATGAAGAGGCTATTGCTTTATCGAGAAGCTTGTCAGAAAGAGACTATCCAAAAAAAAAAATATCATCAGGCTATCACAGATCATGTACAAAATCCAGAAATTATTTATTAACACCTAAACCCAGGACAGATTCACAAAGATTAATTGTAGCTTAACTTTTAATTCAGCTAGTTCTTTTAGCCACTCTGTTGATGAACTCATCAGAGCTTGGAACATCTTGCTCAGGGAGGCCATTGACAGGGTGGCTCTGAGACGTCTCCTACCTCTGTCTCATCACCACAGGGCCCCTTGGTTTATTGAGGGGCTGCGGTGTATGAAATAGGCAGGTAGGCGAGTAGAGCGACGCTGGCGTCGGATTCGCACGAAATCCGACCGACTTCTCCATAGGGCCCATTTACGGTCCTATGTTGAGGCTGTGAGGATAGCAAAGAAAGAGTTCTTTGCCACCCTCATAGTGTCTGCAAAGTCGTGTCCAGCAGAGCTGTTCCGGGTGGTGTGGGGGCTGGTCAGTCCGGCCTCCCTCTACCTACCTGGACGGGGACTTGTCCCAGGCCCGCTGTGAGGAGTTTGCCATCTACTTTGCAGACAAGATCGCTCTGATCCAGAGCAACTTCAACACTGGATTAAGGGTGGTAGAGGTGAAGTGCGAGGTGATGGAGGCCCCGTCTGATCCATCTTCTTGGGAGGAGTTTCAGGAAGTGATGCCAGCCGATGCTGTGGATGTCCTGGGGTCTGTCAGAGCCACCAGTTGTGAATTAGACCCATGCCTGTCCTGGTTGGTGAAAGCCTCCAGGGAGACACTGGGGACGGTGCTGGCAAGGGTAATCAACGCGTCACTTCGGCAGGGGAGATTACCCCCCGTGGTGCGCCCCCTGCTGAAGAAATCATCTTTGGATGTGGACGCACTCGCCAGCTACCGACCTGTCTCTAAGCTTCCCTTTTTAGGGAAGGTTATTGAACGGGCGGTGGCACTGCAGCTCCAGGTTCATCTTGACAGCATCGGTTTCCTTGACCCATTTCAATCAGGGTTCCACCCCGGCTATGGCACTGAGACGGCGTTGGCGGTCTTGGTGGATGATCTCTGCCAGGAGATGGACGCAGGACGTTCAACATTTCTGATCCTGTTAGATCTCTCGGCCGCCTCTGACACGGTGAACCATGGGCTGCTGCTGAGAGGATTGCGAGTCCTGGGGGGTCTGAACGGGACTGTCCTTGGATGGTTCCGATCATTCCGCTCGGGGAGAAGCCAGCGGGTTGTCCTGGAGGCTGAATTTTCCAGACCCCGGGCCCTGGATTGTGGCATTCCGCAAGGTTCTAGTCTGTCTCCATTATTGTTTAATGTATACATGCAGCCCTTGGGGGAGATCGTGAGAGGTTTTGGTGTGCGTTGCCACCAATATGCTGATGACACCCAGCTTTACATCTCTTTTTCAACTGACCCAGGTCTGTTGTCCCAATGTTTGGAGGCCATGGTGGATTGGTTACAGCAGAGCAGACTGAAGCTCAATCCTGAAAAGATGGCGGTGATGGCAGTGGGTTGGGAGAAGGAGGTGTTGGCTCCCCTCGTAGAGGGGGTCCGCCCTCCCATAGCCCAGCAGGTTCGGAGTCTGGGAGTACTGTTCGATTCAGATCTCCACCTAGATCAGCAGGTGGAGATGGTGGCTAAGGCTGCCTTCCGCCAGCTGTATCTGGTGTGGAGACTGCGTCCATATATTTCCAGACCCGACCTGGCCACCCTCATCCATGCCTTCCTCACCTCGAGGCTGGACTACTGCAACATGCCCTACGTGGGGCTTCCCTTGGTGCTGGTTTGGAGGCTGCAGCTGGTGAAGAACACAGCGGCTCGTAACCTGACAGGGATGAGCCGACGGGAGCATATTACTCCTGTGCTCCGCGCACTGCACTGGCTGCCCATAGCATACCGAGACAGATTCAAGGTGTTGTTTTGGCCTATAAAGCCCTAATTGGTCTTGGCCCTTCATACCGCAGGGACCGCCTCACCTTCTGCATCCTGGGGCAACCCCTTCAGTCTGCCGGGGGCACCTTCTTGGAGGTCTCCCATGTAAAGCAGGGGGGGGGCCCACAATGGAGAGGGCATTATCGGTGGATGGGCTGTGACTATGGAACTCCCTCCCGGAGGAGGCCCGTCTGGCCCCAAGTGTGATGGCCTTCCACAGGGCCTGTAAAACCTGGCTGTTCTCCCAGCCCTTCGAAGGAGGGGAGCGGGGGTTAGGATAAAAGTTCAGGGGGTGTGTGTTTTTAGGTGGATTTTTAGCTGTTTTAATTTGTATGTTTTATTGTTTTATTGTCATTTCACTTATTGTTATTTTTTATGTTGTAAGTCGCCCCGAGATGCCATGGGCATGAGGGGTCGGCTAAGAAATGTAAATAAATAAATAAATAAGTTAAAAAAATGTATTAGGGGGGAAATTTTAAAACATTGGAATATATTGGATGTGCTACCACTTTTTGCAACACATCCAATATTTGCATAGAAACGGACAAGGGATTTAAAAGATCAGTTGGTTCATGCAAAAATAGATTCAAAACCTGTAACCAAACAAGGGGTCCTAGATTTTGGATCCAAGAGAATTATGGGTCATTTTCCATGTGGAACAGGGATATGCTGCCAACAAACTCTGAAGATACAAGAGTTTGTAAATCCGTATAATGGTGACAAATTTGTACTTAAGAGATTTTACCACACGTGCCTCTACACATGTTGTCTATGTTATACAATGCCCTTGTAAAAAATTATATATAGGACAAACCACAAGAAAGCTTAAAATAAGAATTAGTGTACACAGGAGCAATATAAAAAATCACAGGATAGTTGCTCCTTTGGTTAATCATTTTCACGATAGGCTGCCATCACAAAGATTTTGTGTTCTGGACTTTGGAACAAGTGAATAATGAAGTGCAGGATAGGGAGTCTTTAATTTTAAGAAAAAGAAAAAAAAACCAATGGATTTTTAAACTCAATACTATGAATCCCCATGGACTCAATGAGTAGGTAGATTTTGGTTGCTTTTTATAACGAGAACTAGTTTTCTTTATATTAAGTGCTTTATTTTTGCATATTTTTTTAGAGCTAGTTTCCATGATTCATCACTGGGCCATTGAGTAGTACTGATGGGGCAGCAAATGTATAGAATCCAAGATTTGCATTTACCATTTCTAGCAAGCTTGCTGGTTTGCTGACAGATTTTCTCTGGTTTTAGGTTTAAACAAAATTGTGTTTCTTTCTTTTCTCTCAGTGAAGAACTTTCACCGAAGAGATTTATTTCATGGTTTTCTATTGAGTTGCTTAATATACAAGATAGGGCTATGAATGAAAATAAATGAATTAAGAAGCCTATACCTTGAACGGTTGAGCTGAATGATACATGGAGATATTTACTAGAGTGGATATATATATTTCCTACAATGTGCAGACCTTAATATAACAAATGGGGCTATGAATGAAAATAAGTTAATTTAGAAGCCCATACCTTGGCTCAATGACACCTGGGGATATTTATTAGAATGGAGATACATACTTTCAGCAACTTAAAGGCCCTTTTCACACAGACACTTTAACACTGATAAAATTGGTGTTGCAATTTATTATACATGTTGCAGGGCTGCAGGTGTTCTCTATGGGTGCCCTGCAACATGTCTAATAAAATGTAACACCCATTTTATCAGTGTTAGAGTGTCTGTGTGAAAAGGGCCATAGACCTATGGGTTTGCTAAGGCAACTAGATAAAGTGTTGTTACAGAGTTTGCTCTATAAAGGTATATAATTCCTTTATGAAGAAATTGGTATATGTCTCCTTATAAACAAAAGGGATTACTTTAAGGTTTGCTGTTGATTTGCTGAAGATAAAAGATGGGGCTATGAATGCAAAAGAGTAAATTTAGAAGCTTTCGCTCTGATCTATTAAGATCAATGACACCTGTTTACATTCACAAGAATGGGAATATATAACACTTGTAATCCAGATTCATACGTTTGCTAAGGCAGCCAGATAAGAAGCTTGGTTTGGGATTATGAGTTTGGTTTGGGATTATGAGTTTTATGATTCTCTGTTGGTATATGCAACATCCATAAGTTAAAGTTACTGAATTAAGAACAGTTAAGAACAGTAATTGACTACAGAGCCACCAGATGGTGCTGCTATGTTTATATGTACATGGAAGGGAGATGGGGTTTTACAGTTGAATTCCTTTGTGTAACCACTCCTTCTTCCCTTCTCTCTCTTTGTCTCAGTCTCCATTTTGTCTTCTTACTAGCTAGATGCAACGAAGGATCTGTGCCCGAGAAAGCTAAAGTAAAGTTCTGTTGTTAAACCTTCAGCTGCATTTGTCCTTACTGATTGCAAATCAGTTATTACTCTGCAACACTCTCAAGGAATATTATATTTGAGATAAAGGGGAGTTTTCAGAGTTTAAGATTACTTCTGAGAGAAAAACAGCTCCTCATAATATAGTTTACAACACAGTTCCTAGAGTTAAAAGATCACTTTTGAGAGAGAAATAGCTCTTCATAATATAGTCTACAATGAATGGGTACTTTCAGACGTTACGGGCGGCCGGTTCACCACAGCGAACCACCAGGGGGGGCGAACAGCGCAACCACGCCCGGGGGTTGGAAAACGACCCAAACAGACGTGCCGGGAAC
>QEPC01007499.1:6587939-6649526 GCA_003113815.1 Sphenodon punctatus | reverse complement strand
CTGACCCCATGTGGGTATTGAGCGTGATGAACATCTGGCGCACGCCGTTCAGACGTTCCGGGCCCTTTGGCCCCGCGGGGGGGTTGAGCGTGGTTCAGTGTGGTTCACCGTGATCTCGTAACGTCTGAAAACACCCAATGCTTCTTTATAGAGAATTCAAGATTGCGAGCAGATCCCCAGATGAGAATGTTTGTGTCCTGTTTTCTGTCAAGTTGCCACTGTGAGTAGCAATCTCGTACATAGGGTTTGTCTCATACATTTTTTCTGGTATTTTCCAGATACTTTTTCAAGTGGCCCATTATAAAAATTTATTTTAAATCTCTATAATGGGTCAATTTACTGTTAACATGAAGATTAAAATCTACATTAAGATTTTTTTTAACATAAATATATACAATAAATCATGGTTCTTTATAGTTTTCAGAGGGTACGCTATTTGTCATATATGTGTATATACCTGAATATCAATATAAAAGATATTTTGCAACAAATAATCTCTGTAATTATAATGTATAATTATTGTAAATATTTTCATTCATTTTTAGTCTTCTGTTTCTATTGAATTTCAGATGTTTTTGAAATCACACCCCTGACGAAGGGTGCCTACCCGAAACATGTAGGGTGTGAGTTTTTAATTTGATTATTAGATGTTTGTTGTGTAGAAGAGTTTTATGTTTTATTGAAATTACATATTGTTCGTGCATATGATACATTTACATAAATATTTTTTTCATTAGCAAATATTTTTATACACATTTGTATTTGGTTTGTATGTATGCAGTAGTTCTTTTGGTGATCGGACACAGTCCTTGCCACTATCATCCATGCTCTTATTATCTCGAGATTGGATTATTGTAATGCGCTCTACGTGAGACTACCCTTGGTGATGGTCTGGAGACTGCAACTGGTGAAGAATGCGGCAGCTCGGAGACAAGTCGCCACGAGCACATTACACCAGTGCTCCATTCTCTGCACTGGCTGCCAATAGTCTACCAGGCCCAATTCAAAGTGTTGGTTTTGACCTTCAAAGCCATAAATGACCAGGGCCCCACTTATCTGCAGAACCGCCTCACCCTCCAGGTCCTGGACTGGCCTCTACTTTTACTGGACCAACTTTTTTTGGTAAAAAGAGTTGGAATAATAAGAGATATCATCTTAACTACCTGCCTCCACCTATTCCTTTTCCCTCCTGCAGGTATAAGGTACGCTGAAGTTAATTACCTTATTGCCACTATTGCCAAGCACCTCAACTATAGTTATCCCTTGGACCAGATGCTGTGCTCCACATAGGACTAAATTCAGAGATGCCTCTCCTTTTATGAGTTTCCAGAATTAGTTGCTCCACAGAGCCATCATTTAAGGTGTCTAGAACTTTTCTCTCTCCATCATGTCCTGCAGGGATCTTTACCTAGTCAATAAGATTAAGCCGCCCTGAGCCTTTGAGGGAGGGAAAGAGAGAAAGAAAAGAAGAGAGAAAGAAAGATCTCAGCATTATATTCTTAAGGCTACAAAGATGTTCATATGCCCTTAACACCTAGCATTTCATGGAACTACCAGAAGTCTAACTCCAATGGCTCCCCTACTATGGGTGAAAACAGACATGACGCTAACCACCCTTTAACCAGCCTTGGTGGTTATTTATGCATGGGTGAAAACAGACATAACGCTAACCACCCTTTAACCACCCTTGGTGGTCATTTATGCATGTTTCAGGGCTGCATAGGGCACCAATACAGCCCTGCAACATGCATAAATAACCACCAAGGCTGGTTAAAGGGTGGTTAGCGTCATGTCTGTTTTCACCCAAAGTTGTAACTCAGCTTGGTTTAGTGAGTCTGTGGAAGCCTGTCACAGTGCTTGGCCTTTATTAGCTCACTTATCAGTAGATAACTTAGATAGTTTTAGCTGCTGAACACACAGCCGCTGCATTATCTTATCCACCTTCCAGAACTCAGGCTATTAGTTGAGTCATAAGGAAAAGGAACAAAATAAGAATGGAAAATATATCCCCTTTAAGAACAACAGTGATATTATTCTTCCCTGAGCTTCTTATATAATTCAACTATATTTGACTTCCCGATCCTTCCTACCTTGTATGATTGTGTTATAAGATATTCCTTGATTGTAAGAATTTCATTTCAGAATCGTATTAGCAGAAGACACAGCCAAGATGCCACATCTAATTTGCAACATTTTTCTGGGGGCAGCTGCAGCATAAAACTGGTTGTGAGCAGCTGAAGGAGCAAAATGAATTTGATTATAAATTACTGTTAAACACAACTGCATGGCACTGTCACAGTTGGGCTGAATTAAAGTTACCATTAAACCAAATTGAAAAAATAAAATTCCTGCTGAAACCAACTGACAGCAGAGACAAATGTGAAGTGTTTCACATAGGGAAAGAAAAAGAAATGCACCAATACAGCATGTGGGATAACTTGGCTAGGCAATAGCACTGCTACGAAGTATATGCATGTTTGAAAGATCACAAACTATGCAAAAAAATGGAGTGCTGCTGCAAGAAAGGCAAATGCCATTTTTGCTTGCAGTATCCAAGAGGTACGGCCTCTGCTCAAGAAACCATCACTCAACATTGACTCCCTCATCAGCCTTTTTAGGGAAGGTTAGAGACTGCAAGTTTAGATGACTGCAAAATTAGATGACTGCATCATCAGAGACAACCTCAGGGTACTATTTCATTTAGGCTTACCTTCTTGGAGGAATGCAAGTGATAATATGCCTTCTCCACATGAGCTGATAGAACACATTTTTCACTTTCAAAACTAAAACCATTTCTTAAAATGCACACAAACTGATGTGACTAAAGTAACCTAAGCAGGCCTTGCTTAATGAACTCACGATATATTTATATATTTAATTAATTATAAACACTTCTATCCCACCCCTCTCGCACAAGGCAACTCGAGGTGGCTCACAGAAATAATCACAGTACAAAAACAAATACATCAATATAAATATCAAAAAGTAAAAAACCATAAAAACAGAACTAAAAATTTACAATGACCAGTTTAAAAAAACAACAACAACCCACCCCCAACTCCATAAATGTATATGCTGTTAAATGCATGTGACTTAGAGTGGCCATACCTCCCCTTTAAAAGAGGGTGCTTATGAAAAATACATGTTGCAGGGCTTCATTGGTTCCAGTGTAGCCCTGTACCATGTATTTTTCATAAGTGTCCTCCTTATGACCACCCTAATGTGACTACTTGCATTACAATCCATGAGTGTACTTGCATGCTTGAAGCGCATGCATAAGATTGTACAGGGTCAGGGCTCTGCACTGTAAAATGAATCCCAAACTTAGCCATATTTTACTTTCATTCACACGAGAACATTAACAACCATCAATGCCAATATTCAAGTGGCATACATTGAAATCATGATGATGACAAACTGTAAAAGCTAACATCTATTGTGCCTTACATTTAGCAAAAAAATGCTTTACAAATTACTCACTTTGTTCACTAATGAAGTGGAGGGTATTCTGTTCTAACAGAATATGATGCCCGCCACCACAGCTTGTGTTGGGATTTGAACCAAAACCACCAAAAATAATAATAATCATGAGTCCAGCTTGAGCAAGAGGGGGCAGACTCTATAGCTGGGCTGTAACATTCATAGGCTGTATGAATCAGGTACAGAGGGGGATGCATTAACACACGCTGGGTAATGGCTTAGAAGAGCACAAATGGGTAGACACAATGAAGAACACCCTAATAGACCTTAGAGGGGAAATGTAAATAGGTGGAATTAGTCAAACCATGAATTCCACCAAAATACTGGGGATAATTACCCTGCATTTGTGAAAAGCACCATAGGATCTTTAATGCCCCTAGAATTTAGTCATGTGTTCAGACTATTCAAGAGGTGGGGGAGGCGACCAGCGGCTGTTGGCAAGAGGAGAGACTGAATAAGCGCAGCAGGGACAAGATGAATAGCTAGAGAAGACCTTGAATGCTTGGCAGTGTCGGGAGTCAGCCCTGAACCCATGGCCTTGGGATCTGGTTGATGGCTGCTGCTGTTTGCCCTGAGCCACTGTGCACCTTATCCTAGAGCAGTTTTCCCTCACTTGTGTGTCTTGCCCTCGCTTTCCCTTTTGCACCTGATGGTGGGTGTGGACACGCCCACTGGCTTCCTGATTGGCCCCCTGCCTTATATAAGGCATGCTGGGAGCTGTAGGAAGTGGGTGGAGCTTCTGTTCATATATCCCTCTAGCTTGTGTTCTGCTTGCCCTGCCACTTTGTGTCAATGTTCTTCTTTGTGTCAATTGTATTGGTGAGTCAGTGTTCTGTTCACCCCTTTAGGTTCCTTTTTGTGTAGCACTTCCCCTCCTTGCTCTTGCTTGTCATTCTTGTTCCCTCTGTGTGTTGAGGCACTTCTCTTCCAGCTCTCTTGTACCCTAGCCTTTCCTCACTGTGTGTATTTTGTAGGGGTGGGAATATCGGTATCGGATAAATCTGATACACCCAATAATCAGGTATATCGGATGAATCCGATCATCACAGGTATCGGCATACCGGATTTTTAACATTGGCCGCTTTACCGTGTTTTTTTTACATCGTGGCCATTGAAGTAAATGGCCGCAATGTAAAAAACCCGGTAAAGCAGCCAGTGTTAAAATCCGGTGTGCCGATACCAGTAAATCCGATACCAGGGAGATCCGATACTGATAAATCCGGTATCCGGTATTCTCCCCGATGTCCCATCCCTAGTATTTTGCTTTGTATCTTCCTTTGCACTTCTTCACTTCTCCATGTTGGTTTTGTCTTCCTTCATGTCCTGAGTTCCTCACGTTGTGCCTTGTTGTGTGTGTGTGCGCCCTTGTCCTCCACTGCTGCTCTTTTCCTAGTCCTGTCTTGTAGTCTTGTGCCTTGTTCCCTATTGGCCTATCCTTCTATCACCTGTGCTTGTCAAGTCCTGCATTTGATCCCCATTACACCCTATAATCCTTCATGCTATGTCTTGTCAAGCACTGGGTCACTGTTCTATTATCCCCTAACTTATCCAATGTCTCTGTCCTTCTGTGTCTTGATTCTTATTGCCTCTTGCTAATCATCCTATAATCTTGTATTCTCTTAAGTCCTGTGACTCTTTCCTTGGTTCCCCAGCTCCTTGCCCCTCCAAGCTCTGGTTCCCCAACTCCTTGTCCCTTGACCTCGGTGATGAGCCATCAGCTCTCATAGGCCAGCTTGTCTGGTTCTCATGCTGACCATTCCGTCTCCCTGATATCGGAGAACGGCTGAGAGGTTTTCTTGTTTGATCTGTGGGACATTCCCCATTCCCTTCAGCCCTTTCCCCTACTACCTGCCCTTCTCTCTGCCCCCTTCCCTGGCTCCTTGCCCCGGAGCCTGACAGGCAGCAGCACTAGCTCACCTAGGAGACAAAGATACAACGGTACACCAGCTGACACAGGAGACTACCACTTCTTGGATAACGAACTAGAGTACAGTGGAGATGATGCAAACCATTGATGTCACAGTAGTGATGCCTCGGGGTTAATTCTCAAATAGTAGGTTTGCTCTGTCACACAAAATGACACCTCAGACACTACAGCCCTCCATAATAACTCTGGGTTAGTCTTCAACCAGAAAGAGGTTATGTCTCCTTCCTAGCTACCCCTGTCTTTTCCTTTGAGGTAGCTAAATAGGTTGTCAGTCTACTCCAACTAGGAAAGATATAGAACCTATGATGAAACTGTTACACAACCATATTTCAAGTCACTTCATAAATGCATGATAAATGTGTGCTTTGCCCATACCGGTGAGGTCACTGTTTCAATGTGACTCAAAGGGTAAAAAGAAGAGGGGAAGTACAGACACAGCCAAAAGAAAACACAAGGCAATTGCATGGTATGAAATTATAAAATGGTTTGGGATACTATGGGTATTTAATGCTACTTGTCTCGGAAGACCTGGATCATTTATATATTTACTTGTGAATAACAGTCATCTACAACTCAGTGTCTTATGGTCAGGGCCAGCCCCAGGGTTTGTGAGGCCATGTGCAAAGTCTTGGTGCAGGGCCTAATTAGCATAATTAGGCCCCACCTAATTATGCAAATGTGTAAATTTACATAAAGTTTATTTACTCTGGGCAGGAAGGATTACCATTCTCCACCCCTCCGAGCGGCCATAGACAAGCATGGCCTCCCAATGGTTCCCCCCTTCCCCAACATCCCCAGCCAAGCGTCTACCACCACTCCAGGAGGGGTTCCACTGCAGGGGCAGCCAGGCGGGCAGTGAGGCAGGCAGAGAGAGATTGACTGTGTCCACTGCCTTACTGGGGGGGAGCGGGGGGAGCTTAGCCAGCCTGGCCTTCTTGTTGCCGGTGCCACCTGTGCCTTGTGCACACACATAATGTGACTGGTCCAGAGGTGCTGATATCAAACACACAACATACCCAAAATGCAGCTAGCCTATTTATTTCTTTATATTGCTTTATATTTTTTAGCTGCCCACCTCATGCATCTCGGGGCGGCTTACAAAGTAAAAAAATATGTATAACAATAAAATCCATTAAAAATCCAATACTACAAAACATTTTTTAAAAAATTTAAAAACCCAGATTTATCCCGAACTACCCCACCCTCCCACCCTCCCCTTCGAAGGCCTGGGCGAACAGCCAGGTCTTGCAGGCTCGGCAAAAAGCCAGCAGACCTGGGGCCAGGCGGCCTTCCTCCGGGAGGGAGTTCCAAAGTCGGGCCCGCCCACCGAGACCGCCCCCTCCATAGTGGCCCCCTGTTTTACACGGGGGACCTCCAAGGGGCCCCCCGTAGACCGAAGGGATCGCTCTGAGGTGCAGAGGGCGAGGCAGTCCCTGAGGTATGAGGGGCCCAGACTGTGCAGGGCTTTATAGGCTAACACCAACACCTTGAAACTGGCTCGGTACGCTATAGACAGCCAGTGCAGAGTACGGAGCACAGGTGTTATGTGCTCCTGTCGACCCGTCCCCGTGAGGAGACGGGCCACCGCATTCTGCACTAGCTGCAGCCTCCGAACCAGTATCAAGGGAAGCCCCCACGTAGAGCGTGTTACAGTAGTCTAGCCTCGAGCTGATGAAGGGGTGGGTGAGGGTAGCCAGGTCGGGCCTGGAAATGTATGGACGCAGCCTCCGCAGTAGATACAACTGGCAAAAGGCAGCTTTAGCCACCGCCTCCACCTGTCGATCCAGACAGAGGTCTGCATTCAGAACCGTTCCCAGACTCCGAACCTGCTGGGCTACAGGAGGGTGCCCCCCCCAACGAGGGGGAGCTGACACCTCCCTCGTCCTACCCACCACCATCACCCCCATCTTGTCGGAATTGAGCTTCAATCTGCTGTACCACATTCAATCCACCACGGCCTCCAAACACTGGGAAAATAACGAGACAGCAGGACCTGGGTCGGTTAAAATGAGAGGTACAGCTGAGTATCATCAGCATATTGGTGACATCGCACCCCAAACCCTCTCACGATCTCCCCCAAGGGCTGCATATACACATTCAATAATAACAGAGACAGGATCGAACCCTGTGGAATGCCACAGGTCAAGACCCGGGGGCTTGATGTTTCAGCCCCCAGTACCACCCGCTGGCTTCTCCCCGAGAGGAATGAGCGGAACCACCCGAGGACGGTCCCATCCAGACCCCCCAGGTCTCGCAGCCATCTCAACAGCAGCCCATAGTCCACTGTGTCAAAAGCGGCCAAGAGATCTAGCAGGATCAGAAATGCTGAACATCCTGAATCCATCTCCCGGCGGAGATCGTCCACCAAGGTCACCAATGCCATCTCAGTACCATAACTGGGGCGGAGCACAAACTGAAAGGGGTCAAGGAAACCGATGCTATCCAGATGCGTCTGGAGCTGTAGTGCCACTGCTCATTCAATAATCTTCCCTAAAAAGGGAAGATTAGAGACGGGTCGGTAGCTGGCGAGTACGCCCACATCCAAAGATGGCTTCTTCAGCAGGTGGCACAGCACAGCCTCCTTGAGACTGAGCAAAAATCTCCCCTGCCAAAGGGATGCGTTGACTACCCTTGCCAGCACCGTCCCCAAAGTCTCCGTAGAGGCTTTCAGCAAACAGGACGGGCATGGGTCTAATTTGCAACTGGTGGCTCTAACAGACCCCAGGACATCCACCACATCAGCTGGCATCACTTCCTGAAGCTCATCCCAAGAAGGTAAACCAGACCGTGCCTCCATAACCTCATGCTCCTCACCCACTGCTTCCAATCCAGTGTCAAATTTACTCTGGATCTGAGCGAGGCACCACCCAGAACAGCTCCGCTGGGCGCGATTTTTCAGATGCTATGAGGGCAGAAAAGGAAGCTTTCTTTGCTGTCCTCACACAGCCTCAACATAGGACCGCAAATGGGTCCTATGGAGAAGTTGGTCAGATTCAGAGTGAGTCCAAGACCAGCGTCACTCTAGTCTCCTGCCTACCTGTTTCATACACCGCAGCCCCTCAGTAAACCAAGGGGCTCTGCGGTGACGAGACGGAGGCACGGGATGTCTTGGAGCCACCCTGTCAATGCCCCCTCCAGCAAGATGTTCCAATGCTGGACCAGCTCATCGACAGAGTGACCGTCAGGGTCTAAGGTTAACTCCCTCTGAGCCTCCTGGAACCACTGCAGTTCCATTAGCCTCTGAGGGCGGACCAACCTAACTGGTCCACCCCCTTCTGGAGGTGGTGCGCTGAGAGGCTAGCCTGTAGGAGATAATGATCCGTCCATGACAAGGGTGTGACCCTCACATCCCCCACTAACGGATCACCCACCTCAAGGCCAGAACAGAAGACCAGGTCGAGGGTATGCTCCCCCCCCCCCACATGGGTCAGGCAGTTGACCACTTGGGACAAGTCCATGGTTGCCATGGCGGCCATGAACTCTCGCTCCGCTCCTACAAGCCGGCGTCGGCATGGGCGTTGAAGTCCCCCAGGACTAAAGTCCTGGAGGAGTTCAGCGCCACCTCTGAGGCCAGCTGTGATAGAGCAGAAAGGGATGCTGCCAGAAAGGAAGGGGCCCGGTATACCAGCAGCACCCCAAGCTTGCCCCCAGCCAAATCAAACACCAGATGGAGGGCCTCAATGCCTGGAATCTCTTGGACTGGATATCTCCTAACTGGTCATTCCTCTCTAAAAACAATGGCTACACCACCACCCCTGTCCCCTGTGCGGGGCTGGTGCTGCACGGCATACCCAGTCGGAACAAGTTCAGCTGAAACTGGTCCCGCCTCCTCGTCCAGCCAGGTCTCCATAATACATGCAAGATCCACTGCCCCATTCAGGATTAGATCCCGGATTACTGGGGCCTTATTCACTACGGACCTAGCATTTAGCAGCAGCAGCCCTTTACAAGCGGACCTTAGACCCTGCAGGCAGGCAGGCAGGCAGGCAGACAGACAGACAGACAAAACCAGTTCAGTTGTGCCCCCATAATCAATTCACACTGTCCTCACCCCATAACCAGTTAATTTGCGTCCCCACCTCCATATAATCAATTCACGCTGCCCCCCACCCATAAACATTTAATTTGTGCCCCCGGGGCAGCGTGAATTAATTATATGGGGGGCACAAATGAACTGGTTATGGGGTGCGGGTTAGCAATAACTTCATTAAGAAAAGCTAGTGAAATAGCAGCCATAATAATCTCAGAACCATATTTGAAGATTTTCTAAGAATAGATATTGCTTTACATTGTAAATTCCTACCTAAGGTAATATAAGACAGACAGTTGTGAGAATGTGGCCCTTTTTACACAGGCCTCTCCCACACATGAACACGCAAATTACTGCATGTTCATGGGTGGGGGGAGCCCCGTGTGAATGACGCGGTGCATGCGCCCATGGTGAGTGGGAGTGCATGCGCGCCTGCCTAACACGCATCCCCACTCACCCCTCACTTGTCCCCATGCACAGAGCAACTGGGGGAAACAGCAGTTACTCTGTGGGTGTGGATGAGTGGGGGTGGGTGAGTGGGGATGCGTGTGCAGCGGTGTGCACGCCCCACCCACACACCAGCACGTCCACAGACCCCCCCACCCAGAGTAGCCATGTAAAAATGGCCTGTGAGGAGCTACTTGAAGGACGGAAGGTTGCTACCTTGTAAACAAGGTTCTTTGAGATGGCTCCTAACGTTCTCACAACACCCACCCTTCCAGCCTCACATAGAATTTTTTTCTTATATTCCTAGAAAGGGTTGGAAGGAACTGTCATTCTGAGTGGGAAGAGTGTTTTTTATACTAGAGGCACTCGAGACTAACATGTGGTCTATTATTTGAATAGGGTGAGTATGCACAACCCAGTTGTGACAATGTTCTGCGCTATCTCGAAGAACCTTCTTTAAAAGGTAATAACCTTCTGATCACTCACATGGGGAGGAGTTGTTTGTAAACAAACCTCCCAGTCCTCTCTCCCCCGCGCCCACCGCTGCTGCTGCAGCCCTACTAGGAGGCAGAGGCAGGTGAGGGGAGAGGCAGAGGCAGGTGGCTCCCCACTGGAAGCCATGGAGAGGAGGCAGAACAACTTATTGGGGGAGAAGCTGGCTGCAATCTGCTGCCCAGTCAGGCAAGTGCGGAGCCCCAGCTGGCCGCGGGGTCATGTGCAGCTGCACATGTGGCACATCCCTGGGGCTGGCACTGCTTATGGTTTAACGCCTGAAATAAATTTGATTACATAGCTGTTCTGTGTGTCTCCTCTTTAGTACAGAGGGGAAGCGGATTTCTGGAGAGCACATCCAGTGGAAAAGGATTTCTGGAGTGCACATTCAGACACTGATCCAACCTGACAACAGCCTACTATTTCTATTGGAGTTGGGGTTTGGGGGTTAAAACTGTCAAATCTGTGCAGTGGTGCTTGTGGAAACGAGTTAATCTATTAGTTACCCAACTAAGCTAGTTTAATTTTAGGCCACTCTTTCTGTAGTTGAAAATTAGTTATACTGTTGGATTGCCTCGGTGGTATAACAGCAAAATTTCATCATCAAACTACCTACCTGGGAATGTTTCTGCAATTTGCCTAGGTCAATGATTTTCAAACCGTGGGTTGGGCTCCCAAGTGAGGCTGCAATATCTGTAGATGTAGGCATGATACCAATTGATATTTGTGACAGTGTCAGGGGCCATGCTTTGAATCAACATCCTTAGGGTTTTCCAGGCCAGCTTTTCAGTGCTACAGTGGTGTCTTGACCCTAACCTGCCTGTTAGGGCTTCTGTGCTGGCTAGGGTACACACCCCAGCCTTCCAAACAGCCTCATGAAGGGATATAAGTCTACCCAGTTTTCACAGGAAGCTGGGCGTAAAATTGTGCTCATGTCTTCCTGTCCCCACCTGACCTTGATTAGCACTTTATTCCCTAGTCTACCCATAAATTCCTGACCTCTGCCTTGCTCCTTAGCCTGACTTCCTCCATAGCTAACTTGTTTCTATGCCCATCTGTTTGCTGCTTGTACCCCAGTTCCCTGCCTTGGACTCAGCCCAGACTTGCTCTCCTTGTGTTGGACCCAACTCTCCTCCAGTTTCCTTCTTTAGAACCTTGCAGAACATCTCAGACAACTCCCTCACCCTTCCACATAACTTACATGAATTTGCTGTCATCTGGGGGTCACAGGATCATATTTAATTCTCAAAATAGACTCTCGCAAGCAAAATTTTAGGAACAAGCAACCTAGGCATAGAATACTTCAGTGATGTTGAGCAAAGTATGCATTTCTACAGAATTCAGAATTCTGTAGAATGCCTATGTAAGTGTATACAAAGACCAAAGTGCTGACCAACAAACATTCTCTAGTTTCTTGGTGATGTAAAAGTTTCCTGAATTTGACACCTCACTTCTAATGTATATGAAAGAATGATTTGTAGTTTGTTGACTCAAGACATGAGACTTATCGGGAGGTGGGGGGAGGTTCTCAGAGGGAACTTTTAAAACTGAAGCAAAAGTCTCACTTCAATTACAAGGAAGAAAGGCAAGCTCGATGTTTCAGTTATTTTGTTTCCATGTGCCACAGTGATGGTTACAAAGTTTTTGAAAGTTCGCTCAATATTGCACATACCTCTAAAACTGGTCTTTGCCAGAAGCCTGCCCCAAAATGTTTAAAACGTCCTTCCATTTCAGCTTTTTGGGTGGGATGGCCCTGAGGCATTGCTCTAAATGTCAGCCAAAATGCTACACAAAATGAAGGCTTCAGAACTTGAATACAGAATCAAAGTGCGGTGAACTGCAGTGTTAAATATCTACCAAATGACAATAGCTAGTCAAGACACTGCGTTAGAACCAAGTAACAGTTACAGTCAGAGGCTCTATAGACCGAAAAACAGCTTTTGGTGCCCTCTAGTGTTTTTTTTAAATGGGAAATGCAGGTGGCCTGTGTTCCAAACGATTTTGTCAAAACGGACATTCCACTATACAGTGAACAAACAGGCAGCAAATTCAAGTGAAACACCAACAGAAACCCTAAAGAGAAAAAATACTGCTTTAAAACTTAAAATGTTTTAACACTGCTTTAAAAACAATGTTTTTAACATTAAAACAGTGCTCCAGATTTTAAAAACTGTGGAAAATTGCAAGCTCTTGAATTTGAAAAACTGACAATTTGGTATTGTGAGAATGTTAGCCCCTGGGTGCGCCAGGGAAATTGCCTTTTCAGGCAACAGCAGTTTACCGCAAAGGACTGCCATTTAAAGTAAAGGTTTCACTGAAGCAGAAAGGATAATCTAGATAATTTTATTGACACCTATTTATTTATTTATTTATTTATTTATTTTCTGAATTTTTACCCCACCCCTCCTGAGAACAGCTCGGGGCACCTATGAGGAATAAGAACATACAACTTTGAAAAACAACAAGGATTTCGTACTTGGCTGCATTTCACAGCTATCACGGGTGCAGTCAAAAGAAGCACCTAATATAGAGGTTTTAAAATAAATTTAGCTGCATGGAAGCCAGTCCTACCCAGGAAAATTGCCTTTTTATAGGATTGTAGAGTTTAACCCTAGAATTGCAGGGTTAAAAGGATCCTCAGGGGCCATCTAGTCCAACACTCTGCGTCCTACAGCATCATGAACAGAGGGTTTATGAAACCATCCAAGGAAGAAGATTCCACAATCACCCTAGGCAACCTATTCTATTGCTCAACCATTCTTACAGTTGGGAAGTTTTCCTTTTTAGTTATGGCATTGGGACTTGGGAGATCTGTATTCAATTCCCAGCTCTGCTACAGGCCTCTTGTGTTATCTTGCACAAGCCACTACTTCTGTTTCTCAGTTTTCCATATGTAAATATCAGGATACTACTTCATTTTTTTCTCCCGCCCCTTCCCTGGGCTATTCTGACCCTCATCCAGAGACGGATTAACTGGCATTACTCTCAATGTGTGAAGTCAAGCACGTGCTTAAGATTTTATAGCAATGGGGAGTATTGACAAGAGGTATTCAGTTATTCAACTCCACCATGGTTAGGTTAGGACTAGGGGTTAAATGGCACAGCAGTCCTTGAGCTATAACACATCAAACTCAAGTGTAGAAAACGAGATAGATCAAACCTCAACTAAGAGCTTCCCTAGGGTCCTTGCATGGAAAACACCATTAAGAAGGAAAGGAGAAAACTCAAAAACAGACGAACAGCAAACTGGGTAAAATACTCCATTATGGCAATCAGGTTGTTCAAACGTCATGCGCCAATTTCAAGTATTTATGCTGCTGTGGTCAGATCATTAAATTCTCCATGCAGCTTTTAAATGAGAAGATGCATTATATGACTAATTTAAAGGAAATAAAGTCAATATTCTGCTTAAAACAAAGATACATATAATTTCATCATTTTCCCCTTACGCCAGGGTGAAACACTCCTACAAGAAAAATCAGAAAATGCAAAGAGACGTAAGTTGCCCTTGACCTTCTCACCTTGAATATGACCAATACATGAGACATCACACCTGAATTGGTTAACATTTGCATTAGGGTGGCAAGCCTTTGATATGCTCCAGTTCATTCCTTCACCCTAGACGTCATCTAAACCTACCTCCATGACCCCTTCAAACATACCTATAGCATCATTTTGACACATTTGCACAGAATGTAATTCAATCAGCATTATACAGAATCAAGGAAATCATGCCAAATGAAAGCAATATTGAAAATGTATCAGTCATGCTCTACCCCAATGAGCATTATAATTGTGGGAAAACATCCTAACTCTGTGTTGTGATGTCTGCATCATGACAGTGCTTTGCTTTAGCTCTGTGCTATCACATATTGAAGGAAAACATACTGTAATCTTCTGGGCAAAAAAATAAATAAAGGAAGGATTATTTGCAAGCAGCAAACAGTTAACAGGAATATTTGGTCAAAAGCACTTTCAGGTCCCACGTTCAAGTCACCTATATACTTCATTCTTCTCCAAAAACCAGAATACTAACTGAGACCACATTCACACATGCCTGAAAGCATCCTTACAAGGTTGGGATTAGGGGGGAAGGGATGTGAAGGGACTGGGTTAGGGAGGGGGCTACCCCCCTCGGTGTGAGGGTGGGGAGTCCATGGGGGGTGGTTGACTACCCTCTGGTGGCAAAGGAGGGTAGGGGGTATGGGATGTGGGGGGTTCGGGGGCGAGTTTGGCCTCCCGGTGAGATAGGGGGTCCATCCCGAACAACAGGAAGGGAGGACTCCCTGTGAGAGAGGGAGACCCAGGGAGAGGGGATGGGGGAGGAGGGATACTTTGGGAAAGGGGAGAGGGAATGAGGGGGAAGGGGGGAGGGAGAGCTCCCTCGTCTCCTGGATGGGACATCCAGGGAGGGGGGGTCAGGGGAGATATGGTCTCAGGGGGAGGGAAATGAGATCAGTAAGGTGGGATAGATGCCTAATGCATGTCCTGTTAACCTCTCCCCCAGCAGTAGAGCAGGTTGGACTTGGTCAGGGGGTCCCCAACCCGGTGGTGGTGCTGCTAAATGCGAGGTCGGTGGCGAACAAAGCAACGACGGTCCATGAGGTAATCCTGGACTGTGGTGCTGATCTCACGTGTATCACACAAACCTGGCTGGACAATGAATCGGGGCCTATTTTGGCTGATCTTGTTCCAGTCGGGTATTCCGTGCAGCACCAGTCACTGTTAGATTAATGCGGGAACGGTGTAACCATGATTTTTAAAGAGGGTTGGTCTGTGAGGAGTTACCCAGTGCGATCCATAGTGGGCATTGAAGGTCCCCATCTTGTGTTCGATTTGGCGGGGGACAGTTTGGGAGTGCTGCTGGTATACCATGCACCTACCAGTACGGCAGCCTCCCTGTATGCTCTGGTGGAGGCTGTGTCAGAGGTGGTGTTGCGGTCCCCAAAGATGATAGTCTTGGGGGACCTCAACATTCACACCGACACGGTTCTTGGGGAAGCCAAGCATGAGTTCATGGCCGCCATGGCAACCATGTGCCTGTCCCAGAGGGTCAAGGGCCCGACACATCTTGGAGGACATACTTTGGACCTTATGTTTTGCACTGGCCTTCAGACAGGTGCTCTGTTAATGGGGGAGATATCAGCTGTGCCCTTGTCATGGACGGATCTGTCAGTGGGACAGGGGAAAGGGGGCTCGGATACCCACATCTCTGCTCACTCGTTCCACTCACCCGTGTGCTCTGCCCCCAACGTGAAGGGGTACAATGCTCGTCAGGATAGTATTGTGGCCCTATATGTCTCCAAGAGACGGGGCCCCTATCATCATAGGGTGTGGAGCACGAGACTAGACCCGGGCTGTCGGAGCCTGCTACAGGTCTGCACCCAACACACACTTTAGGGGAGGCCAGGGGTCAGGATACTGGTGAGGGGAAGCGTGAGGAGGAGGGACGTGGACCCAGGATCAAGGCAGGGGGGAGAAGGGTGCACACATGCTCGGGGTAGGGGAAAGAGCCCAGGGGACAGGGAAAGAGAAGGGCTAGCACGCTCGCAATCACTCGCTCAGACACTCACAGATTCAATAATAGGTACACCAGGGAAGAAATATGTCAGGATTACAGCAGTTTCCACCCACACCACAACACCCACGTCTGCACAAGCACCCTCCCACACTCCACAAGCACAAGAATAAAGCTCCAATTACCGATGCCGGGAAACCTCCCACGCCGGCTTAAGAAGGGTAAGATGCCCCTCGACGTGCCAAGAGCCGCGTGGAGCATTGCAGCGGCTCGGGACTTGGCCCTGCCCCGGGGGGCATCACCTGGTGCTGCATTGTTGCGCTCGCGTTGGGGCCGGTTGCCTGGGCTACTGGACGCGAGCGTGGCGCGCTGTGTGCATGCGTCTGCGGGGAGAGGCCTGGGTCTAGGGTGGTGCCAGAAGGGGGGACAGGAGCCCCAACAGTCCCCGGTCCCCTCGCCCGACCGCCGGCACTGACAGGATCATTACCTCCTGCAGACTTCCCTTCTAGCACACGTCTGCCCCCAGAAGGGTGTGGAACCTATTCGGATGGTCCGCCCCCGGAGGCTGTTGGACCCATTGCGGTTTCTAGGTGCTCCGGGGGAGTTACCCTCTGACCTTGATGACCGTCTCATCAATGACCTAGTTAAGCTACGGAACACCTTGCTGATGGAGGCTATCGATCGGACGGCTCGCAGGCATCCGTTACCTAGGCAGAGGCTCCGCAGCCCTCTGTGGTTTTGAGGAGCTGCGGAGGCTGAAACAAGGTGGGCGGCGGTTGGAACGATGGTGGCGTCGTTCTAGTGCTGAAGCCGACAAGATTGCAGCATAGAATTAGTTTACGAGCCTATGCCGTGGCTATGCGGGTAGCAAAGAGGGAATTCTTTGCTACCCTCATAGTGTCTGCAAAATCCCATCCAGCGGAGCTGTTGTGGGTTGCGTGGGGGCTGGTCAGTCCGGCCTCCCTTGACCCTGGAGTTGAGTCATCATCTGCCCGCTGTGGTATGTTTGCGGATTATTTTGTGGATAAAACTGTGCGTATTCACCATGACTTCAATGCCGCACTTAATACCACTAATCCGCCTTTTATGTGCATTTACAATGATGATTATCAGGGCTGCAAAATCCAGCCCTGCTAATTGTCATTATAAATGCACATAAAAGCAGAAATTACATGGATTAGTGCATTCCCACGTACAAGTAATGCATGAGATTTGCAATCGCATTTTCTCTCCTGGCCTTGTAAAGATGCTTTCAGGCCCGTGTGAAAGGAGCCTAAACTAAGATTGAGGAGTTGTTTGTAAACAAACAGCTTTATCTCCCACAGTCTGATGGTGTCCCACTGATGCTGCTGCAGCACCAGGCAGAGGCAGGTGAGGGATGGGGACCCCTCCCCCCCGCCTTCAGCCCCCACGCTGTTCAGAGGCGCTGTTCAATGAGAGTTTGCTACCGCCTTAACTACAGGGCCACAATCGTGGCCCTATAATTGGAGGGGAAGACACTTTTCTGGCACAAGTACCTGTATGGGATTCAGGAGAACTGGGTTCATCTTCCAGCGTAACTTTAGGCACTCTTGTAGTGAGAATAAAAAATACTTATTCATGTGCTAAAAAGTTTGTTTTATAACTGGTTTTTTTATGTGATAAAGTCAAAATCATGATCTAGCTTTATGTAATTTAATGGTGCAATAGTCAAAATTATCTTTTTGAAGAAAAATATAACCCCCACATTTCCCCCACAACCCATGTACGGCAGTTACATCTAATTTAGAACAGCACAAATGAAGTTTTAGATTTTAACTTTTTGATTTCTGAATAAATATATTTCAATTACAGAGTATACAGCCTGCTTCAGGAGATCTGAAAGAACTATATATGTAAGTATGACATTTACTGAGAGCACATGTTGTGTTGTGTATTTACTATACTGGCATTGATTACTGCAGCAGGCCTATTGCAACGTATCCAACATTGCTAATTCCTAAGATCTTACCCTTTCAGTACTTAATATGTCCCTTAGCAGCCCAACCGTTGGCATCATGCAATTACATAATCTCATCTTTCATTTTTAGAAAGTTTCTAGCCCTCATGGTTGTGGAAGAAAGTTTTGAAATGTGATCCGAGAGCAAGTATCAAAACCACAAGGCAAAAAAGTACCCTCCACCTTTAAAAAAAATCTTATATCAAAGCCAGTTCCATCATTTTATAAGACCCGGTGAGATTATTGAAAACTCCAGGAGTGTTCGTTGGGTTCAGCACTGGCTGGAACCTGAATCGTACTGGCCGGAATCCTATCAAAGTGAGAGGGATTCTGGCACTCGGGGTTAGCATTGTATGTGAACAACCAAGTACCACACTGCTTGGGTTAGCAATATTGTGCATCTGTCTAGGGAGTTATGTGGTTCCTGTCAAACTATCAAGGACTGAGGGTGTTTTCAGATGTGACAGTGGCACAGTTTAATCCAATTAATCCGGATGCCACTGTCATGCCTAAATGCATCCACCAGACGTTTATTTATTTATTTATTTATTTATTTGTTATATTTATTAGCCACCCCCTCATGCCTATGGCATCCCGGGGCGGCTTACAGCACTAAAAACAACAACAATCATAAATTATTAATTTTAAACATTTTTTAAAACCATCTCCCCCCCACCTACCCCTCCCTCCCACCCTCCCCTCCGAAGGCCTGGGCGAACAGCCAGGTCTTGCAGGCTCAGCAGAACGCCAGCAGACCTGGGGCCAGGCGAGCTTCCTCTGGGAGGGAATTCCAGAGTCGCAGCCGGACCACCAAGAACGCCCGTTCCATTGTAGCCCCCCGCCTAACACCGGGGACCTCCAGGAAGGCACCCNGCAGGGATCGCTCTGAGATGCGGAGGGCGAGGCGGTCCCCAAGGTATGAGGGGCCCAGACCATGTAGGGCTTTATAGATCAAAACTAGCACTTTGAATCTGGCCCGGTACGCTATAGGCAACCAGTGCAGAGTGCGGAGCACAGGTGTTATGTGCTCCCGCTGACCCATCCCTGTAAGGAGATGGGCCGCTGCATTCTGCACTAGCTGCAGCCTCCGGACAAGAAACAGGGGAAGCCCCACGTAGAGCGCATTGCAGTAGTCCAGCCTCAAGGTGATGAAGGCATGGATGAGAGTGGCCAGGTCAGGCCTGGAGATGTATGGACGGAGCCTCCATACTAGATACAGCTGACGGAAGGCGGCTTTAGTCACCGCCTCCACCTGCCGATCCAGACGGAGGTCCGAATCCAACACCACCCCCAGACTCCAAACCTGCTGGGCTACAGGAGGGCAGACCCACCCGCCCCCCACCAGAGGAGACACCACCCCCCTCGCCCTTCCCACCACCATCACCTCCGTCTTATCGGGATTAAGTTTAAGTCTGCTCTGCCACATCCAATCCGCCACGGCCTCCAAGCATTGGGAAAGTATTGAGACAGCAAGACCTGGGTCGGTTAAAAATGAGAGGTACAGCTGAGTATCATCAGCATATTGGTGACAATCTACCCCAAACCCTCTCACAATCTCCCCCAGGGGCTGCATATATACATTATATAATAACGGAGACAGAATTGAACCCTGTGGAAAGCCGCAGGTCAAGGCCCAGGGGCCTGATGTTTCAGCCCCCAACACCACCCGCTGGCTTCTCCCCAAGAGGAATGAGCAGAACCACCCGAGGATGGTCCCGTCCAGACCCCCCAGGTCTCGCAGCCGTCTCAACAGCAGCCCATGGTCCACGGTGTCAAAAGTGGCCGAGAGATCTAGCAGGATCAGAAATGTTGAACATCCCGCGTCCATCTCCCAGCGGAGATCGTCCACCAAGGCCACCAACGCCGTCTCAGTACCATAGCCGGGGCGAAACCCAGACTGAAAAGGGTCAAGGAAACCGATACTATCCATATGCGCCTGGAGCTGCAGTGCCACTGGCTCTTCAATAACCTTCCCTAAAAAGGGAAGATTCGGTAGCTGGCGAATGCACCCACTTCCAGAGATGGCTTCTTCAGAAGGGGGCGCACCACAGCCTCCTTGAGATTGGGCAACAGCCTCCCCTGCTGGAGGGATGCGTTGACCACCCTCGCCAGTACTGTACCCAATGTCTCCCTGTAGGCTTTCACCAACCAGGACGGGCATGGATCTAATTCACAATTTGTGGCTGTAACAGACCCCAGGACATCCACCGCATCGGCCGGCGTCACTTCCCGAAACTCCTCCCAGAAAGATTGACCAGACGGTGCCTTCAGAACCTCATGCTCCTCACCGACTGCTTCCAACCCGGTGTCAAAGCTACTCCGGATCTGAGTGATCTTGTTTGCGAAGTAGATGGCAAACTCCTCACAGTGGGCCTGGGACAAGTCCCCGTCCAGGCAGAGAGAGGCCGGACTGACCAGTCCCCGCAAAGAGCTCCGCTGGACGCGACTTCGCAGATGCTATGAGGGCAGCAAAGATGTTAGCACGGTCTGTCTCCTGACCATGGTGAGGGGGCTAGCCCAGGCTGTGACTCAAGGAAATCCCCAAGTTACAGCCAGGGCTAAGCTCCACCACAGTTGGAAGCCTGTCGCTGGATCCAAAGTAAAGCAGGCTATTACATCTGATAGCTCATTGTACTTACCACAGGGAGCCGGGCGCCAAGGTAGCTGTCATTGGCCACTCATCATCCAGGGGCAGGGCTATGCCACGCAGCATGGGGATGGAGCTGGTCAGACTCACGTCCGTGCATCTTCCCGCCCCCTCCCCAGTCTGGGCACCATAACGTTTGTTCGGCGGCTGGGCCTATTCCTGGCCAGAGTGATGCCTCCCATCACTGTCCAGAGCTGTCTGTGGTGGCAGCGGGAGCTATCACATTAGAAAGCAGTCGGAGTCTCATAACATCGCCATGTGGTAGGAAAGTATTCCCAGTAACATAACCAAGGTATAAATATGCTCATTGGACTTGCACAAGGCCACAGGAAATCAGGGCTAGAGTTAAGAATTGAACTTCACTTTCTTGAGTTGCAGCCTAATAGCTCAGCTACAAAGCTAATCCTCCATCCAGCCTGGTAAGATTTAGTTGTGGCAAATATGCCACTTTGGAGTTCGACAATATAATAAAAGCCATGGAAAAAACAATATCAAGCCTTTCATCCTGCCATAAATGTAGAATGCATGTTAAATACTAACCAATAATCTGTTAGAACTAGGGAACACTGTAGGGAATTTTTTTTTTTTAAAGGTATCAATACTCTATTCAAGGAGAAGAAAGGCTGCTCTGAAAGGACTTGGGGACAATAATCCTTTAGACCATCCCCAGCCTAAATGAGAACAGTGATGTACACTTCCCGATCTCTCACCTATACCTTTTCTTCCAACACCGTGCTTGGTCCTTGCCCTCTAAATCTTCCCTTATCCCAATACACACACACACAGCATAATATTATATTCTTATTATTATTATTTCATTACACTTCATATTATTATGAAGTACACTTCATCAAGGTAGCAACCTCAAGACAGGACAGAGCAGTTAGCAACACCTAAATAATGATTCAGAATACTGGGGGCGGGGAGGAGGAAATTATCATCGGTATTTTTGAAGGTATCAAAGTAAAGTAATTCCTCTCTCACTCAAATATCTAATTAACCCTACACATTTAATTTAGTAGAATTAAATCAGAAGAGCAGCCAATGGGCTTTCCCTTTTCATTAAAATATCACCATAGGAATAAAGTCGTATCATATAAAAGACATTTCTTCATGTAAGATAAAAGGGTGCAAGGATATGGCTCAGACTAGATTTTTTTTTACAGGACTATTGTAAAATAAAAGAAAGTTAATCTAAAAAGTCATTCATGCTTGGGAAGCAGCTACCACAAGTTTTCTAGAAAGATTAAAACTTTTGAGATTTTCTTAGCTGTGATACTTAACCAACCCAACCATAAATTTGCTGGTATAATACACACAATGAGGATAATAGAAGTAATGGGTTTTGTGACAAGGAGCCAGAGGGCCTTTCCAGTGGGGTTTGTTCTTGTTTGCCTGGGACAGAAGGGGTGCACCGGAGTGGAGGCAGGCCACACACCCCTTCAGGACTTCATCTGCGGCCTGAGCTGCTTTTCCCCTTTAGGCGTGCGCCGAAGAGCGCAAGCCTAAAGGCACGGCCCTTATCCGTGATCCTTGGGAGTGCCCGGAGAGGGAAGGGACACTGTATGATAGTATTTGGTTGGTTACTGCCTTAGGGTAGGAGCCCTATACTCCAGCAATTGGCAAGGGGATTGGGATACTATGGCATCAGAGTTTAAATTTCCACCTCCTACCAGTCAATTGGCAGCTTCCAATTTGGCTAAGACTCAATTAAAGATTACAAATTTTGTACTTTAAAAAGGTTCCACTCCAGGGGTTCATGGCTTGAATAGTTCCTCCACTTCTAGTTTTGGGATACATGGAAATTCTCCTCTTTTTCCTCATGGATTGGGATCAAGCAACCCTTTGGAGAGAGTCTGACAGTCTTCCAGAGTTAAGTACTCCTTTGATCCCAAGGGGACCTTCTTTGATTGATTTAAATTTAGAGGCTCCCAAAGATTTATTAATTCTTTCTTCTCACCTTGGAAACAGTTTTTGTACTTTTTTATCCAAGTAAACAATTCCACCTTTTGAGGTTACCCATAGGTCTCCTCCTTCACAGGACCCTGTGAGAATATTTTTAAAGAATTGTATGCTTTGAAAGATTCTCGTTTTGCTCAGAGACTGTGCTGTTGTGAATCCCTCCAGATCCAGCTTGAGGGTTTGATTAAGGAATTCAGAAGCACGAGAGACTTGATGTTGGTGGATTTGACCCAGATTAAATCATTGATAGGCAGTGTTGGTAATAGGTCAAATGTGACCCCTCCTTTTCGGAGGGACCCCTCCCCCCCTTTGGAGGTGTTCTCCAGAGCTGAGATGCCCATTTCTGATTCCAGTATGATTACTATTGATAATTTGGAGCCTACGAAGGGGGACTCGTTGGTACTGCCCAGTTCAGGCGATTTTCAGCATCTGAGGAAGCAAAATCTGGTAATTTATTATCTCCCTATGGACAGAAGGGAGTCCCTTGATGGTTTAAAACCAGCTGTCTGCAGATTTTTAAGCAGGAGATTTGGGGTACTGTACCCCAGGCTTAGTTTTGGTGTAATTTTTGATAGTAGGCTGTATCACCATCAACGAGCTTTTTGTTTCCCTCCAGTTAGGATTGGGTTCAGAGATGTCGCTCTCCGTACTGGGATTTTGTCATGAGTTGAATCTTCATTGGCAGGGCTGGAAGTTTGGGAAGATTTTTCTCCTATACTCTCCAAAGGTTCTAGACTCCCTAGGAGACCCTCCAAGTTACAGCGTAATGACACTGTGGGTCTGACAGGGAGAAGGCATAGAAGAACTTTTTGGCATACTAGCAGATCTGCTAGACGGTTGGATTATCAATGACTAGATTATGTCTCCAGGGATATTGGGGCAACTACTGGGGATCTTAAATTGCTTTCTTGGAATATTGCAGGAGGTAAGGTGGCAGACCCCCAATTGGCTTGCTTTTATTAGGAATTTTGGTTGACAGGCGATTTTGCTCTAAATGGATTAAAATCTTTTATTGTTCAACCATGGAAGATTTATAAGAAAGGGAGGTGGAGAAGTGGCTTAGTCATTTTGGTGGCAGTCACACTCTCCTGTCAGGCTACCCACTTGATTACCAATTCTAGATACATTCAAACTCCTTTCCTTTCCTTTCCTTTCAAGGAAATCCTCCTTTGTTGATTCTAAACATTTATTTTAATGTTTAATATCCCCTCCCCTACTATGGTTGACAGTACTTATAATTCAGAAGGCAAATCCCTGATTCATTTTATGTATGATTATAATTTTAGAATGTTGAATGGGAAGTTGTTTTTAGATTCTCCAGGGGCTTTTACCTTCCATTCTGATTGAGGATCCAGCACCATAGATTATGCTTTGGTTGACTGTTTTGCCTGGCATAATTATAGTTATTTTCAGGTTTTGCATCACCCTGAGAGTGATCACTGTCCTGTAGTGGTCTCCAGGAAGCAGGAGGATGAGACCAATCAGGTGGCAGTTGATCAGGGGGGCTTTCTGCCCAAACGTTTGGGATGGGCTCAGGTCAATCAAGTGTTGGTGGAGGATCTCTGTTCTGATTGGCTTGTGTTGACCCCCAATTTGGAGAATTTTTCCCTCTCCTCGGAGATGGTTATTTAACATTATGCTACCTTGGTGCCTTCCCTCCAACCCGCTTTGGTAGCTGATAGGCAGAGAAGGCAGGTAACTAGTAATCACCGGTCATGGTTTGATTCTGAATGTTTAATGGCCAAACAAGAGGTTCTTAAGTGTCTTCTGAGGGATAAATTGATTACCCCTGTTCATGTTGTCAGGTTAGGTTTATAGATGCAAAGAGAGCTTATTTATTTTTTTATTTATTTTATTTTTAAAATGTACTACCCCGCCCATCCTGCCACAGGCAGCTCTGGGCAGCTTATAAAGAATTAATTAGCAAGAAAAAAACAGGAAGCACTGGAAAGACAGTGGGAAATGCTCCTCTCGGCAATAATAGCTAAAGATCTTTCTTGAGGTTGGTGTCCAACTCTAGTAGACCTTCCTGGTCTCCCCCCCCCACCCCCCACCCCCCTAATGGGTTTATAGATGCTGCAGGCTGGGAAAGCTATTTTAGGGAGAGAATTTTCCTTGGATTCCACTATTTTGGCAAATTTAAACTTCTCATTGAAACCTGATTATCTAGGATCCCTGCCGGACTCTTATAAAGCGTTGCCCTCCTTGGTTGCCAGTTATATAGCAAGAATGAGATCAGGCAAAGCACCAGGTCCCGATTTCCTACCCCCAGAACTTTTTAAACCTAATGTGCCCTTTTGGTCTTTGGTTTTGGCTGATTTATTCAATGCTGTTATGATTTCAGATACTTTGCCACCATTATGGAGGCAGAGTACTTTTATCCCTTCACCTATAAAGCTCTTCACAACCTTGCTCCCCCCTACCTCTCTGCACTTATCGCCCTCCATATTCCAGCCCATGCACTTCGCTCCTCCTCTGTCCCTTCTCTCACCCTTCCACGCCTTCCCTGCTCCCCTAAGCGCCTTCGTCCCTTCTCACTTGCTGCCCCCCATGCCTGGAACTCCCTCCCTGTCCACATCCGCCTTGCCCCCTCCCTTCATACCTTCAAATCTCTCCTTAAAACTCACCTCTTTCGCTCTGCTCTGTCTGACTCTTTATCCTGCTGAGCCACTATTCCTATACCTACGATCGGTTTACCCTTATCCTTGCAACATGGACCTGCCTGCTGTCATTCTCATCGTAACCAAGCCAAGTACGTGCACTTGAGACCTCGCATCTTCATGAATGTTAGACCCATTGTCTCTCCCTCTGTTCCCCTTCCTAAGTCTCTCCCCCAGCTCCTGTCTCTCAGATTGTACGCGCTAGGGGCAGGGACCGTGTCTATTTTATTACTTTGTAAAGTGCCAGGTACACTGCTGGCGCTATATAAATGTTTGTTAATAATAATAATAATAATAATTTATAAAAAGGGTGATCATACCTCCCCTAACTCGTACAGACAAGTCAGTTTCCTCCGCATGCCAGCTAAATTATATGGGCAACATCTTTTAGGGCTGCTGCAGGAGTGGATTGCAACTAACAACATTTTGGAAGAACAACAGGCACGTTTTCGCTGTGGAGCCTCATGTATTGATCAGCTTTTCGTGCTCAATCATTTGGCTTCTACTGCGTTGATGAAAAAGATACAGTTGCATGGGGCCTCATGGATTTATGCTGTTGACTATATTGACAGGAATATTTTGTGGTCTAAGCTTGCATCGCTGGGGATGAACCCTGTACTTACTTTCATGAGAACAATACAGTAAGGGTGCGTTATGGCCCTACTGGAGAGTCCACTCCCCTTATTTCCTGTAAAGAGGGGGGTGAGGCAGGGGTATGTTTTGGCTCCCACCCTCCTTTTTAAATGATCTAAGGCCCCTGCTTCTGAAAACTAATTGTCACTTGCCAAGAATTTTGGGAGAGTAAATATCGATGCTCTTATTTGCAAATGATGCAGTACTCCTTTCCTTCTCCATGATTGGTCTGCAGAGATTGCTTAACATCTTTGGAGAGTATTGTAAGGATTATAGCATTGAAATCAATACAGCCAAATCCAAAGCTCTTTCATTTGGCACAAGGAGAAAACAGGTGGTTTGTAGATTTAAAGCCCTTGGAAACAGTCAGATCCTTTTCTTATTTAGGATTGACTTTCTCGTCTACTCTATCCTGGGCTGAGCACTCTTGGAGGGCAGTTAGAAGGTGACTCAGGCCGTGGGGGGCGTTCTTTCATTTTTTTATAGGAATAGGAGGAAGGGTCTGGTGGAAGAACTGAGGCCAGGACAAGCCAAGTTAGATTCTTCTTTACTTTACGGAGCAGAGATTTGAGGCCATGATACGAGAGCGAGGGAGTTGGTGGAGAGGTTTCAGGCCATTTTTCTTAGGAAACCTCTCATGGTTCCCACCTCAATCCCTAGGGCTCTTGCCCAAGTGGAAACAGGGATGGTCAATTTGGCCAAGGTTGCAAGAGTTCGGCCAGCTTTTTACTGGATTAAAGTAAGATCATATCTCCCTGGGCATCTTCCTAAATTAGCTTTACTGGAGGCAGAGGGGTGGAGTCCTCACTCCCTCCCCGGCTCCAAAATACTAGAAATTCTTTCCTGTCTGTTGGTCTCAGAGATTTAGTATTGGATGACCCCAGGATACCTCTGCCAGGTGATAGTTGGAGGATTAAGGTTTGTTTCTCTGAGATGGCTATGCGGGATGATTTAATTTCTACTCAAGTTGTTAAATCAGCTTCTTTGTACTGTCTTTTTCAGACATCTTTTCCCCCCACTATATAGCTTTCTTTGGTGCCTCTGGCAGTACACAGGGAGGCACTTACTAGGCTTCGCTTTAATCTGATTGATTTGATGGATGTAAGAGAGAGGAAGGAGAAAATCCCACGCCATTTGAGATGTTGCCCTTGTGATGGCGAGTCAATTGAAGATTATTATTATTATTATTATTATTATTATTATTAGCATGTATATAGTGCCAGCAATGTACCTGGCGCTTTACAAAGAATAAGAAAGACACGGTCCCTGCCCTAGAGCTTACAATCTAGAGACAGGGGGAGGGGAGACAGGGAAGGGGGAACAGAGGGAGAGACAAGGGATGTGACATTCACGAGGTTGCGGGAACTCAGGTACACGTTCTTGGCTTGGTTACAGTAAGTTGGGAGTTTACAGATAACAGGTGGGGAATGAGCCTGGGTGGGGAAGATTAGCAGGAGTTCGGAAGGGCGGAGCGGAAGAGGTGGGTTTTGAGGAGGGACTTGAAGATGTGGAGGGTGGGGGCAAGGCAGACAAGGGCAGGGAGGGAGTTCCAGGCATGTGGGGCAGCGAGGGAGAAGGGACGAAGGCAGTTGGGGGAGCAGGGGAGGGTGAGGGAGGGGATGGAAGAGGAGCAGAGTGCTCGAGCAGTGGTTCGGAGNGGGCAGGGAGGGAGTTCCAGGCGTGTGGGGCAGTGAGAGAGAGGGGACGAAGGCAGTTGGGGGAGCAGGGGAGGGTGAGGGAGGGGATGGAAGAGGAGCAGAGTGCTCGAGCAGTGGTTCGGAGGGAGATCAGGGCAGAGAGGTGGGGGAAGCAAGGTTGTGAAGAGCTTTGTAGGGGAAGACAAGGAGCTTGTGCAGAATACGCTCAGGAAGAGGGAGCCAGTGGAGAGAGGTGAGGAGAGGCTGCACATGGTCAAAGCGACGGACTAGGTGGATGATCCTGGCAGCAGAGTTTTGAACAGAGAGATAAGGGAAGAAAGGTGAGAGCGAGGAAGGCCAGTGAGGAGGAGGTTACAATAGTCTAGGTGTGAGATGGCTAGGGTATGGATAAGAGTTTTGGCAGAGGAGACGGACAGAAAAAGGCGGATCTTGGCACTGCTGTTGTGTCCTGGCCTACCCGAGAAGAAGGCAAAAGAACTTTGCACACTGACACACTAATAATAAATGCCTAGTGCACAGTGTTAATGTTTTTTGTTATAATTAAATAGCTGTAATTTCCCAACTTCTCATTGCAATCTTAATTTTCGTGGAAGTCTGCATGAAATTATTTGTCCTATGCTAGCAGCCAGGGGAAAGAAGCAGGATCAAGGCCTTTCTGTTTTAGGTGTTATATAAACGTACAGTACTAAGTAGCAGAAAAAACTTCAAACCCCTACTGGTTGGAGGAGCAATGAACCAGGAGCACGAATTAAGCCTTCCTGATTAGTATGGCACTGTAAAACCTTAACTCTAGGATTTCATACTGGAGCATTTGAAATTGCTGTTACAATTCAGATGTGGAATTCACAACTGCTTATGCTATCAAAAGTGTGCTGTTCACGGCAGGATTGGGGTATCGCTGGAGTACAGCAGATAAGTTACCCCTCCCTAAGGACAAATCTGAGATCATTTTGTGGTTAACAGATATGGCAAAACAGCTGGATTTTTAAATTTTACGGGGGCCAAAATGCTCACCACTGTACCTTTTGTTTAAAGTTTAAAAAAGGTTTTTCCTCCTACCTTATGAGTGGATAAATATATGTCTAGAAGGTTTATTATAAAATTAAGATTCAATCAGTTTAAGTTGGCGGTTATCAAAGGCAGGTGGGTCAAAATAGATTTTAAGGATCATTCATGTTCATGCTGTCAAGGAAAAATTGAAGATATAGGTCATGTTTTGTGGCAGTGTCCTTTCTATAAGGAAGGGCAAGATAGTTATCTTAACCCTTTAACAGTGTCCTTTGTAACATGGCCAGTCCAATGGAAGACTATTTGGCTTCTTCAAAAAGAGACACAAGAGATCTTGTCTGTCTTAGGTAACTTTTTGATTGGTACGGAGAAGATTAGGAAAGAGAAAGGGTTAGATACCTAATGTTTACTATATACCATATTGTCATCTCTGTACTGGTACTGATTGTTGCCTTGTGGATGTGTTAAGGCATGTTCATCATGCCGGTTTTCGTGATTTTTATATTCTCTCTGTTGTGTACATGTTTTGGCTTTAGCCATAAAAAAACTAAACTAAACTAACTGCTTATGCTGCTTTAAAAGGATTATTTCATGTGATGTATCAACAACTTGCAATTAAATAACACTTTTATGCGATTCAGTTTAATACAATTCTTCATAAAGTATTTGCTATATAGTTGTCAAATAACAGATAAAAAGTGAATTTCAGGAAAATACACCAGCTCTTATGTGCCACTATCATTCCCCCTACTGACATAAGTACTCACAGTGGTGTCAATATATGTGCATTTAAGAAATGTAGGTCAAAATCTGATAAAGAGATTACTATTTTTTCTACCCCCTCTACTGGAACACAGGGAAGAGAATCCAACATTAATGTTGCTCCCTCTAGGACCTCAATAAACTACAAATGCTCCTTTAGGAACATGCATCTTTCTCAACTGAAATTTAAACTCAGACTTCTAATAGAAAATTAGAGGTTCTCATCTGTTCACCAGGTCACCAATACACATGCAGCACACACACTTCTACACTGAAAAATCAAATTCATAAGGAAGCCTTTAACTTATAACTGGTTTTATGGTAGTCCATGTGTTCTTGACTGAAAATTCAGAGACACTGCTATCAAATGTTACAGTTTCTGTATACACACACTCAAGTCTACCTATAAATCTAATCTAATTAGCTTTTTTAAAAAAAACTATAGCCATTATTCAATTTATTCCTCTTCCTAATACTCTCCTGAGACAAATTGTTACTTGAGAATGCCAACCGTGATTAGCACACATGCCACATCTAAAGTAGTGGCTGACTTTCTTAATCCTAAATGCATGTATTACAGAGCACTTTTAAGCGTATTATATATTTTACTTTTTTCATCAGACCTGTGCTGTCCCTAACTAAAGTATTTCCCTAACACGTTCGAAGTCAAACACAGACATTTTTAATCTCCTATCTCCCAAGACACATGGCAACTCAAAGTGCCTCATTCCAAACACTCTTCAGAGCCATTAAACAAAGTGCACACCACTGCCAAAAAACAGCTGTTGTCTAAGTGATGCAATTTTCATTCAACGAGACCTGACTGAGTTTTAGGGAACAATGAGTTTAATTTTTTAGTAAAAATTATACAAGAGAATCAGGCTGAAAACTTTAAATGTAAACTAAGTTGCTAATAGTTTGGCTCCCATTAGATTAGATCAGAGATGTTCTATGAATTTCATTTTATTCCTTGCTGTCAGTCAAAGCATCCCATAATTCCACCAATATCTTCATCTTGTTAGGAGCCTGCCAGAGCCAAATGTCCATGCCCTTCAAAACCCTGGGTTACTTGTTGTGGTTAGCTGCTGCATTGCAGTTATAGGATAACCAGTATTGTAGTCCGAGTAATCATCAGGGAAGTCTTGCTCTTCATCAGGCCACGAGGAAAGGCAGAGGAGTTCGGAGCCAAGTATGTATCAGCGACTGGGTTCCTAGGAAGATGACAAGGTAGGAGCAGTGCAGAGGGAGGAGCATCAGTTGTGTCCCAGGGGAAGAGCACATGGTGGAGCAAAGGCCAGGTTCTAGATGAAGGAATGCAAGGCAGGAGCAGAGGCTGGCTTGCAGGGAAGCACAGGACAGGAGCAGAGGTACAGGAGGAGCATAAAGAGAGGACATAGACCCAGAAGAGGGCCTAGTTCCCAACCCCAAGAGTCACGTACCCAAATGTTCAGACAGTGAAGAGCCACAACACACTTGCATGCCATTTTCAAGCATCTCACAGGCGGAGCCTCCCCTGTTTCGTTATTGGACTGCAGTACTCTGCAGTCGTAGCTGCTGAGATTGAGGAGCAGCTGCAGCTCACTTGCCAAGACTCAGGTGCAGCAAACTAAGACACAGGACTACCAAGGCCCTATGGAGCCTGGGACTGGGCCCAGCCAAGAGCTATGTCTGAAATTCCTGAGAGTAGCATGTGGCTTCCCAGACACAGTTTGCCCACCTGTCATAGGTAACGCCAGATGGTAAGTCCTCTGGTTGCTTGGACACTCCCTATTTCCCATTATGAGAAGTGGGAGCAGGCCACCAAGGGCATAGCAGTGCAGGTCTCTAGTATCCTGGGAGAAGTACAAGTATGAGCAGTTCTGCCAGTTCAGCTGAAGTCTCTGAGATGTGGGTTCTAGTTCAGGAGGACAATACCCAAGCCCACAATCAAATCAACTGTTTATTCCCACTTTAAAAGAAGTTAAGGTATTTTGACTGAAGTTACTTTTATATTATATTGATGGGGAGGGTGAACGATTCTATGAATGGATTATTCCTTCCCTTTTGACCACAGCATGCAGTGTGCTTTTCTTTAATCCTCTTTGGTCCATGAAAAAGTTACTTCATTACTTCTCTTGAAAGCAAGGCTCATTGATATTTAAAAACTAAAGTATTTCTTAATTTGTTCTTCACTGTATATCGATTCCTTTATTTCTCCATGGATTTCTTCCTAGCTCATCATGAATGTAATTGTGTCCTATTCCCCCTCACTCAAAATCTAGTTCCCTGTAACTAAGTGAAGCACATGCACCTGTAACTTCTCAACCTCATGAATGTACTCTCGTCTCTCCCAATGTTCACCTCTCCCTTGTCTCCCCCTCCCTTGTCTCTTACATTGTAAGCCCCTGGGGGTAGGAACCTGTCTATAACTATAGATTGTACAGTGCCCGGTATACTGCTGGTGCTATATAAATTATTAACAACATTAATAACAACAACATTATTAGTATTAATATTAATAGCAATGTTAATATTAATATTAATATAATCTGCATTATTAATATTAATATAACTATCACTAAATAATAATGAACTTCTATCAGAATAACCATGCAGGTTATTTCAATATTTTATTTTCATGCAACGCTGGCAGCACATACAGCTAATTCTTGTGGCCCATCTGACCAAAGACACAGGGAAACCTAATAAGGTCATACCTGGTGTGCTATTGCCATTCCAATACAGCAGAATCTTTAGCTTTCAATGAGTGACAGTAACATTGCTCAATACCATATGCCTTGGATATCTTTTAATTAGCATTATTGATTGGTGGCCTGATTTCCTGCAACTCCTACTGTACTAAGCACTTCTGGAAAAATCAAGTCAGAGTTCATTCTCCCAAACACTTAAATTCAGGACTTGGGCAGGGGGGGTGGCTTTAACTTAATCCACTATTTAGAACACAAGCTCCTTGGGGGATGAACCAGCTGGTCACATGTTTTCTGCAAAAACGCCCACAAATTTGTAGAACAACAATATTGTTGTTATTTCTATAGTGCCAGCAATGTAACTATCTGGCATTGCACAATCATTCGAGACAGGTGCCTGTTCCAAGGAGCTTACATTCTAGTAGACACAAGGCAGGGGCGACGAGAGAGAACTGAACATAGGGAGAGATAAGGAAACATTCACAAAGTTGAGAATCATATTTTTAGGACTGAAAGGCACCTCAAAGGTCATGTAGTCCAAACCCCAGAAGTTGCAAGTGGACGCACTTAGCTACAAAGGAGAATGAGACCCTGAATTAATGTCAATCTCTCCCTCTCTACTGGCTCCTTTCCCTCAGCTTTCAAACACACTCCTGTCTCCCCTATCCTGAAGAAGCCCTCTCTTGACCCCTCTGGCCCCTCCATTTATCGCCCCATCTCGCTCCTTCCCTTTGCCTCCAAGATCCTGGAGTGTGTTGTCTACATCCGCTGTCTTGAATTCCTCTCCAGCAACTCTTCCCTTCACCCTCTCCAATCTGGCTTCCATACTCTCCAGTCTACTAAGACTGCTCAGCTTTTTGGTGAACCAGGTAACTGCACTCATCTGCACCCACCCACCCTCCATTACACTCGTTGCCCCCCCCCCCCCCCCATTAAGAACATAAGAAGTGTCATACTGGGTCAGACCAATGGTCCATCTAGCCCAGCATCCTGTCTCCGACAGTGGCCAATAACGGTGGCTTGGGAAAAGCACCCAACAGGTCACAATGGGGGATCCATTCCCTGTTGTTTTCCCCCAGCTCCGGTCATGTTCCCTGATCCTGTCTGGCTAATAGCTGCTAATGGACCTATCTTCCAGAAACTTGTCCAAACCTCTTTTAAACTCAGCTATAGTACTGGCCCTTACCACAGCCTCTGGCAGTAGATTCCACAACCCAATTATACGCTGAGTGAAAAAATATTTTCTTTTATTTGTTTTAAACTTGCCACCCATGAGTTTCATGGAGTGTCCCCTAGTTCTAGTACTAGCTGAGAGGGTAAATAACTGCTCCTTGTTTATTAGTTCCACACCACTCATGATTTTATAGACCTCTATCATATCTCCTCTCAGTCGTCTCTTCTCCAAACTGAAGAGCCCCAACCTACCAAGCCTCTCCTCATACGGGAGCCCTTCCATGCCCTTGATCATTTTTGTTGCCCTTCTCTGTACCTTTTCTAGTTCAGCTATGTCTTTTTTGAGATGGGGCGACCAGAACTGCACACAATATTCGAGGTGCGGTCGCACCATTGATTTGTATAGAGGCATTATGACATCCTCAGTTTTATTCTCTATCCCCTTCCGAATAATTCCTAACATTCTGTTTGCTTTTTTGACTGCTGCTGCGCACTGCGCTGTGGATTTCATTGTATTGTCCACAACCACCCCCAGATCCTTTTCCTGAGTGGTAACTCCTAGCTTAGTACCCAGCATTGTGTACGCATAGTTTGGATTATTTTTCCCTACGTGCATCACTTTGCACTTGTCCACATTAAATCTCATTTGCCATTTAGATGCCCAGGCACCCAGTGTCGTAAGATCCTGTTGCAGTTCCTCACAGTCTGCTCGTGTTTTAACTACCTTGAATAACTTGGTGTCGTCTGCAAATTTGATCACCTCACTCTTAACACCCTTTTCCAAATCATTAATGAATACATTAAACAGCACCGGTCCCAATACAGATCCCTGAGGCACACCACTTTTTACATCTCTCCATTGTGAAAACTGACCATTTAGTCCAACCCTTTGCTTTCTATCTTTTAACCAGTTTCTGATCCATAGTAAGACACTACCTCCTATCCCATGACTTTTTAATTTTCTCAAGAGTCTCTCATGAGGGACCTTATCAAATGCTTTCTGGAAATCCAGAGACACTATATCTACTGGGTTTCCCTTGTCCACATGCTTATTTATACCCTCAAAGAATTCCAACAGGTTAGTGAGGCATGACTTACCTTTACTAAATCTGTGTTGACTCTTCCCCATTAAGCCATATTTGTCAACATACCCTGTAATTTTGTCCTTAATGATGGTTTCCACCATTTTGTCCAGCACAAACATCCAGCTTACTGGTCCGTAGTTTACAGGATCGCCTCTGGATCGCTTTTTAAATATTGGGGTTACATTTGCCACCAGGGATGGGCAAACAGAACGGAGTTTGGAAATTTGGTTCGGTGTGGTCTGAAATTCGAGTTCGGTTCGGAAGTTCGGTTCGGTCGACCAAACACACCAAGTTCGGTCTGAACTCCGAACTTCCAAACCGCGTTCGCCCATCCCTATTTACCATTGCCACCCTCCAATCCTTGGGTACAGTGGCAGATTTTAGTGACAGGATACAAATTACTAACAGTAGGTCTGCGATTTCATATTTGAGTTCCTTCAGAACTCTGGGGTGAATGCTATCTGGCCCTGGTGACATGTTAGCATTCAGTCTGTCAATTTGCCCTAGAACATCCTCCAACATCACATTGATTTGTAACAGCTCTTCCAATTCCTTGTCCACAAAGCAAGGATCCGGCATGGGTACCTCCCCAAAATCCTCCGCAGTGAAGACCAACGCGAATAACTCATTCAGCTTCTCTACCATGTCCTTATCCTCCCTGAGCGCCCCTTTAACTCCCTTGTCATCTAATGGCCCAAATGACTCCCTAACAGGCTTCTTGCTTCTGATGTATTTGAAAAAGGTTTTGTTGCTTGTTTTTGCCTCTTTAGCAAGCCTCCCTTCAAAATCTCTCTTGGCCTGCCTTATTAACACTTTACATTTATGTTGCCAGTGTTTATGCTCTTTCATATTATTTTAATTGGGACTAGCCTTCCATTTCTTAAAGGATGCCTTTTTGGCTCTAATAGCCTCCTTCACCTCCCCATTTAGCCATAGTGGAAGATTTTTGGTCTTCCTGATTCCTTTTTTAACTTGTGGGATGCCCATTTAATCTGGGCTTCCAGAAGGGTGCTTTTAAACAGCCTCCACGCCTCTTGCAAACTTGTAGTCCTTGCAACTGTGCTTTTTAGCTTCTTTTTAACTAGTTTCCTCATTTTGTCATAGTCTCCCTTTTTAAATTTAAATGCTACTGCTGTACTTTTGTTTGTCCATTAGCTGTTTGGCATCCGGGGTGAGCCCACTCCTTGTCCCCACACACACATACACCCACCCTGATCAGGTTTTTGGTGGCTGTGATGAGCCCCCACCCCCTAATCAGCTGTTTGGCAACCGGGGTGAGCGCACTCCTCTGGGCCCGATCTTCGGACTTTGCCTCGCAGCAGCACCGCACAAACTGACCTGACTGGAGGCAGCTTCGTGACCTCCCATTAGCCTGGGTGAAGCAACAGTAGCCCACAATGCATCACCAGCCTTTTCTGGCCAATGCGTCACATAGCAGCCAGGCACCCGCTCCAAGGCAGAGGTGGGCAAACATCTGGAAGCCGCTGGGCAGACGGTCAGCTGTATTATGAGCTACTGTGGGGTAATGTAGCCGAATATATGATAACGTCTCATGTGGCCTTACCCATACTTGATAAGTGCAAGGTGATGCACAAAGGGAAAAATAATCCTCACTATACATACATGATATTAGGTCCAAATCTGAGTGTAACCACTGAGGAAAAGTATCTTGGGGGGTCATTATGGATAGTTCCTTGAAGACATTGGCTCGGTATGTGGCAGCAGACAAAAAGCTAGGCATTATTACAAAAGGAATAGAAAATAAAAGGGAAAGTATCATAATGCCGCTGTATAAATCTTTGGTACGACCACCACCTTGAATACCGTGTGCAGTTCTGCTCGCCCCATCCGAAGAAAGATATAATAGAACTGGAAAAGGTTCCGAGAAGGTAACAAGGATTATAGAAGGGATGTATTTAATTCCATAGGAGGAGAGGCTCAACAGGTTGGGGCTGTTTAGCTTGGAGAAGAGGCTACTAAGGGGTGGGGGTGGAGATATGATGCAAGTTCATAAAATCATGAGTAGCATGGAGACAGTAATTAGGGAACTGTTGCTTGCCCTTTCCCACAATAAGAGAACAAGGGGACATTACCTGAAGTTAAATTGCAGCAGATTTAAAACAAACAAAAGGAAGTATTATTTCACACAGCAGACAATACAGTTGTTTAATTCATTTCCAGAGGAGACTGTGAAAGCCAGCAGCATAACTAGCTTCATAATAAATAAATAAAATGGAGGTTAGATAAATTCTTAGAGGATGGAGCCATAAACGCCTGCTGGTTGGGACTTAAACCCCTGGCTACTAGTAGTTGAGAGGGGTTAGAGGTGATGGGTCACACCTCCGTGACCTGTACATGTACTTTTCTTGAGCTACCAGAGCTGGCCACTGCTGGAGACAGGATGCTGGGCTAGATGGACCACTGGTTCGAACTGGTATGGCACTATTTGTGTTTTTAACCCTTTAGTCCGTTTACAACCACCTAGTTGTCTTGTCATTACATTCTGTTATAGACCTCTTTACAAGTAAGGAACAAAAGCATTCTTTAATCTTCAACAAAATTTCAACCCAGGATGGATTTACAAGTGGTTAACCTTACATCTAGTAAAGTCTGCTACCTTTAGTCACTTCCCAGTTAGAAATATCTGCCCCCCTCTCGTCTTCCCACTTCACTTCTTAGCTGCTATTTGATGGTTACATTGGTTTCTGCCCACTTTTCTTTCCACATAAGCATCACCTCATTTGCTCCTTCCTTAACATTTAAGGGGGGGAGGGTACAACCCTATTGCATTGTTTAACAATCTTGTGGAAAACGTTCCTTAATAATCAGCCTAAATTTTTCTCTCTTTATTTATAAACACTGGGAGTCCTCTTCCCAGGAACACAAAACACTGAAAACCTCTTCGCTGTTGGAAGTAGTGATGTATAGGCACCATGGGCACATGCAGGCACACAATGGGCATAGTGGCAAAAATGAAGACATATAGGCCTGTAGTATCAAATATAGTTCAGCATAGTTAGCATAGGTTCGCCAAGAAAGTTGGGAAAAAGAAGAAATTCTTTGTACCAGGAGCAGAGGGAGGCCTGGGCCCCTGGAATGTAACAGTAAACAATGGTGCTGGGAGAAACCAGGTCTGGACAAGGCAAAGATGGCAAGATTCATTGGTTACCATGGAGACGGATGAGAACACAGAAATACACTAGTTAGCCCCATATATGTTAATAACCAATAAAACTGAGTTAATGTGAATTTGATATCTTTGCTAATTGTGATTGATTATATGGGCTCTTTATTCATGTAATGATATAATAGAACTTGTATTAGAATTTCTGACCAGGCTTGGGGTCGAGCTGACTCAAAGGTACAATCACAGGAAGGCACAGTAAAGTAGTGTCAGAGATGGGTCTGGAGGATTATTTATTTATTTATTTAAACATTTTATATCCCACCCCTCCTGCCAAAGGCAGCTCAATGCAGCTAATAATATATAAAAATACACATACAAAAACATACAAACAAAAAAAATCTAAAAAGAGGGGGGGAAGAGGGGAAAAGGGGGGGGACAACACCCCCCCCCCAGGAAAAGAGGAGGGAGGGGGAAAAATACCCCACCCTTACCGCCACCCATAAAAATAAAAACTCACCCTCGCCCATCTCCCTCACAAAAGACCTGGCAGAACAGCCAGATCTTGCGTTGACATTGAAAAGCGGAGTGGTCCGGGGCCACCCGGGCCTCTGGCAGGAGGGAGCTCCACAGCCATGGCATGGCCACCGAGAATGTCCTCACCATAGTCTCTCTCTCTCTCTCTCACACACACACACACACACACACACACACACACACACACACACGAGATACCCGGGGAACTTCGAGAAGGGCGCTCCTGGTCGACCGTAGGGGCCAATCCTGAGCACGGGGAGTGAGGCGATCCTGCAGATATATGGGGCCCAAGCTGTATAGGGCTTTATAGGTAAACACCAGCACCTTCAGTCGGGCCCAGAAGACTACAGACAGCCAGTGCAGAAAACGGAGCACCGGTGTAATATGCTCCCAGCAACCCGTTTCCAGTAGAAGATGGGCCATTCTGCACCAGCTGCAGTCTCTGAACCATCACCATGGGCAGCCCCACGTACAGCACGTTACAATACTCCAGTCTTCAGGTGATGAGGTCGGAGTCTGAGATGCATGGCCGAAGCCGTTGCAGCAGATGTAATTGGTGGAATGCGCATCTTGCATTAAGGAATTTGGGTTTGCACATAGTACCCCAGTGAGGAGAAGGCCCAAAGTTGGGATCTGATAATAAACACATTCCAAAGGTGGGGTCTGGAGAGACCAAAAAATGGGCTTTGTCTTCTCAAATGTCAACGTTACGACTTGCCTATATAATTGACCGTTAACCAATAATATACCTAAACACTCCTATAATTAGTTTATCAGACAATCATATACAGTAATCACTGAATGTGTATTTATGCATGTGTCACGTGTATATATGTCATGTTAAAACTCTGTATACTCTGATTTCATGCAACTCTGGGTAACTGGTCTGACAGGTATATCCAGAGCAGCTGGCACCAGAGCCCTGTCATGTGGGTTCATTAAACTCCTGTTTTATGTACCAAAGTCTGAGTTCTCACTTAGAATATTTGCACTGGTCTTCATATATGGCCTAGAGGAATGCTGGCTGGACACCCTGCATAGTGAACCCATTGGGAGTAAGCTGACCCGACCTATACAACAATATTCACCATTGGCTTTTGAGATCGTAAGTGTCCATGAATGCATTAAGTATCACTGGATTAAGAAGACCCCAAACATATTGTATTCAAACAACTGTCTGGGATCAGTTGGTACTTTAGCTTTAAAGAGTATGTTATGGCAATATCACCAAGAAAGGTAGTCGAGTGGAGGGTGCAGCAGTGCTGGTGGCCACCATCTCTGGACTTCGGAGGTTTAGAGCAGTACTTCCCAGCTACTTAAGTCTGATGCAGGTGCCGAATGCCGAGTATATTTTCTATCTAAACAGTAGGATAGTCAGGGCCTGGCCCACCCTATTTGGCATGAGATGAACTATGTCTCTGTGCAGAGAACCTACTACAAGTCACACGTTGAAAGAATCTCTATTTCCAAGTGCATATGGCAAACAAGATCAACAAAAAATACTTAAGTTAGAAAGCATACATCTCATTTAAGAAACTTGTACAACAAATGTTTCCCAAAAGATCAGTTTTCTTTATCAATTCCAAGAACAAACTATTCATAGAAGAATCAAGTCATATAATTAAAATCAGGGAAAAAAGAATCAAAATCCTCCTGTCATCACCCTCGCCGAGGCCCAAGCCTCCTGTTCGCTGAACTGTCTTCGCCCCTTCTCCCATGCTGCCCCCCATGCCTGGAACTCTCTCCCTGAACACATTCATTCTGCCCCCTCCCTAAAAGCCTTCAAATTCCTCCTCAATACGCATCTATCTCTTTCATCAGGCTTACCCCAGCTCGTCCACCTCGGAGATGGGGCACAGATGCTTCTTCTACTGTCCTCTCATTTAGGGTCCCCTTCTCCCCTGTAATTAAGCTACGCATGTGCCCCTGCAGTTTCTCAACTTTGTGAATGTCTCCCTCCCCCTTATCTGCTACTTACTAATTATAATAATCTCTGATCTTTCCCTCCCCTCCCACCCATCCCCTCCACAAAATCCCACAAGTAGTTTGTTCATTGTTCTAAGCAAGTCTCAAAGAAACTAGGTAGTAACCATTTCTTTGAAAGTTATCTATGTAACTTACAGGTCGAGCAGACCATGAGCGTCCTCACCGCCAGTTCACAGAACAGCTGCCATTTCTGCGGCACTTTAGAGGTGATTGCTGGAATAACGATCTCTGCCGGGACGTAGTACTGAATTGAATATGTCACAAAGATTCCAAAGGAATACAGAATTTTTACTGATTGATACAACCTGTGCAAAACAAATGCATGTCAGTTATAGCTATGCTATAAAAACATGTTAAAAGGGGATTATAGCACATATTAAAATATTTAGGAAGTGTTGATCATGCTCTCTCTCTCTTCCTACTTTTAGGATGCAGCAGCCTGACCCAGCAAGATTTTTAAGCAAACAAAAAGTCCAATGAATTTTAGCAGGACTAATTACAAGCAAAAAGTTAAGCAAGTGCTTTTAATTGCCTGATCAAATGCCAACTGAAGTTGGTAGAAAGACTCCTATTAATTTCAATGAGCTTTGGATGAGTCTGTTAGAGCTCTACTGCACTGGTGACTGCTTAGTATGACGATTCCCAATTTTATTGCCTGCATGATCCCATTTTGAAGTTTAAATATAATCCCATTACTCTAGGCAGCAAACATATGCAAAACATAGTGAATATTAATGGGAATTGAAACCTCATCCATAGTTGGCATGAGCCCACTTGGGCTCCCAAATCCACAATCCCAATCCATGGCAATTTAAGACCCAGTATATTATTTGTATTTCATAATCACAGTAGGTTTTCTCTTTTCATTTTACTCCTGTTAAATGTATCCCAAAAAGCATCATTAAGGTGATAGTCCTCTTATACCTGCACTGGTAATTTTTCTTTGTTCAAGTGTGAATTATAAAAAACAATGATACATTGAAGACCTTTTCTCAAAGCTGGTCTTTGTTTTTAAACGCTTAAATTTATTTATTTTTTTAAAAGTGTATCCACTCCATGCTCTGGGTGCGTAAAACAGCCGTTATAAAATGCAATTGCAACTTATTAATGATTAGGATCTAATAACCCCAAACTACTGGCAAGCTTAAAGTCCACAACACATTAAATCATATGCAGATAGTTTCCCATTCGTAGTATTAATATTCAAAATGTTTTAAAGAGTAAATTCTTTCCACATCTAAAATCATGTTTCAAATTCCATGCCATGCTATGCTATTGTATAGACTTATCAATGTCTGACAGATTTGTTCTCTTCTCGTTGGTTTTTCTTAGGATTATTTGCCTTCATCTCTTTTCCTATCAAAATGACTCTTTCCCCTAACCCTTCCCGACACCTGAGGGATTTCTGTTTGTTAGACATTTAATGTCTAAGTCTTAAAAAAAAATGTTTCAGTCATCCTAATGTTATTAAATATAAATGCAGTGGAGAGGACAGAAGGAAGTAAGCAAAAAGCTGACAGAACACCATACAGAAATTTGGTGTGGAGAGGGAGAGGAAAAAATCTGACAAAGATAAGGACCTTGTATTCTGCTGAAAATGCTGCATATAGCAGACAGGACATGGATTTTTCAATTTCAATACACAGGGAAATGGTCATTGCCATACATCATAAGCAGAGTAGCAGCACATGTACTAAACTACAGATACGTACTAGTTAAATGGTAGTAAATGCATCCACTTCAAAAGGTTTGGGGTTTCAATACATTGGCCTGAGTTTTCAAGGGGGTGATTAGCTAATCTGATTGCCCAACTGGAGAAAGTATTAAAGAGCCTTAATTTTCAGGAAATGCCTAGCACTCAACTCTTCTAAAATTCAGGCCTGGTGAGGTATAAATTGCGGAGTCCTGGCATTTTAGATCATTTCCTAAAGCCCCAAATCATACCATTCATGAGAAAATCATCTGAATTACAGCTTTTGTTTTATTTAAAGTGAGTCCATAGTCCTCATGGTTGCAAAGAAAAGTTTGCAAATGTAACTGCAGTGCATCCTGCAGACTTGGAAATCAAGACAAACAAAACAAACCCATGGTGAATGTCAGAAAGATTTCATTAAGTCAATCTCATGATTTTAGAACAATTGAGGGTTGTCAATGCTGAAATTATCCTGTTTGGTACCCAAAGTTTCCAACAGGAGTTGGGAACCCAGGCCCATGGGCTAAGCACGTCCCACAGCTGGGGTGAAGGGTTGGTATGTGGATCCTGCCCCTGCCCACAAGAACAGAAAGAGCAAACTCCGGGGAAGAGAGAAGAAATGAGGGCATGCACCTGAATATCAGAGGACGGTGAACCAATTCATGATCTAGATCCCTTCCTTCTTTTCCCATCCTGAGTAAACTCCTCTTCAAGTACCCTCTATGTAGCTTGTATATTATATTATTATTATTTTATTATTATTATTTTCTTTTTCTTTTCCCCGCATATTGTATTTTTAAATTGTTTTTAATTTTTTTTATTGTTTTATTGATTATTGTTGTTCACCGCCCTGAGCTGCCCTATGGGCAGGAGGGGCGAGATATAAATTTTACATAAATAATTAAATAAATAAAAATTATTATTTTATTTTTATTTATATAATGCAAGCTATGTACCTGGCACTGTACAATCGATAGTTACAAACAGGTCCCTACCCTTAAAGGGCTTACAATCTAAGACACAAGGGAGGGGATGATCAGGAGAGACAAGAGTACATTCATCTTCAAGAGTACATAATCTTCAAATTAGTCCACAGAAGTGAAGAGATTCCTTTTCCATGGATGGTTTAAAGCATTCAGAGACTGCTCTACAGTTTTTCTACCCTCGATGCTTGAGCAATCACACTTGTTTATCACAGTGTTAAGTTTGTTTAATTCTCCTTATTATCCTGTTTATCAAGTGCCACAATACATGAAGAGAGTTTTCTCAAATCTCCTCTAAACTCTCCTCTAAGAAAAAAAGAGAAGAAACACTTTTAGATAGAGGAAAGTGACTAAGTTTTTCCTCCCATACTCCACCAGCCAGGCACTCAAAGCACAATTAAAGGTACATCAGGATAACTATTCCCAGTAAATAAAAAGAAAAAAATTATCTCCATGTTCCAGTCACAAGTGTTTGAGTCCCACACAATGGCTGTCTTGTTAGGATGTAAACTAAAAAAAACCCAACAAATGTTTGTGAACTAATATGCACAAAGGAGCTGAACGTTTACAAAAGTATACTCAATGCTATTAAAGAAGAGCATTTGACAAGGCAAGTTTTCAAGAGAAAGAAGGAGAAGATTCCAAATTGAAGTCGGCATATTCTCCACAGTGATAAAACTCTTTAGGCATTTTAGGCATTTTAAAACACTATCCAAAAGTGCCAGACTGGGCCCTCAAGATTTCTGCAAATGATGATGGGTCCCTAAAGGAAAGAAAAAAAATTATATTGCACATGTTTTGGAAAGAAGAAAGCTTGAAGAATTTTAATAACAGAAATTGGCAGGAGTGTTTTCCAAGGGTGGAAAACAGCCATGACTGAAAAGCTTCTTGATCTTCTCAGTCCTTTCAGCAGACGCAGCAGTACTTAGCAGAGCAACGAAGTAACATGCCAAGCTGTAAAAAGTGGCAAGATGTTAATAATTTTGTCTCATATGAACATCCTGTGCAACCTTGGAAAACTGGACTGTTGCTGGTACTGAAAGTAAGTGACCTTGGGGTGGTGGGGGAGGAACGACACCTGACCACAGAAACACAGAGTTTTGTTTTCACATTGTAATTCTGAAAATTAGAGACAGTTCCAAATTTTTCATCACAAACAAGTTTCAGATTCAGAGAGAACAGTTAATTTTCCAAAATTTGCCAAATTTTCATCCAAAATTTTCAAAATGAAAAAGTTAATTTCAACATTTTAAACACATGAGGAGTGGTTGAATGGGGGGAGGTTTGAAGGAATCATTCTGAAAACACAAACAAAGTTGTTTTCCAATAAGCTTTCATCTCAAAAGTGTCAAAACTTGTTCAGTTTCGATATTTCCAACACTGCTAAATATGATAGAATCAAAATTCTGTGAAGACTATGAGTAATTTCAGATGTGATGGGCCTTTCGGCCCACCACGCTGAACCCTGGAGCGGGATCCGTCTCGGATCCCAGTCTGTGATCAGACCGGCCGGCCTTTAGACATGCCGGCCTGATCGCGGAGGGGAATTAGGGAGGGGGCAGGGCTGAGTGGCGCAACGTGCGGCCGCTCAGCTCGCCCCCCACGCTCCTCCAGTCGCCCACCCTCAGGGAGACAGGCGGGTGCAGCAGCCAATCAGGCCACTGCGCCCGATCCTGTACTGCAGTCAGAACCACAGTCCGGAACGGGGCGAGGTAACAGACGTTACCTTCGCTCCATTCCTGATTGTGGTTCAGCTAACCAGAATTCTGGAGGTGAGGCCAGCCTCACCTCCAGAATCGTGGTTAGCTTTGAACCTCACCAGAAATTCACAGTGGTGAACATCTGGCGGGGCTCAAACAGATGTTCGCGCGATCACAGCCACCAACCTGAATCCTCTGTGATTCAGGGTGGTTGGCTGTGATCCCGTAACGTCTGAAATCGCCATGTGGAAAATTTGTTTTAATTTCAAAAATTTCCTGCAAGTCTGAAATTTCAATTTTCAGTTTTATATAAAACAGTCTATACTTTTTTTTAACTTCACGTTTGCTCAGAAGCTAATTTGAGTAATAGTAAATTAACCATTTCTTTTTTTTTTTTTAAGCTGTCATATTAAAATGCATCAATGAACTGACTGCCAAAGAAGTGGCTGTATTTAATATTCTTGAAACCTCAGTAATGATCACTTTAGCAGGGAGCAGACTTTGCATGATTGCCACCAAAGCCACGAGGCTTTCTTTTCCCGCGTGACCAAAGCTGCGCCTGATGTGCCTCTCGCAGAGGCAGATTGGGCACGTTTAGGCATGTTGGAAAGTGAGCTAAGTTGAAGGCTTTAGAAACGGAAGGGCTTTTCCTCTTATCTCCCTCTGGCAGGGATTTTCAACCTGGTGCTCGGGAGTACCATAGTGCTCAGGTTATGGTCAGGAAGGACAAAGGGAGAATGAACCTCCCCAACAAGAGTGACTATGAGGTTCTGTTTTTTGTGAGACACACAGGGGAGAGATATTGCAACATGTGTATCAAAGACACACACCCAACTCCCTGTGTTTGTTCCCCAACCTGACCACTTCCATTTCACTCCCTATCACTCCATGTCCTGCCCTCACTAACCTTCTTCCCACTCCAGTCTCTTGTCCTGCCCTTTTCACTCTCTTTTTCTGACCCTTCACGCCCAGTCCTTCTCCCACCAGCTCCTGCCCTATGGCCACAAATTTGCATACAGAATTTTATGGAAATATAAACACTTGATCCACAAAATAGCATTCTTTTTAAAGTACAGCTCATTAAGAAAAATAATTCAGTGACACTGCCCTACACTGTTCAGAATGGTGAACCACCTTGGTGGTGCCGGCGGAACATAGGTGGTACTTGGCTGGTAGAGGGTAGTATGTTGGGGTCGTGCGGAATCCGACGGTGCCGGGCATGGGGGCCGGCTGTGAGAGCAGTACCAATGAGCCTCATGGTACTGGTACTGGCAGTACCTGGTGTCCCCGTAGGAGCAGAAGGAGCATGGTGAGCGAGAGTGCCGTTCTCTATTGCGCTGCCTAGAGGCGCGGTCCCATGTCGAGCTGGAGGGACTAATCTGGTCTCTCGCGTCATGGTAAGAGAGAGGAACGGGAGTGGGAGCAGTCATAGCGACAGGTGCACAAGGGAGAGCGTGACTCCCTATCCCAGTGCAGTTGCTGGAGAAGTGGAAAGTTTGCCAAGGCTGCAGGCATGGGTACGGTGAGAGGCGGTGCCAGTGATGCGGGTACCGTTCTCTGTGGGGCAGGCAGGTCTGCTGGTGCAGGCAGGTCTGCAGAGGCGATTAGGGCAGGTGCGGGTGCCTTGCGGTGCCGAGGGTGGAGTCAGCAGAACGGGGGGGTACCGGGGTGGTTGGTGCCGGGGTTAGCGGTACTGCCGAGTCAGCTAGCCAAGCCTGCTGCTCGGAGGAACCTCCAGAGGGCAAGGTGTCCATGACGCTTCCAGACTGGCAGACCGCTTTTTCTTCTTCTGCTGCTCACCATGCCTCTTAGCGTGACGATCCTTGGTCTGTGGAGCACCCTGGGTTTGAGCAGCAGCCACGACGGTGGGGGTAACAGTTGGAGAGGGAGCGGTCTGGGACTGCGACTCGGCACTCATTGTATTCTGGGTGGGGAGCCTAAGAGGCCCCTCTTCACCACCCTGAAGTGCCTGGCTAGTCAAGATAGTCTGTAGGCGGAGTGTTGGTGCCCTTCTGGTCCTGGACGAGAGGCCTGCACAGTGCCTGCAGGAGCGTGTGTTGTGTCCCTCTCCGAGGCACGCTAAACACTTCTCGTGAGGGTCACTGATAAGAGAGTGTGGCAGAGCACGAGCTACATCTCTTAAAGCTCGGTAACTTGGGCATAGTCCAGACCACCATAAAGGCAGTCGGGCTCGGGGTGAGCCCCTAAAAGAAGAGAGGTCTAGTCCTATCAAAATAGGTTTTAACTCTTTTAATTTTCTAACTATTAATTCCTTTAAAAAAAAAAAAAAAAAAAAAAACAAAACAGAGGTGTTCCAAGCGCAACGTGCTTGGAAGAAACTGAGGCGGCGAGGGCTCCTCCCCCCCTTTTATCCATTCTTACTCTCACGCGAACTGAAACCCACACTTTCTTCAGGACGGGGGGGGGGGGGGCAGGGGCGGAGCCCTCACCCTGTTCTAGTCTTCTCTAGGCTCAACTCTGTCTGGAGACTGCTAACTAGGAGGTTTCCGGTGCCTGCGAAGCAGGAAGTAGATCCCATTAGTGAGAATCGTGGAGATCCTCGAAGAAGAACAATGTTTATGATTAATCAGCAACAGAGATTGGTTTTTCAGGCCATAGTGATCCAATACCCTGGAGGGGTGGGGTTTTTTTCCAAAGATTAAAAACTAAAAAGACTAATGAGGTCTACACCTCTGGGAGTCAGGTAGATTTTTATATATGCTCAGCAAGCCCAAATCAATGGTCATGATACAAATGCCTTAGTGCTGGAGTGTCCTATAAATAAATCTTGTTGCAGAATCATATGAAACTATTTCCAAAATGAGCATGATAAATTATATGTTCTAGTATTTGTCAAAGACTCTTTCATCCAAAAGAATCTCAATGGATTATATATTGAAATACAAGAATTGCCATTGTGAAACAGTTAGGACTGCTGCCCATGTATCTTACTCAAACGTACAAAACCCAGGAAATTAAAAAGTACCACCCTCTTCTCCTTCGTCCACGGACACTCACTCTAGAATTGCTACAATTAATGAAGACCTCAGGCACGACATCATTCTCTGAACTCTATCCCATCCATTTGCTCTTTTTCATACATCTGTTGTGAAACCACCATCACTTAAATAATTAGCTGCAGACATTTTGTTTGGTAAAATGTTGAATTAGAAAAGGACAGTTTGCTAAAGAGCAAGAGGCTCAAGGTTGTGGTACAAGGTCTGCAATATCAAGCAGTTGCAGTAACATTCAGGTGAGTGTTTGTGGGTGAAAAACAGGGTAGTTATTTTAAGTGGCTATATTTTTTCATTTCTTGGCTTCTATAGGCTTGAATAAGTTACAGTTCTTGGCAGAGTGCTGATAGAATATGCATAAGAAAGAACCACAGCCTGTTATAAACTAATTAACTAACAGCAGCAATTAAAAGAAAAGGGGTAAATATTTAAGTTAAGAAAATACAACACATATGAAATAAGAAATTCAGCTAAAACATCATTTGATCTTTTTCTTTTAGTCAAGGCTCAGTGGTTTTAATGAAATCAGGGGGTGGGGGTGTTACTTATATTTCATCCCTTAAACCTGGCTGGTTACAATGCAGATAGCCACACAACAGAAAACATTCACAAACTCACCAATAAGAATATGCACACTTTTTAAGGTTTTCTAAAAATAATTTTTACTTGCTCTTTTATTCAGCACTTAAGTTATTGTTATTTTAAGTGGCTGCCTCTGGACACCACTTTAATTTTATTTACTGAGGGTAATATTCCTCAAAATATAATTTATTTAGGCACTTTCCAATAAAGGGCTTTAAGGATGCTTTGTATTAGACACACACACGTTCTCACAAGCTGCCTCCATTCTGTTAAGGGGTTCTCTTATTCAGGTGCCCTGTCTCAAGCATATTACGAGCTTGCTTCTGTAGTTCCTCCAAGGTCATCGATGGACTCTAATCAGTAAAGGTGCAACAGCTGCTTGGACCAAAATACTGCATGGGATGAGGCAGTCCCGCCTGGGTTGCCCCAGGCAGTGCTGGCATCTAGCCCGGGCTGTGACCTCTGGAAAATCTTGGAGGTCACAGTCCGGCTAAGACCCACCCGACTAACCCAAAGCAAGCTAGCATGTCTGTGCAGCCATGGCATACCCTGCCTGGGCTTGGGGCCGCCATGGCCAGCAGCCATGGCTGTGCCTCATTGTCTGCCCATCATGGCAAGGGCCAGGGTGCTGGGCGCGAGCATGGGCAGGGCTGGCCACCCACACATTTGTTCTGCTCCTGACCGTATAGCTGGTGGGATGGCTCCCCGGCCACAGTCGCATCAGGTCAGTGCCCCAACCTGACCTGGGTCATGTCGTCCAGCGGTTGGTCCAGGGAGCTGTCCGCTGAGCACACATCTGTTTTTACCCACTGACATAAGTACGCCAGAAACTCAGCATGAGTAGGCCTGTGATGCTGAGTGTATCTACGTCAGGGCCAAGGCACCAACACTAACATATTGGAATACATAGGCATCAGGCAGGGAGGGTGAATCAAGGGAGTGCACTTGAAACCACCTGGATTTCATCTGACCCTCCTCCCTCCAAGCACCCTCCAAGCTAAGGGCCCTGTCATGTCAGGAAGGGGCAGGGTAAAGGGGGCTGCAAGAAGCGTGGCCGCTTCAAGAAGAAGCCAGGCAGAGGAGCTCTACTGCCCCTTTCCACCCCTTTTGGGGGCTGTGATGACATGATGTTCTAAGGGGGAGGAATATCTAGGGTTGCCACCTCTCACAGTTTGACACAGACTCCCACAGGACAAAATGGGAAACTCCAGGTCAAACCATGGGAAGTGGCTGGGAATCCTAGCAAAATCAGAAGGGGGGGGTGGAAGGAGAGAAGAACTTCACTATGCCCTTTCCTACCCCCTGCTGCTCCCAAGGTAATTCTGCCAACACCACTGTTAGTATATATCTGACACCAACAACCGTAACTGCTCCATAACAAAGGGTTTTGTATATGGAGTTCTACTCATTTAAAAAATAATAATAATAAAATACCTAGGGACAAAAAGCTAAGAGGGAATTTATTTCTGGGAAGGGAGGGATATACCTGGCAAGAACACACACACACAAACACAAAATAGGTTGAAAAGCTTTGCAGTTTTTTCAGCCCAACGTAAGAATAAACGGTCTGGAAAGCTTGGGAAGCTTTTTGTCCACCATTAACACAGCAGTAAAGAGGCTAGAAAGCCTCTAAAGGCTTTTCAGTCCAACAGGATACCAGTGGGAGACAAGAGATCAGCGTTCTCATCACGTCTCCTGCAAATACCAAGAAGCAATTATTGTTCACCTGGAGAAAAACATTCCTCACAGAAAACCAAATCTAAACTGCGCTGATTCAAATGCTGCTCAGTCAGTTCATTCTGACTTGTCTGACAAATGGGCCAGTAGAGGCCCTCTTGGCTGGCAAGCAAAGTCTCATCAACAATCTTGCCCCAAAATTCTGCATAGATATTATTTGCCAGACAGAAATTCAGGTTGCTATTAATATTACTCAGATTTAAAATGGAAAGCTTTGACTTGTTCCCTACTTTGTAGGCCAAACGTAGTCACAGCTTACTTTATAGGCACCACTGTCAATCCCTTATTCCTAAAATCAGTTGACTTCAGCCGTGTCACTCACATAGGTTCTTCCAAGTTGCTAAAGTCTATAAACCTCCCTCAGATCCATGTGGCCACCAGGTTCTTCACAAATTAAATCATTCAGATTTGGGTGTTGGGGAAATTTGATGAATTAGAAATTGTACAATCTAAGTTTTCAAGAGGGTTGCTGTCCGTACCCCGGAGTGTGTCCAACGTGGTCATTTGTGTAGAACTAGGGTGTGTAGTAGTTTCAGCTAGAGCCTGCAGTCTGATATTTTGATTTTGGCTCCAACTTTTGTTCTCTCTGGCTCCTCCTGTTACAATGTTAGTCCTACAGGATAAATGGTCTAGTGCCTGGCTTTCATTAGTACTTGCCAAAGTACAATCAATGGGCTTTTCTCCTGCTTGGCTGCTATCTATAGCTTATTTACAAGCTTAAAAAGCTGTTAAGCAGCAAGTTCTGGATACAGCTTTTCAAGCCGATATAACTATTACTGCCTCTAGGTTTTCCCTTCATTATACCTTAATTACAAACTCATCACCTCTGTCAGTGTCCTATCTGAGTTATGATTTGAATACCCATTCACAAAAACTATTTGCTTGGATGAGATTCAATTATTTTCCCTCTGCAGTTTTGGAGGGATGGTTCCAGGGAATACCTTTCAAAAATCGTTATTGCCCTAGATGTGAGGGAATGGTTGAAACTGCTATGTATGTTCTATTTTATTGTGTCCTATATGCGAAATGTCGGCCTAATTTGCACAAATTTCTGGGTAGAGATCCCGATTTTTATTTGCGGGTTCTCTTGTCTGATGAGTATTCTTATGTCACCTATCTGGTAATTAAATTTTTGTCAGTGGCCTCCAAAAAAAGAAGTAGTTTATTGAATCTTAAGGGCACATATTAAATGCTGACAGTGGATTTTGGATCTTTATTTTTAGTTGTAATTTTTTTATTTGTGCTTGTGTGGTGATGGCCTCTCGCTATATAATAAATTCTGAATGGAAGCTCTGTAAGCACTTGTGGCTTTGGTCGATGACCTGCGCCGTGAATTAGATCAGGGCAGATCATCTCTTCTGATCTTACTAGATCTGTCGGCAGCATTTGATACTGTTGACCATGAGATGTTGGTGGCTCGTCTGCAGGATCAGGCTGGGGTGGGAGGAGCTGTTCTTGAATGATTCCAGGTTCCGCTCATTCCTGGCCGGGAGAACTCAGCAGGTGATCCTAGGGGAGTTTTCATCTTTCCAGGACCTTATGTGTGGAGTCCCACAGGGTTCTATTCTGTCCCCTCTCCTGTTCAACGTGTACATGAAGCCATTAGGCGAGGTCGTGAGAAGGTTCGGCGTACACAGCTTTACTTCTTTTTTTCTGCAGATCCAGACCCGGCAGTCTCAGTGCTTACCTGATGTTTGGTGGTTGTGGGGGATTGGATGAGGGTGAGCCGTCTGAAATTGAATCCCGACAAGATGGAGGTGATGCTGGTGGGGAAGTCTGAGGGGGTGGTGGCTCCTGTCATTGATGGGGTCTGCCCCCCTTTAGCCACTCAGGTTCGTAGTCTGGGGGTGCTTCTTGACTCACAGCTCCGCCTGGACACCAAGGTGGCGGCTGTGGCAGGGAGCGCCTTCGCCAATTACATCTGGTACATCAGCTACGGCTGTATGTTTTGAACTCCGATCTGGCCGCCATCATGCATGCTTTCATCACCCTGAGACTGGACTATTATAACACACTCTACGTGGGGCTACCCCTGGTGACAGTTCAGAGACTGCAGCTGGTGCAGAATGCAGCGGTCCGTCTTCTAATGAGGACGGGTCGTCGCGAGCACATTTCACCAGTGCTCTGTTCTCTGAACTGGCTGCCTATGGTCTTTTGGGTTTGATTCAAGGTGTAGTAATGACCTTTAAAGCCCTAAACAGTCTGGGCCCCGCCTACTTGCAAGACTGCCTCATACCCCAAGCAGTGGTAAGACCCCTGCGGTCGGCTGGGGATGCCCAATTCAAGATCCCCCGGGTTTCCCGCATGGCGATGATGGGGAGGGCGTTCTCGGTGGTCGCACCTAGACTTTGGAATTCCCTCCCGACTGAGGCCCGCTTGGCCCTGGACCTCCGCTCCTTTCGGAGACAGTGTAAGACCTGGCTGTTCCGCCAGGTCTTTGGGAAGGGAGACGGGGGGGTGGGGGTTGATTTGATTTCCACTCTTTTATGTTTTACGGTTTTAAAAAAATTAGCTGGCTTTGTGTTGACTTTTATTGTAGGGATCGTTGTACGCTGCCCCTGAGCTGCTGTTTTGCAGGAGGGTGCGGGATAAAAATATCCCTAAATAAATATGTTTAATGTATGTTTAGGGGAATAGTATGGTTATGCCATCACTCTGGGAAGAAGCAAGACCATTCATGTTCAGCTCCTTATGCATTGGTATGTATGCTGACTACATTCGGAGGTTTGGCATGGTCACACCATTGCTCTGGAGAAGAGCAAGACCACTTGCCCTTCTGTTTTTATGTATTTGTACGTATTGTCTATTTTTGTTGTACTTGTATATTTGTTTCATGACAGGGCGAAAGCCAGTGCCTCAATAAAACCTAACCTTGTTTGTTTTTGCTTTTAAAGAGACACCGTTGAGACACCTTGCATGCTCATCATCATCCATCACTCACTCACAGCAGACTTCAGGTACCAATAATCTCAAGCACCTCAAAGCCTAGATGGAACTTTCATACGGCCATATTAGGATGATATTATTATTATTAGCAAGCATTTATATAGCGCCAATAATGTACCTGGCACTTTACAAAGTAATTGAATAGACACGGTTCCTGCCCTAGGGCTTACAATCTGAGACACCACCAGGGGGGGAGAGATGAAGGAAGGAGAACAGAGGGAGAGACAAGGAGTGTAACATTCACGAGGATGCAAGGTCCCAGGTGCTTTTGCTTGGTTTAGTTACATCAAGAATGATGGCTGGCTGGTCCATGTGGTGAGGATATGAGTACACAGACCTTAGGTAACAGATTGTACTGGATGGAGGGTATCAGCAGGAGTTAGGTGAGGGGAGCAAGAAGTCGGGGAGGGCAGAGCGGAAGAGGTGGGTCTTGAGGAGGGATTTGAAGGTACAAAGGGAGGGGGCAAAGCGGATGTGGGCAGGGAGGGGTTCCAGGCGTGGGGGGCAGATAGGGAGAAGGGACGAAGGCGGTTAGGGGAGCAGGGGAGGCGTGGGAGGGCGAGAGAGGGGACAGAGGAGGAGCGGAGTTCACAGACTGGAGTACAGAGGGAAATTAGCGCAGAGAGGTAGGGAGGAGCAAGATTGTGAAGAGCTTTATAGGTGAACACTAGGAGCTTTTTCAGGATTCATTCAGGAAGGGGGAGCCAGTGAAGAGAGGAGAGGAGGGGCTGCACATGGTCGAAGCGACGAGCAAGGTGGATGACCCTGGCAGCAGAGTTTTGGACGGAGATAAGGGGAGCAAGGGGAGAGCGGGGGAGGCCAGTGAGAAGGAGGTTACAGTAATCGAGGCAAGAGATGACCAGGGCATGAACAAGGGTTTTGGCAGAAGAGACAGAAAGAAAAGGGCGAATCTTAGCAATGTTATGGAGGGAGAAGCGACAGGATTTGGAAACGTCAAAGATGAAGCCTAAGCTACAGGCTTGGGGGACGGAAAGGATGGTGACCCCATCGATGAGGATCGACAGGGAAGAGGGAGAGGAAGAATATGGGGGGAAGGAAGGAGTTCAGTTTTAGCCATGTTGAGTCTGAGTTGACGTTGAGACATCCATGTAGAGATGTCAGAGAGGCAGCTGGTGAGGCGAGCTTGAATAGATGGAAAGGATCTATTCAGCATCTATTCAGAGAGAATAGATGGAGAGAATCTATAGTATTCAGACAATGGTCTGAATCCATTGTCACCTGACCCAAAAGTGAGAGTGAAACCAGTTCAGCTCCACTAGCTGATGTTATGGCAAAAAAATGCCAATCCTGGACAATTCCAGTTGAAAGGTTTGATTTCAATTAAAAATACATTTTAATCATGTTCAATTCATTTTTCTCAGAGATATCAACTATTGGGTTTTATATAGAAAAATGTTAATTTTTCCTTGATACCTATAGCTTTTGTACTTTCACTGGAACACCCCACGGAAAGGAATCTGTGAAGTTGAAGAATGATGTGGTAGGTTTTTGAAACGTCAAGATATTACAGGAGAATCCATCCTGCTAACAAATGTAGTTACTTTTGTAAAAAGTATTTCTTGTTCATAATGAATGTGGAACGTGTTGTCTCAACTTTAAAGACACTGTGAAATAGGTACAGAGCAAATTAATAAAGAGGTGGGAAGAGAGAAAATCACAAACTCATAATTAATCAAAATGCTCAACATGCTGTCATCGACAACTTCAGTTTTTATGCATTGTAATGATTTTTTTAAATGTTGACAAAGAGAGTAAGTAAAGGGACTCGCAGAGTTTGTTTTTGAAGCTGTTTCAGTGCCATGGAATGGAATCAGAACAGCAACACAATTTTACAGGATGAAAGGACATTGGTCAAGCTTTTGAACATTTACAGACAAAAGGCCCTCATTCTAGGATTGTTGCTGAGAAGGAATTCATGTCTTTTTGTTTGATTAGTTTGTTGAATTAGCCTCTATTTACTTTAACACCAGGAAAAGGAGGATTGCTTGTAAGATACATGTGTATTCTTAGGGTAGTTAGCTTTTCTGAATATAGTGTTCCTGACTGTTCTCTGAGACCATTAGCAAAATAGCGTGACTGAGACAGATGGGCTACATAAACTGCTGCCCAACTTCACCTCTTTGTACATCAGTTCATCTTCTGTTTCAATTATTTGAACATGTACTTGCATCAGTTTATTCATGCTCAAAAACATAGTGGGAAAATTAAAAGGACCTAAAATATGCAAGGCGGGGGGGTGGGGGACGTGTAATCTTTAAATAAATCTCATGGGTTGTTTTTTTGGCAGGGAATGAGTGGGATGGACTACTGTAGGAGTGGGCAAACTGAGGCTCAAGTGTCAAATGCAGCTCTTGGACCAGCTGTGGCTCTTGGCCAGGGTCATCTCAGGTCCTGCACTGTCTTATTGGTCCCTTGTCCTAGTTCATTGCACCCAAGTCCCAGCAGCTGAATTGCAGATGTCTACCAACCCAGCTCAAATCAGGAGAGGCTCAGCCTGGGAGATGCTTCTTAGGGGCAGGCACATGTCTCTTGTGACTCTTTGCCATATGAAGATTTTGGTATGCAGCTCTTGCGGTTGTAAGAGGAGCTCATATAACCCCATGAGGCAGGGTCCTGGAAGGCCCAGAGGTGATCCTGGAAACTAAAGACCAGTGAGCCTGACGTCTGTCACTGTGCCAGGAAAAGTGGTGGAGACAATGATTAAGAACAGAATTACGGGGCATATTGATAAACATGACAATGGGGAAGGGTCAACATGGATTTAGAAAAGGGAAGTCGTGTCTCACTAATCTATGAAGAGAAGCTGGGGCTCTTCAGTTTGGAGAAGAGATGTCAGAGGGGATATGATAAACATTTATAAAATCATGAGTGGTGTTGAAAAAGCTAATAGGGAACAGTTATTTACCCTCTCAAATAGTACTAGAACTAAGGTACACTCCATGAAACTAACAGGTAGCAGATTTAAAACAAATAAAAGAAATTATTTTTTCACTCAACGCACAATTAAGTTGTGGAATTTGTTGCCAGAAGATGTGGTCAAGACCAGTTGTATAGCTGAGTTTAAGAAAGGACTTGATAAGTTTCTGGAGGATCGGTCCATTAGCAGCTATTAGCCAGGTAGGTTTGGGGAATATAACTTCTTATTGTGAGGAGCTGGGAGTGAACAACACGGAATGGATCGCCCTATTGTGACCTGTTCGGTACTTCTTCCAAGCGACCAAGATTGGCCACCTTCAGAGACAGGTGCTGGGCTCGATGGACCATGGGTCTGACCCAGTATGGCACTTATGTACTTATGGCTGGTAAAGCTGTTAGAGAGTACTGTGAGGGATGCTGGCTGAGCTGCTGAGGCTGCAGCAGTGTGGGGTTTGGTGGAGGTTTGCAAACCCACAATGTAGTGAGTTGGCACAGACCATCAGCCTGAGAGGTCCCAACACACCACAGGGTGCTTCTTCTACTTTCCTGAGCAAGATGACAACATCCAATAAGCAGTGGAGAAACAGAATCCATCAAACTACAATATACTTATTATTGGTATTGATATGCCATTTATTTAATTAACATTTCAGACCCCGAGAATTACACTTGTTTTTTTATTTTGCCGTGACATGCATGTACTTAACAACAGCTACTACAAGACTGTGTATTATTAGAGGCCAGAAATAAAGGATGGTTTATTTCCTTCACAAATTTAGATACCACCGATTTGCAAGATATCCCTAAATTGTTCACTATCCCATTTGCAGAATGTGTACATTTGTGGTGTTCTCCCATACCTGAGTAGGGTCTGTTTAAGTGTAGATTATTTATTTTTTAAATCGTGATTCAACTTGGGAAAGTGCAAGTTAGTACAGTCAATCTACATCATGGTTATTCATTAGTAGAAGGAAAAATAAGGGGGGAAATATTGTAGGAGACAGTGAAACCTACCAGAATGAAACCATGTATTGTAATTCTAAACAAACCTCTCCGTTAAAATCATTTTATTTATTTATTATTTATTATCACAGTTTATAACCCACTCCCTCCTGCCTACTGGCAGCTCAGGGCATCAAACAACACATATTAAACTAATATATAAAATACAGCCATAATAAATAAACATCAATTAAAACCATCAATCAATAAACATCAAATAAAACAACTGACACCCAGTAAAAAACAAATACTCCTCCTCCCCCCAAAGAAAAACTTCCCACCCACTACCCGTCCCCCTCACCAAACATCTGGCTAAACATCCAGGTCTTGCACTGTCTATGGAAGGAGGGGAAATCCAGAGAGAGGTGAATCTCCACCGGGAGGAAATTCCACAGCTGCGGCACAGCCACCGAGAATGCCTTCTGAAAGGTAGCCACCCAGAGGACCTCCAAGAGGTCACCCCCAGCTGACCGCAGGGGCCGATCCAGGATATTGGAGGTGAGACAGTCCCGCAGGTAAGCAGGGCCTAGGCCGTATAGAGCTTTAAAAAGTAATGACCAATACCTTAAACCGGGTCCAGAAAACTATAGGCAGCCAGTGCAGAGAACGGAGCACAGGTGTTATGTGCTCCCTGCGACCCATTACCATCAGGAGGCGGGCCGCCGCATTCTGCACCAGCTGCAGTCTCCAGGTCATTACCAAGGGTGAGGCAAGGTAGCCCCACATAGAGTGCGTTGCAGTAAGCTAAGCTTGAGGTGATGAATGCATGGATGACGGTGGCAAGATCAGAGTTAGAGATATAAGGCCAAAGACGGCGGACCAGGTGTAATTTACTAAATGCACACTTCGACACAGCCGCCACCTAGGCATCCAGGTGGAGCTGTGAGTCAAGGAGAACTCCCAGACTCTGAACTTGAGGGATGCACCCCATCAATGATGATGGTCTCCACTCCCTTGCCCCTGCCTACCATCACCACCTCCGTCTTGTCGTGATTCAGCTTCAGACAGCTCATCCTCATCCAATCCCCCACGGCAGCCAAGCACTGAGTAAACACCAAGACTGCCGGGCCTGGGTCAGATGAAAATGAGAGATAGAACTGGGTGTCATCAGCGTACTGATGACACCACACCTTGAACCATATGACTTTGGCATGTTAATTTGAAGAGCAACTTGACATCCTTGTAATTTTGCGACACTGTACTGCTAAAAAAAGAAAAAGTTTGCACACTAACATGGAAGCCAGTGCGCATTTAGAAAGGAGGTTTAAAATGGGGGTATAAAATTTCTGCTATATACTAGTAGATTTTTTTTTTAGAAAAAAAAAAGAAGAGGTGGAGTTGGTATCGAAGTAGCCAGTACGGGTAATTTAGTAAAGAAATAGTAATAAACCAAAATTGTTCTGCTTAAATTGGTCATATAATGCTTCTCTGAGCTAAAATTCCTTAAAGAGGGTATGACAGAAATGTTTATGAAGTGTCATTTGCATTTGCAAATCAGTATTGTTTACCCCAAACATTGAAAAATTATGAGTCAAGACTTCCAAAATCATGAGACTGATTTAAGGACCAAAAGTTTTGGAGTTAAAGTTTTTTTTGTTTATCTTTTTTTTTTTTTTTTTTTTAAAGAAGAGAAAGGAAAAGAAACCGATGCAGAAATCTGGACTTTTTGTTCCTTAACCATCTTACACTTTCTATGCCTCTGGACCTTTGGATTCGAGGTTTTTTTTTTCCTGCAACCATAAAGACTACTTTGAAATACCATTACTCTAGGCACCTAAATCTGTAAGAAAAAGCCACCAAATATTACAAGAATTGGCAACACTGAAACATGGGAGCATAGGACAAACATTTTGCTGACCAAATATTTGGGGATTTTAGCAGAATTGTCTGGAATTCTAATTCCTTTTTCACATTGCTCAATATTGGTTTTTCAAACAGAAAAAAGTATGGAAATTGTATTATTTCAGCTGTGCAAAAATAGATGATAAAATCAAGTTAAGGGGGAGGAAACAGAAAAAGAGGAGATTTGTGAAAATTAAATAGGGGACAAGTTCATGAAGATAAAAGTGGTAAAATTCTCACAACTACTCAAGCAACTATTTTCTAAAGCTGAAAAAACTATGAGCAGAAAAGGGTCTTCCTTTTCCTAAAATGTTTTTCATTCACTAAAAAATGCTATTTTGTGCATTTTTTCCCCACCCTGCTCTACTGTACGCACAGATGCTTGGCTCACCCATGCCAGCAGGAACTGCTGGAGAAACAAATGACCCTATAATTCTGTTGTTCATCTAACCTCAGATGTTTAATTCACCACCATAATTCTATGACAAAATCATGAAATGCAGTTGCATCTCAGGCTCCTAACAATCCTTCCATTTCGTTTTCTCTACTTTATTTCATAGTCAGCAACATCAGATGTCTGTTAAAGGTCCACAATTTTCTTTTACATTTAAAAGAAAAAAAACCCTAAAAAGGACATTTAATCTTTGAAATTCTTTTGAATAAAACTTCTTAAATCTTACATATCTACATACGTACCATACTTCTTGTGGCAGGTTTAGAGTTATGCTGCCTTTGATTTCATCCCCAAAGCGCAGGTATCCTAATGTGGCTAGTGTAATATACAGGGTCATAACAACCCCCATGCCAATGTTGAGGGCTTGTGAAAAGCGATTGGTTTCTTTCATCCTGTTTTCCAGTGGGAGCACCTAGGGAAAGAGAGAGACGGCATACATAACAGTATTAGTACAGACATTCCTAAGCAACACAGTATTAAGAAAAAGCATATTTGTTGCCAAATCCTGAAAACCAGCTTATAGCACAAGTTAGATAAAGATATGGAAATTGGTAGTACTGAAGTATCTTTAAACAACAACAGGAGATGCCTCAAGTTCCTAATGTTTTGCTACACTTTTGGACTGAATTAACATAATGCCCAAGGTTTGGGGTAGAGCTGAAATGAATACCCGCAAAAATGGGTTGACCCAATTAATTTCCAGTACCCATATTAACCTGACATCAGGTACAAATTGGTACCTGATTGCAAGCCGATATGGGTACCCGATGTCTCAGAATGTATTGATTTTTCATCTTTTGATTTACCGATTTCCAACATTTAATTATTGATTTTCCATCCTGGAAAATCAACTTCTGGTGGGGTGTGGGGGGGTTTCCATCCCAATCTTTTGGTTTTGTGGCCTGATATACCAATTGGTAATCGGAAAAATCGGTACCATAAGTTACCAATTTTGGGGTATCCAGGTAGGGAATCTTGCTTTTCATTACAGCTCTATCAACATAGAAACTCTCCCTCAGTTCCTCCCTGACCCACCACAGTACACCACTGTCAAATTTACTCTTGGCAAATTAATGCTAAGAATGAAAACCACCACTGATTTCTATTGGACTGAGTTTCTAGCTTTAATAAAAATTCTTAGCAGCATTTTTAATGTTTTTAACATTGGACGGCATTCAGTATGAAAGACAGGTTCATTTCTTTAATGTGAGTTTAAGATGAAATTCTGACTAGTAGGCCATCTAAAACCATTCAACTTAATTCAACTTCAACAAGTGTATGCAGTGAAGCCTGCTTACAATTTGAGACACGGTGCGTTTAACTGGCAAACCTGTTCTTTAAGTTAATCAAAACTATGGTAGAAGTGCGTTCACAAAAGTTTCAGTGCAACCAAGATTAATGCTGCAATCCCCAAACCACTTACTCCAAATTAGTCCCAGGCTACTGTCTTAAATGGAGAGCAGATATACCCACATCAGACAGATGTAATAGAATATAAATTTCACTATGGCTTGGACAAAGGTCCAAGTGTGTGTAGAAGAAATTCTGCAGGCCATCGAAATCAACAACCCAAAACACAAAGTTGGACTTTTATTTTATTTTTTTTCCTGTTCCTTTTCAGGACCTATACTTAGAGCTTTCTGCTTCTCCTTCACCATCATGACAGCTAGGAAACTTTTTATTTATTCTTTAAAAAGTAAAAGCCAAGATTCTCTTAATTTCATCACAAGTCTCAAGGTTTGAATCTTTACTGTACCCTTAAAAATCTTACATCAGCAACGCTATGAACTTCCTTCCTCAGGGTTTCACACTGAGTCTTTCCCCAGCAATCTTCCTCTCCTATCAGGTCCCACTTTCAGGCTAGTTTCACCCTTAATACAGGGCTCCCACCCACCCTAGTTTTAAACTGTACCTACCTATCTGTTTAGACCAGGGTGCAAAATGCAGCCTCTGGCAAGTTTTTCTGCGTCCCCTTTCCAGTTCCTGGATCTGGCCACTGAATCCAGCTCCTGTACCAAAGCACTGAAACACTCAGCTCAGTTTAAGCTGGTCTCAGCTGAGCAGAACACTATCAAGTCTATTAAGTCTATTAAATATCAACTGGAATCATGACCTTTTCCTCAGAGGAGGAGAACCCACTTGGGGTTACAACTATTTTGGAACTGCTATTCCATTTTTTCCTTTATAACAGAAACATGTTTAATCTCAAAATGTATTTTTATTTTATTTTTATTTTTTTTTAATTGCAAAAAGCACTTCATGGCAATTCACTGAACCGTACATTGTTTTTCCATAATGAAACTAGTGAATATTTAGTTCCATTTCAGACATTACACTTGGTTTTCCTTTTGTTTCACCTCTTTGAATTACAGCCTATAACGTATCTTGGGATTCTAACAGCAATCACACTCTGAAGTGCCTATATTTCCTCCAAGAAACAACAAGATTACATACCCATCAACTGAAACACACCATAATCATTGCTATTTAGACAACGTCCCCTCCGCGATTAAAGCGTCGGGGGTTTGGCGGCGCCCCCTTTCCTCCCTCCGGCCAAAGGAGGCGAGGAAGGAGCGGCCGCAACGGGGAAGCGGGAGGCAGAACAGGCCTGGTTGCCATGGCAACCTCGTGAGGAGCGCGCCCGGGACTCTCACGAGAGCGCAAGTCCCGGGCACCATTTTAGAAGCTCCCCACTCAACCGCCTCATTCGGCCAGGCGGGAGCGGGGAGAAGGTCGTGCATCGAGGCAGCGCCAATTAGTAGGCCGCTTGCCTCGACGCACGAGGGCCGAAGGGTGAAGCGGGGCCTAATTGAAACCCTGCAACCCACCGGACAGCAAGGGAGTCTGTCCCCGGAAGCGGGACACGGCCGCTGTGGGAAGCGGTGGAGCGCTGAGCGGGGGTC
>QEPC01007499.1:6576438-6587780 GCA_003113815.1 Sphenodon punctatus | reverse complement strand
CCTGGCACAATAGGGGAACCTCCTGTTGGGAAGGTTAACAGTTAGGGATAAGAGATTGTTAGGACCCCAGTTCAAAGGGGGAAGTGGGAGGGTTACCTCTTCCCCCTTTTGGCTAAATAATAAAGAGTGCGGCCGTTCAAACCCATATACTGTGTCCTCGTCTTCTTTGGGGGGAGGGGGTGCGTCGACAAAGTTACTCAATGGCTCATTAACCTTAGAGCACATGCCATTAATGACTAAAACCGCGTGTAGTTGTCGTGTTGGTCCCAGAAGTGACAGAGAGGGAGACAAAGTTGTTCAAAGGATATCTTTTATTGGACCAACAGCTCTCGGTGAGAATAAGCAGCTTTTGGACGACACAGGGCCCTTCCTCAGGCATGTAGCATAGTCAGTCATAAATATATAAACTGACCAAATGTAGGGCAGATATATATGAGGAGGCATGGAATGGGAAGGAGTGAATTACACAAGTCAACAGGTGGGAGGGAGGTAAAAAGAGAGAGATGTGTCGGACATTGAAAAAGAGAGCTGTAAAATTACATATTGGTATATGAGACAAACAAACAATAGCGGTAAGCGCATAGAGGGTATTTTCAGACATGACAATAGCACGAATTTCCACACTTTGCCAAGAGTGGAAATCTGTGCTGTCATTATTATTTATTTATTTTAAGCATTTTCTACCCCGCCCCTCCTGACACAGGCAGCTCAGGGCAGCTTACAAATACTAAAAACATCCCCACCCCCCATTACCCATCTCCCCCAACAAATGCCTGATGGAACAGCTGAACAGTTATGGCTGAATGCAACTGCCAGATGTTGGCCCAGGCCAGAATCTAGGTTTGCACAGGTCAGACCATCCCCGAGGAACAGCTCCAGCTAAGTGCCACCATGACCCGTGCAATGGACACCAGACTGGGATAAAGCAGGTCGTCACATCTGATGGCCCACCTACTCTTACCCGGCACCTCCAGGCAGCCATGACAGCCTCAGAGGTCACCATGGCCACCCTTCAGGGAGGGGGGTGGGCTGCTCCGAGCAGCACAGGGGCGGGGTTGTGTGGACGCACATCCGTGTGTCGCCCCGCTCCACCCTCTCCCACCCCAGGCCACCGTCACTCTTGTTTGGCGCCCAGGACAACCATCACATCTAAAAACACCCAGAGAGGATTCAGCTAAAGCAAACATGTGTTGGGGGTATATAGTAGGAAACAAGTATATGCAAAGGGAAGGGAATATGCAATCAGGTATGAAAGGAACTGGGTTCACAGCAGTAACCCAAAAGGCAGAGTATCCAGCTGACAGAGACTGTCAGTTACAGAGAGGGAGACAAAGTGGTTAGAATGATATCTTTTAGGAACTTGGTACAGAGGAGAACCACAACTAAAAATTCAGTAGAATTAAGATGTTACAGGTTATTGTAGTGGCTGGAGAAATTGATGTCCTTGTTAAGTCCATTATTTTTGGTGTCAAAGTTATGAATTGTAGTTCCCAGGCCCATCTCCTGAGGGTGTTGTGCAGGTTTCCTTTGCAGACAAGGATTAAGAGGTCGTTTTGTAGTAGCGCAGAAGTTCAGTCCTTTATTTATTTATTTAAAACATTCTATTACCCCGCCCCTCCTGCTCCAGGCAGCTTGCACACATAAAAACAATAAAACAACAAGCTTAAAACATCACAATAAAAGAGAAGGGGAAAAACAATAGATCTCTCCCCACCCTCCCAAACCCACAACTCCCCATCCCAAACCCCACCTCCCCCACCAAACGCCTGGTGGAACAGTCAGGTCTTAAGTCATATACCAGAAGGAAGGGAGGTCCGGGGCAATCCGGGCCTCTGCCGAGAGGGAATTCCACAACAGAGGTGCAGCCACTGAGAACGTCCTCTCCATACTGGCTCCCCGGGCCACATGGGAGACCTCAAGAAGGGCGTTCCTGGCCAACCGCAGGGGTTGCTCCAGAGCACGGAGAGTGAGGCGATCCTGTAGGTAAGTTAGGCCAAGGACATATAGGAATTTATAGGTTAACACCAACACCTTGAATCGGGCTTGGAAGACTACAGGCAGCCAGTGCAGAGCCCGCCGCACCGGTGTAATGTGTTTACAGCGGCCTGACCCCATAAGGAGACAAGCCCCCGCATTCTGCACTAGCTGCCGTCTCCAGACCATCACCATGGGTAGCCCCACGTAGAGCGTGTTACAATAGTCCAATCTCAAGGTAATGAAAGCATGGATGATGGTGGCCAGGTCGCTATCTGAAACATATGGTCGAAGCCGCCGCACCAGATGTAATTGCCTAAACGCACTCCTCGCCACCGACCCTGACTGGAGATCCATGTGGAGCTGTGGGTTGAGGAGCACGCCCACACTGCAAACCTTGGGTACCAGCAGAGAGCAAACACTGTCAATGACGGGGGCCGTCATATCCACCACCTTACCCACCAACATCACTTCAGTCTTGTCGGGATTCAGCTTCAGTCGGCTCGCCCTCATTTAGTGATTGTCTTGACCAATTTATAAAGTTGTGGGGTTGGTTAGTGTTGTCCTGTAGGCCTTAAAGAGGACAAGGCCTCTTCCTCCAAGGTCAAAAGTTAGTTTGGCTAACATTTTGTTTTTGTGCTGAATGGGTGTTGTCAGGTTCTTGTTTCATTTCTCATTCCATTTAAATTTTGTACCCCGCAGACTACACCACAGGTGTCTCATAACGGTTTACACTCACAAATGAAATACAATATAAATACATAATAAACAGTACATAATATAATACATAATCTAAACAATACATAATAATCTAAACATATATCAAATATCAACCCAATAGCCAAACATATATCAAATATCAACCCAAGTCCACTTGAAGGAAAATATACAAACCCAACCCCCCTCCTGTCCCAAACCTGCTGCCTGCTCTCACCAGGCAGCCCCAACCCCCGTGCTGCACCCACCTCACACCTGGGGCTGCCCTCGGGACCTCCCCCCTCCCTTTCCAAGTCCCACCCATTTCACCCCACAAATCACATCTCCAAGAGGCTCTGCTACAAATGCACGGGCCTACAGTCCTGCCAACAGTAACATTTTAAGCTGGCCCAACAGAGCCAACTTCCAAACAGTATGGATCCAAGCCCCACCCCCTCCCCCATGGCAGGAGGGAGGAGGAGCAGTACAAAAGTGGGGGCAGTCCGGAGAGTGCAGCTGGACCTCTAGGTGCAGGGCTCTGAAGGTCCCCCTCAAACTCCTCTCTGCTGATCTGGAGTCTTGCCTCCACCCCCTTCACATGGAGAAGCCACATCCGCTACTGCCCCGCTGACGGCCCCAACGACGGCCAACACCCTTAAGTGTCACCCTTCGGTGGGAGCCACCCCGGGGCCTTTCTACCTGTAAAAGGGAGGAGGCAGGTGTCACGCGCTTCTCCATCAGCTCTGCAGCTCCAGGGCTTCACCCCTCCAATTGTTGTAATTGGATCAGATATCTTGCATGATTTTGAGATGGATTTCCTTACATTTCTCTTTCAGGATATTGGAGTGTGCAGTAATCTTTTGTTACAGTCGTTTCATTTAAACTACTAAGTGAAAGAAACCCACCACTTTTATAGGATGCTCAACACCTTCTTTCTTCTGAGGGATTCAAAGAATATGCATTGCTGTCTTGTGATTCCACACAGAGCCTCAAGGAAAACACCCCTCGCTCAGGGTTGTCCCTCTAATTGGTTTGATAGGGAGTGTAGATTGACTAGAGCTAGACTATCTCGCCAGGCACGTATAGTTAAAAAAAATCCCTCTCAGGTGCTGAAAATTCAACTCCAAGCAATAAGGAAAAGCTATTATGAGCTTTTGTCTCCTAAGAGGTCCACCTTTCAGCAAAGTCAGTGGGCTCTGCTTCTTAAAGCAGCTCTAGCGCATGATTCAAAGAAATTCTGGGGACTCTTTCGGCAACTTTCTTATAAGACTAAGCAGCTTTCTCTTACTTCTATCCATCCATCTCACTGGGAGAAATTCTATCAGTCTTTGTTTGCCTTTCCCCAAAATGTTCCTTCTGCTGTACAACTACCTCCTAATAATCAATTTGAGTTTTGGCCTTCAGTAACTCCAGAGGATATCCTTGACCTTTTGCTTCAATTAAACCTGGGAAGGCCCCAGGCCCAGATATGGTACCCCAAGAAGCCCTAAAATGTCACCCCCAGTGGTGGGCAAGTTTTTTAGCACCCATTTTTACCACAATTAACAACTCTGGTGAAATCCCTAATGCTTGGTTAAACAGTATTATATTGCCCATCTATAAGAAAGGGGACCCAGCGCTTCCAAGTAATTATCACCTGATAAGCTTATTAAGCACTATTGGGAAATTATATGCAAGGTTTTTGCTCAACAAAGTAAGGGGTTCGTTAGACAATAATAACATGATTGAGCCAGAGCAGGCTGGCTTCTGTGAGGGCCACTCTACAACTGACCATATTTTGGTACTGTCAGCATTACTACAGAAGTATACTTTACACCATGGAAAGCTATATCTGTGCTTTGTAGATTTAGAAAAGGCCTTTGACTCCATCTCGAGGGAGCGCCTTTGGGCTAAGCTCAGTAAAACCACGATGGATCCCGTTTGCTATTTTGTAAGATATTCTGCCAATTACTCTCTCACGCGTCAGGTTCCCATCTCCCGGGGGGTTAGGCAAGGGTGTCTACTTGCCCCAGCGTTGTTCAATATATATCTGAACGTAGTGAATTATATGAGAGCTTTTGACACCCACGCCTCGGCTATAGGCTCCAGACGCATATCAATAATGCTTTATGCTGATGATACGGTTATTTTATCACAATCCCATATAGGATTAAGATGTGCTTTACAACATTACGGAGTCTTTTGTAGATCTGAACTACTTTCTATCAACTACACAAAAACTAAAATCCTGATTGTAGCAGCTAAAAAAGTTTGTAAACTGTACTCATGGAATATGGAAGGGAATGTTCTTGAACAGGTTAACTCATTTAAATACTTGAGTGTTCTTTTCTCTTCTGCTTTTAACTGGAATGCTCATTTTGAGTCAGCAAAAGTTACAATGAAGAGAACAAGATTGTTATCACAAGTGGTGATAACAAGATTCTTTTTTGGGCCAAGAGGGAAATTGGTGCTCCCGGCTCTCCGCTTATATAGAGCTAAAGCATTAAGCCAATTTTTATATTCATTCCCAGTATGGGGTCTACCTTTTCTTACCAAGTTGGAAAGCACTCAAAATCTTTTTCTCTGCTCTATTTTGGGGATACCGCGAGGGACGCCTCCAACCCTTTTAAGAGCCGAGACACATTCCCAACCAGTATTTGCTGTGGCATTGCTATTGATGGTTAATTATTGGTCTAAGGCTGTGCTTTTGCCACAAAGTTAAATTCCTTATTAAATGTGTCCATGCAGAGTGGTTTTTTGAATGGTTGGTCTCAAGTCATAGAATTGGAGGTTCAGAAGTTGGGTTTTTCGGTGCCCATTCTGTTGAATTTGGGCCTGAAGCAAGCCCGAATATTATTGAGGAAAAGAGTATTGGACCAAATTTCTCAGGCAGAAACTGCGCGGGTGTCTTTTCAGACGATTCCTCCATTTTACAGCCGCCATGATTTTCAGTCTTTATGTCCTTTTTATTTGTATGAATGGGTTGATCACGAACAAAGAGTCGCATACATCAGGATAAGATTCAATCTATTCCCTTCTGTCTTTTTGGAGGGGCGTTATAATAATGTGCCTCGGGAACTCCGAATATGCAACCTTTGTAATTTAGGTGAAACTGATACTGATAAACACATTTTGCTGAGGTGCTCCACCTATATTGGACGAGGCTTAGGTACCTGGAAAATGTTATAGCAGATCTCAAAACAGTGCACTTTGACTGTCTCAGATCAAAAATATTTAGTTCTTTTATTTCTGATTCAACCGTGGCAGTGGCAAATTTCTGTAAAGCCACGATTAAAATAAGGTCTAGGAGGCTGGACTAAGGGTCCTGATGTTTGGGCAACTTACGGATGCCCCTTTCTTATAGGTCATCATATGGGTGTGTGATTACTGAGGGTGTATTCTTTTGCTCATGGAGGCCTTGCGGATTTCATAGCGGACATTTTGTATAGACAACATTGTGGCCAGAAGTTCTTTTGGTGCTACCTTTTGATAGGCATCTCCGTTGTTAGTTTGAACTAAGCAGTGGCTATTTTGGGAGTCTTGATTTGGAAATTCTTTGTTTTAGCTTTAAGGGTGGTAGAAATTGCTATGAGCAGCTCCCTAGCAAGTTTATTCTGTTAAATTTTGGCAATTATATCTCATTGTATGTATTTTTTTGTATGTTTTGTCAATTGCTGACCAGTTTTTATGCTCCTATTTTTAATCTGTTTTGCTGTTTATTTCTGTTTGGTATTGACATTGCTAAGGCCTACGGCCGCAATAAACGCTTTATATATATATGTCTTGTGATTCCATAGCAAAAAGTCAGAGAAAATAAATTCCTATATACTTGGCGCCTCACTAGAGGCATAGCTAGAATGGAATGGGCTATGGTGCAGAAGATGGAATGGGCCCACCACATTCTCCTCCCAGCAACAGGGGACACATCTGTACCATGGAGTGTGGGTTCCCCAGACTTGTAGGCCCTGGTGCAGCTGTGCCACCCGTCCCTATCACATGCAGGGCCAGCCCCAGGCATGTGCCACATGTGCCCCGCGGCCAGCTGGGTCCCCGCGCTTGCATGGCTGGGAAGCAGGCTGCAGCCAGTTTTTTCCCCAATAAGTTCTTCTGCCTCCCCTCCCTGGCTCCAGTCCCCATCCCTCATCTTCCTCTGCCTCCTAATAGTGCTCCAGCAGCAGCAGCAGGGACACTGGGACACACCAATCGGACTGGGAGATAAAGTTGTTTGTTTATAAACAACTCCTCCCCATGTGAGTGATCAGAAGGCTGTTACCTTGTAAAGAAGGTTCTTCGAGATAGCTTCAAACATTCTCACAACTGGGTTCTGCATGCTCACCCTATTCAAACAACAGACCACATGATGGTCTCAAGCTCCTCTAGTATAAAAAGCACTCTCCCCCTCAGAATGACAGTTCCTTCCAACCCTTTCTAGGAATATAAGAAAAAAATTCCATGTGGGGCTGGAAGGGTGGATTTTGTAAGCATGCTCGGAGCCATCTCAAAGAACCTTGTTTACAAGGTAGCAACCTTCTGTTCTTCTTCGAGTGGCTCCTCACAGGCTATTTTTACATAGCTCCGCTGGGTGGGGGGGTCCGTGGGCTGGTGCATGGGCGGGGCATGCACACGGCTGCACACGCATCCCCACTCACCCACACCCACGGAGTATCCGCCGTTTCCCCCAGTTGCTCAGTGCATGGGGACGAGGGGGGGGTAAGTGGGGATGTGTGTTAGGCGGACGCACACGCACCCCCACTCACCATGGGCGCGTGCACCACATCGTTCACACGGGGCTCCCCCACCCATGAACACACAGAAATCTGCATGTTCATGGGTGGGAGCGGTCCGCATAAAAAGGGCCACATTCTCACAACTGTCTTACTTATACTATCTTAGGTAGGAATTTAGGATGTAAAGCAATATCTATTCTATCTTGGAAAATAAATCTGCAAATATGGTTCTGAGATTATTATGGCTGCTATTTCACTAACTCTTCTTAATGAAGTTATTGCTAACAGGAATACTGTCTTTAAACCCACACCCCATAACCAGTTCATTTGTGTCCCCTATATAATCAATTCACGCTGCCCCAGGGGCACAAATTAAATGGTTATGGGTGGGGGTCAGTGTGAATTGATTATATGGGGGGCGGGGGCGCAAATGAACTGGTTATGGGGTGGGGGCAGCGTGAACTGATTATATATATATAATTTTCATGGCATAATACGCTTAATAGACTAGCTGCATTTTGGGTGTCTTGTGTGTTTGATAGCAGCACCTCTGGACTGGTCGCACCGCATGCATGCAAAAGGCACAGGCGGCACTGGCAGCAAGAAGCAACAGGCCCTGGATGCCAGGCTGGCTAAGCTCTCCCCCCCCCCCCCGCAGTAAGGCAGTGGACAGAGTCAGTCTCTCTGTGCCTGCCTCACTGCCCGCCCGGCTGCCCTGCAGTGGAGCCTCTCCTGGGGAGTGGTGGTAGACGCTCGGCTGGGGAGGTTGGGAGGGGGGGAAGCATTGGGAGGCCATGCTTGTCTATGGCCACTTGGCTGAGTGTCAGGTAAGGCAGCCAAGGGGTGCCAAACCGGGGGTGGGGGGAGTGGGGAGAAGCATGGGGAGGCCATGCTTGTCTATGGCTGCTCAGAGGGGTGGAGAATGGGACTCCTTCCTGTCCAGAGGGAGTAAATGTTATGTAAATTTACACATTTTCATAATTAGGTGGGGACTAATTATCCAAATTAGGCCCTGCACCAAGACTTCGCACATGGCCTCACAAACCCTGGAGCCGGCCCTGATCACATGGGATCAATCACCTAGAGCTATTGCTGAATCAAGGCCTTATTAACTATCTGCTGCTGTCTGTTTTCAGAATAAGCCCACTTATTGTTCGTATTGGGCAGGACATCATGTGAAGAGGACATTCCCCCCCACCCCCCAGTTGTTTCATAGTATATGTTCTGATCGTGCAGTGCTTCTTACATCCCTGGCCCTTTGTAATCCAACAGCTGGCCACTAGGCAACTGCTGAAAGTTGCTCCTCCTCCCTCCCTGAAATCTGAAATGGTGCCCCTGGTACTGGGACCATATTCATAAAGAGTAAGCACATTTCAGACTTTACAGCTGCTGCTGCCCCATCCTAGGCAACATTTATCCTAATTTCTTTCCTGAGGTCTCAGAAAAGCTTTACTCTTAGTAGGGGTGCAAGTGACCACTCAGTTATTGCCACCAGATCTTCTCTTTAGAAACAGACACTAAACAGAATCTATCCAAAATGATCTCACCTTGCTCTTAATTCTAGAAAGCATTACATACCCTCTAGTCTCACTCCAGTCAATAATGCAGAGAGAGGCTCAACTCTTTGCATGGCTGGTCTATAAGTAACAACCATAGTAGATGGAGCCCTACCTATTAGGTTGCTCTAAGATATCCCTGGAATAATACTTTTTGAAGAGTTAATACTGCCCCAAGAACATCCATAGAAGGGCCACTGTAGGATGGAGGGAAAGGGTAATGGGAAGCCATAAACACTAATGCTTATGATTAGGGCTGAAACTAAATCTCGAGTTTTTCTTGGTTATCATCAAGAATCATGGTTCTTGATTTGTTTTGAGCAAGGAACAATAATCAAGAAAATGCCAATTCTTGACATTTCTTAGTTGGGAATTTTTTCTCAAAATACTGGGATGAAGGCAGTACGTGGTAAGCGGTACACAGTAAATCAGTATACGGTAAATGGTAAAGGTAAACGGTAAACAGTATCCTGAGAAAAATGTTAGCGTGAAAAATAATGCTTATCGTTTCAGCCCTGTTTCTGACATTGTATCCCACTGTTGTCACTTATTTCTCCAGTGGCTGAATAGTTTTTCATCTTAAACTCAAGCCCAGTCAACACAGTCCCTGTTGTGATGCCTGCATGAAGCCTGTCAATCTAACGGAAGACAGTAGCGATAAGACTCTTTCCACATCTGCTTTTTAGTTTCTTAATTACATTTTTAAAGATTCAAGTTGAACAGTTTTCTGTGCCCCATCTCCTTGACAGAGTTGCGTCTTTTTAGCTCTGGTGGTTTACTTTAAGACATTAACATTCAAAAATAAATAGCTGAATGGCTTTTTGAGGAGGGAAGGGGGAAATACACATCTAACTCAATTTAATGTAACAGTTGCCCACCCTGCATGAAGTCTGTGCCACAGCATATGCTCTTGAAGAGATGTTGAATATGTCCCTACTACTCTATTTCAGTATGTCACACTGATGGCTTTCATGCTGCTCTGTGCTTGTTCACCCAAGTATTTCTCTGGGTTGGGTAACTCATTAATCTAGGCAGTGACTATCGAGATTGTCTGTCCTTTAGCTCAGCTGTCACATAAAGAACCACTGCATGACCCACTGGTGTGGCAAATTATGCTGGAGAAGAAACCATGGAGTGTAGACACACTGGAAAAGAGGGTGCTACAGAGAAGGAAAATGTCAAGAATATATTTTTGAACTCTCTTTCTCTGTCCTGGGGCTTTTATTTTTGTGCTTTTCTCTCACTTTATTTTCTTTACTCTCTACCTCATCTGGGCTTTCCCTCACAATTCTTTTCATAGTCTCTATAGACACTAGACACAGTGTAGAGAAAATAAAACATATTAAGCATCTCTACTTTCTCTTTATGCCAAGGGGATAAACAGGATTCCTTTGGTTTCTCTCTCTCCTTCCCTGTCCCATTTCTAAGCAAAAAAAATATTTTTTTTTAAATTCCTTTTCCCTAGCCCCTTCTACTTTCATATAGTCTGTCTGGCTGCAAATTGAGGACTGCATTATTTCCTATGAACGGAAGCTCAATATTCTGCACCTTCCCTCCCCATGACAACACCCATGACTCACAGTCTTTGTAATATTTCAGGCCATAAGATATAGTCAAATATATCAAGTTTATTTATTTTATTTATTTATTTTTCAATTTAATTTAATAATTCAATTTCAATAAGTTGAAATTTCAAGTCACCAAATAAATAAGGTTTATAGAATTCACTCAACTAAAGTATCTTTGTACAATTAGCTTTCTCAGAAGCAAGACCATACGGATAGATTCCAACTATAAGATCTCAGATTCAGTCTTGGTAGCTGTCACGTACATGTGCTGACCCTTTAAGAGCAGTCCATGGGTCAATGAAACCCCACCCCTTAGCAGGGATATAAAAGAAGGACTAGCTTGTCTGGAGTCAGTTGAGCTACGGCAGGCAAACAGCGCACATTTCCAGCTGCTACTCTCTGTCATGTATTTTCAATTATAAACCTAAGATATAATGGCTATCTGTGTTTAAAATGTATAAACTTATTATATATTAATTTTCTGTTTTAATGTAAGCTTATTTGTAACTTACATCATAGAATTTTAAGATCAGCTTCAGTAATTAGCTATATTTAATTGGGACCTCCCAAGACATTCCTTTGTGTTTTTTCTAAACTTCCCAAATGACATTTGGCCTTACCAAGGAAACCACCAAATGGAAGGACCATAAAACAAGTTAGTCAAGACCATAAAGAGGCCCCCTTCCTGTTTTGACTTCTTTTGTTTAGATTTTCTCATAGCCTGAATGTCTGGAGTGTTATCTCCTTCTATTCATAAGATATCTCCTAGACTAGAGAAGAGGATTTATTAGTTATTTCCATTGAATTTATAGTTGAGATAAATATTGAAAGGTCTATATTTT
>QEPC01007499.1:6544020-6576170 GCA_003113815.1 Sphenodon punctatus | reverse complement strand
GTAATGTGTTTACAGCGGCCTGACCCCATAAGGAGACAAGCCCCCGCATTCTGCACTAGCTGCCGTCTCCAGACCATCACCATGGGTAGCCCCACGTAGAGCTGTCTCTTATACACATCTAGATGTGTATAAGAGACAGGAACAACATACAATAACAATTCCGATAGAGGTACTGGAGTGGAGGTTAGGGCTGAAACTAAATCTCGAGTTTTTCTTGGTTATCATCAAGAATCATGGTTCTTGATTTGTTTTGAGCAAGGAACAATAATCAAGAAAATGCCAATTCTTGACATTTCTTAGTTGGGAATTTTTTCTCAAAATACTGGGATGAAGGCAGTACGTGGTAAGCGGTACACAGTAAATCAGTATACGGTAAATGGTAAAGGTAAACGGTAAACAGTATCCTGAGAAAAATGTTAGCGTGAAAAATAATGCTTATCGTTTCAGCCCTGTTTCTGACATTGTATCCCACTGTTGTCACTTATTTCTCCAGTGGCTGAATAGTTTTTCATCTTAAACTCAAGCCCAGTCAACACAGTCCCTGTTGTGATGCCTGCATGAAGCCTGTCAATCTAACGGAAGACAGTAGCGATAAGACTCTTTCCACATCTGCTTTTTAGTTTCTTAATTACATTTTTAAAGATTCAAGTTGAACAGTTTTCTGTGCCCCATCTCCTTGACAGAGTTGCGTCTTTTTAGCTCTGGTGGTTTACTTTAAGACATTAACATTCAAAAATAAATAGCTGAATGGCTTTTTGAGGAGGGAAGGGGGAAATACACATCTAACTCAATTTAATGTAACAGTTGCCCACCCTGCATGAAGTCTGTGCCACAGCATATGCTCTTGAAGAGATGTTGAATATGTCCCTACTACTCTATTTCAGTATGTCACACTGATGGCTTTCATGCTGCTCTGTGCTTGTTCACCCAAGTATTTCTCTGGGTTGGGTAACTCATTAATCTAGGCAGTGACTATCGAGATTGTCTGTCCTTTAGCTCAGCTGTCACATAAAGAACCACTGCATGACCCACTGGTGTGGCAAATTATGCTGGAGAAGAAACCATGGAGTGTAGACACACTGGAAAAGAAGGTGCTACAGAGAAGGAAAATGTCAAGAATATATTTTTTAACTCTCTTTCTCTGTCCTGGGGCTTTTATTTTTGTGCTTTTCTCTCACTTTATTTTCTTTACTCTCTACCTCATCTGGGCTTTCCCTCAAAATTCTTTTCATAGTCTCTATAGACACTAGACACAGTGTAGAGAAAATAAAACATATTAAGCATCTCTACTTTCTCTTTATGCCAAGGGGATAAACAGGATTCCTTTGGTTTCTCTCTCTCCTTCCCTGTCCCATTTCTAAGCAAAAAAAATATTTTTTTTTAAATTCCTTTTCCCTAGCCCCTTCTACTTTCATATAGTCTGTCTGGCTGCAAATTGAGGACTGCATTATTTCCTATGAACGGAAGCTCAATATTCTGCACCTTCCCTCCCCATGACAACACCCATGACTCACAGTCTTTGTAATATTTCAGGCCATAAGATATAGTCAAATATATCAAGTTTATTTATTTTATTTATTTATTTTTCAATTTAATTTAATAATTCAATTTCAATAAGTTGAAATTTCAAGTCACCAAATAAATAAGGTTTATAGAATTCACTCAACTAAAGTATCTTTGTACAATTAGCTTTCTCAGAAGCAAGACCATACGGATAGATTCCAACTATAAGATCTCAGATTCAGTCTTGGTAGCTGTCACGTACATGTGCTGACCCTTTAAGAGCAGTCCATGGGTCAATGAAACCCCACCCCTTAGCAGGGATATAAAAGAAGGACTAGCTTGTCTGGAGTCAGTTGAGCTACGGCAGGCAAAAAGCGCACATTTCCAGCTGCTACTCTCTGTCATGTATTTTCAATTATAAACCTAAGATATAATGGCTATCTGTGTTTAAAATGTATAAACTTAGAGACTTTTTATATATTAATTTTCTGTTTTAATGTAAGCTTATTTGTAACTTACATCATAGAATTTTAAGATCAGCTTCAGTAATTAGCTATATCTAATTGGGGCCTCCCAAGACATTCCTTTGTGTTTTTTCTAAACTTCCCAAATGACATTTGGCCTTACCAAGGAAACCACCAAATGGAAGGACCATAAAACAAGTTATCTCTGAAGCTTTTCCTACGGTCTGAGTTAAGACCATAAAGAGGCCCCGTTCCTGTTTTGACTTCTTTTGTTTAGATTTTCTCATAGCCTGAATGTCTGGAGTGTTATCTCCTTCTATTCATAAGATATCTCCTAGACTAGAGAAGAGGATTTATTAGTTATTTCCATTGAATTTATAGTTGAGATAAATATTGAAAGGTCTATATTTTCTCTCTATAATCTAACAATAATCTCTGATAACAAATACAAAAGCCTTTCTTAAATTCAGAGTTTGAGGAAAGTCAAAACTCTGATTGGTTTCTATACAAGAGCCAATTAGAATCCAGAGTATCTTCTTACAGCCTAAGAATGAAAACTCCCCTTGAACCCAATCCAATAAAAGGGAAGACACAGAAATAATCCTCAGACTGAAAATCCATACAACACATGTTTGGATTTTTTTTCTCATGGCAGAAGGGCTGAATCTGGTCTGTATGAATAACTTCTTGATATCTTTGAGCCAATGTATTGTGCAAATGTTAAGCTTTTACAAGCTTTTTCTTAAGATAGAAATATCTTAAAGATCCTGTAACTTTGATGTTTTCTATTTATATTTAAGTAAACTTTGCATATATTTTTATAATCCAAAAGTCTCATGTTCCCTTATTATAAATTTATTGTCGTTACAATACTTCCTTTGCTAGCTGGACAACAATGTGAAGTGTAACCTTATAATATACAATTTGGGAATAGTGCAGCCCAATTTAGTTTGATTCGTTCAGCTAAGCCACATAGCTCACTTTCCCTTTGTGATTTATAAGAGAAAAAACGCAACTCATGACATCTCCCTCACCTTTTCTCCATTCTATGCTATCCAGGGTCCGGAAACCAAGATACCCACAGAAGGGTGCTGCTAAGGGAGTGAGAAAGGGAGGCTATTGCCTGCCTAGCCCAGGGCCCAAAACTAAATCACTGCTGCTTTGATTAACTGTAGTTTGAGACCCTTGTGTCTTTGAGTCAAATGCTACTGTGAAGGATGGCCCTCAAATCGGTGAGGTTCAGGGCCTGGGTACAAGCCAGGACCCAGAAGGGGTCAGGAAGCCAGGGGTACCTAATGAACTGCATGTATCCTGTATATATCTGCACTGGTGGGAGCAATAAAGCAGTGTTATCCTGAACTCAAAGCCTGTTGCCTGTTCCTGGGTGGTGAGCTGTGGACCAAGCAAGTAGGGTGGCCCTGATCCTGCAAGGAACCACACCGATCTGAGGGCCATCCTTCACAGTAGCATTTAATCAAAGCAGCCATTATTTAGTTTTTACGTACAAGGTTAAGGATAAAATTTGTATTTCAAAAATATTTGTACAATGTTTTGTTTATACAAATTTCTCTTTTCAAAGCAACACACTGAAATTTGCTAGCAAGAATATGGCTCTTCTCCCTACCTTCTCTTTTTAAATACTGATTCATATTTTGATTAAGATACAAAACTACTGACACGGTTTCTAATTCAGGCAGAAATTTCTCATGAGTTTTTCAAATTAAGTAATTTAGCAGTTCCACCAAAAAAAAAATCACCTGCTATAATATTGTTTAACCAAGGTCCTTCCCTTTCTTGAAGGAAACCAGAGATAGAGTGTGGTTGCCGTGTTGGTCCCAAGTGACAGAGAGACAAAGTAGTTCGAATTATATCTTTTATTAGACCACCTGTTTGTGGAAATAAGCAAGCTTTCTACTGGCTATGCTACATGCCTGAAATGCCACAACCTCAGCTGGCAGAAATCTGTACGGATCCAACCAGTCCACAGATTCTAGACAATCAGAACAACAGCGTGAATTCTCCTTTGACCATGATCATCCTTTCACTCGTTTAAAAGAAGCCTCATGCCACCAAAATGCCGGCTGCTAATCTCCCTCACTACACAGGATAAACAAAGGAGGCAAGGCTGCGTGCACTGCACACACTACACTCTAATAGCTGGGGACATGGACACCCAGTTTCCTTGGAATACTATCCCTTCGAAATCATAGTGATGACTGCTATACACATTGTACTTATGTTTAACACTAGTCTTGAAAAAATCTCAGTACTGCTACATGCTTTGTGGCTTGGGCTTTTCCTTTCTCTTGTTGCTGTACTTGTTGACCTTTGTTTCTGTGCAATGCGTCTATATTCCACGGCATTATGGTATTGCTTGGATTTTTCTGAAACATGCTGGACTAGATCAGGTCTGATCCAGCAGAACAACTATGTTTTCGACGTAGTTCCAATCACCACTGCAAGTAAGAGAAATGATGGAAAATGGAATCCCAATAGTGTGTATGTTGTTGTTTTTTTACTGATTCTAGCAGCTAGAATTAGCTTTGAAAATACAATTCCAGTTTCCTTATTCCTCTACTAGAGGGGATAAGCCCAATGCCAATCAGATAATTCCACTCCGCAGAAATTATCAAGGGAGTAATATATATTGCATATTAGTTTAGAGGCAGAGAGTAAGATATTGCATCTTTGACAGGTGGCAGCATCTAGAAGTCTTCCTACAGGTCACTGCAAGCCTCAGGAGCAGGCAGCCCTACATCCAAGTGGTAGAAGTCCCTTTCAAGGAGGCTCCTAACAATCCTCACCTACTACTACTAACCATTTCTATAGCGCTACTAGGCGCACCACTTTACATTCACTGAATTTCAGAGACAGATCCTTGTCCCGTGGGTGTACAATCTAAGGTGGCCAAGGATGAGGGGAACACACAAGTAAAGACAAATACACACATATATTCCCATTTTACAGATGGGGAACTGAGGTTGAGATGTTGCGACTTGCCCAAGGCTACCCAGTGAGTTCATTGGCTAGGGTAAAATTTGAACCTTAGCCACTACACCACACTGGCTCTGCAAAGGCAGCAGCATTGACCTGGCTCCTTGCGTTCTCCCACCCCCACTGTAGAGTGGTAGCAACCCCAATAGCCGGTAGGGTCAGGACGAGCACTCCATCCCCACCCATTCTGAAAAGCTCCTCCCTGGTGGGGCCCTTAGCGCTACTAGGAAATTCAGAGTAGCCATGGAAGTACGGTCATGCCCACTCTAAGCCTAGACTCTATGGGAGCCCTTTCCAAGCAGCCCGAGTACTGCTAGTAAATTTTCAAATGAGCCCTCTCATGCCATGGTAAGCTGTACTACTGATTCTATTAGAATTGTTTTCCAATATTACTTTTAGCAGGCTAGTGAGCAATATGGAATCAAGATGTTAGGGAACTACATAGGAGAAGCTATGCACATTTATGAAAATGTGTAAGAAATCTTAACTATGGTAAATCTTACAAATGAGTGCTTGTCAACAAAAAGTGAAAGTAAAGAAAACATATCAAACGCAAACAGAGTTTTACCTTGAAGTCATTCTATTATGCTGCCAGCTTGCAAGCCCAATTTCTCAACGCCCCCACAGAGGGAGAGACATTTTGTATTGCTCCAACACTGTTTGCAGCCTAAAATGTAAACATCTTCTCTTTAAAATGGATAAGGAAAGGTTATCCAGGTCATTTCCAAAGAGGCATAACACAGGCAATGTATGAGAAAGATTATTTATTAATAAATTGTGCTGACCTTGACAGGATGGGGGGAAAATGACAGTCCATCTCCCTTACAATAATGAATTTCCCCAGGATCCTCTGCTAGGGAATTATCCAGGAATGCTGCATATTTATACGTTACAGAAGCAACAAGACAGTGTTGTGCATTTCTTGCTATTGTACAATACGTAAAAATTGCGTTTGCAGGGTCACAAAGTGTAGTGAGGCACCTTAGTACCTTCCAGGTACGTTTATACTGTTTGGTGAATGAATAGCCTGAATTTCATTGTCGTACTTGCTGTGATAAAAAGCTCAAATTAGCAAAAACTGTACTAATACTTACATGCTAATCTGAACACGGACAGGCATTTCATAACTTCCAACATTTGAGAGAGATAAAAAGGTACACACCATGCTACTACTAATTTATGTAAATATGCATGTTTATGAAAATTTGTAATAGCCCACTGACTAACTTTGGGGCTGAACTGGGGTAGGGGGAAAGGGTGTCCGTGTGAGAGGCTCTGTGTGCATATGTTTGAAGGTATGGGCCTGATGGTTCAAATTAAAACAGCCTATTAAAAAATAATCAAAGTTCTCAAATGTGTGCAATGAGTTTGGCTCTAAAGTTTTAATTTTAAAGACCATCAGAAGATCCCAGATGAAAGCAGTGACAGACTCTTTCAGCACGCTGAACAATTATCTCTCTGAAACACACACGCACCCCTCCTACCTTTTCAGTTTTCATCTTGATCCCAGACACACAGCTCCTTCCTGACTTGGTGTTGCCTTTCTTTGTTCTTTCTCTTTATTTAAAATTTATACCCCACCCTTCCCCAAAGGTTCAGGGCAGCTTACAACCACACACACACAAAATACAATAGAATGCATCAAAAAATTCCCACCCTCAGCCCCAAAATCCACGCTTGTCCAATGCCCAAAAATCCCTATCCTCGCTTGTCAAATGCCTTGCCAAAAAGAAAAGTTTCACACCACCTCCAGAAAATGCTCAAGTTCAGACTCTGGTGGAGTTCCATAATTGGTGTGCTCTGGTTGGTCCCAGTCTCTACTTATAGCAACTGGGGGGATTACTCTGTGCAAATGGCTGGGGTGTGACAGATACTGCAGTGGCGCAGGGAACAAGACTAAATGACCTTTGAGGTCCCTTCCAGCTCTGGAACTCTATGACTCGATAACACTGGGGCAGCAACCAAGAATGTTTCTCTGCGGGTCTTTTTCATACAGACACGATTGGAAGGTAGTACCCGCAAAAGAGCTCGCCCAGTCAACCACAGGAGTAGCAGTGGAGCATGGAAGGAAAGGCTGATATTTATTTATTTATTTCACTATTTTTCTGTCCCGCATCCTCCTGCTCACAGAGCAGCTTGGGTGACTTACAAAACATAAATCAACAGCAACAACAAAACAAACACATAATGCACAATTTAAAATTCATTAAAATGCTAAAAATATACTAAAAAGGAAGACCTCTCCCCATCCCCCCTAACCATCTCCCTCTCCAAAAGCCTGGCGGAACAGCCAGGTCTTGCACTGTCTTCAGAAAGAGGGGAGATCCGGGGCCAAGCAGGCCTCCATTGGGAGGGAATTCCACAGCCTGGGAGTGGCCACCGAGAATGCCCTCCCCATCGTCGCCACCCGGGAAACCCGGGGGAGTTCAAGTCGGGCATCCCCGGCCAGCCGCAGGGGCTACAATACGAAGTGCTGGTTCCTAAGTGGGGCTAAACCCTCAGAGCCTCCAAACAGTTGAAACCTCTGCTTCCATTAATGTTTGGCACTGAAACATAATTGTACAGATCTTTCTGTCTTATTCTGAACAGTTCTGGTCCCACCATCTCAAAAATATATATATATATATAGTAGAACTTGAAAGAGTGCAGAGAAGGGCAACAAAAGAATTGAAGTAGGGAACTGCTTCCATGCAAGGAGATACTCGATAGGTTAGGGCTCTTCAGCTTGGAGAAGAGACAACTGACAGGGGATATGATAGAAGTTTATAAAATCATGAGTGGCTTGGAATGAGTAAATAGGAAATTGTTATATACTCTCAAAGATTTTTTTAAAGTTGTGTGTAATATCTATGTCTATATTTTATTTATTTATGTTTTTATAACCTATGGTTAAAACAATTAATTAATCTAATCTATTTACTCTCAAATAATACTAGAACTAGGGGACACTCCATGAAACTAACCAACAACAGATTTAAAACAAACAAAAGGAAGTGCTTTTTCACTCAATGCACAATTAACATGTGGACCATATTGCCAGAGGATGTTGTGAAGGGCAGTAGCATAGCTGGGTTCAAACAAGGAGTGGATAAATGCTTGGAAGATAGGTCCATAAGTGGCCACTTAATCAAGAAGGTCACAACCTCTGACTGTCAGGAGCTGGGAATGAACAGCAGGGAATGGATCTCTCCATTATGACCTGTTGTGTACTTCTCCAAAATTACAGAAAATGGCCACTGCTGGAGACAGGCTGGTAAACTACATGAACTATTGGTCTGACCCAGTGTGGCACTTCTTATATTTTTACATACCTCCTCGTACAGATATCTAAGTCCCTCACTTCTGCTGTATTGCTGAGAACCATCCTGGAACCTCCAACACTCAAGTACCTTGTTTGGGTTGTATGCTAGCACAATATCTTGTCATCATGTATAAGGCTGAACTGCAATTGCCTTGCCATGCATTGTCTCAGCTGCTTTAGCACAGAGGCACCTACAAACTCCAGCAGCACCAGCTGAAACTTCTGCTGTGCAAACATCTCAACTGCAGTTTACAGCTTACATTACGTGGGGGTCAGGCTTGCATAACGTGAAATATATCCAAAACGCTGGCTATAAATGATTTAAGAGTCTTTACATCCAGAACTCTGTGAAACTCTCTCTGCTCTCCTCCTCCAACCCTTCCACTTGCCCCCTTGATCCCATTCCTTCCCGCCTCCTCACCTCCATTACTCCCACTGTCGCCCCTTCCTTCCTGCACATCATCAACCTCTCCCTCTCTACTGGCTCTTTCCCTTCTGCCTTCAAACATGCCACAGTCTCTCCTATTCTCAAAAAGTCCACTCTTGACCCCTCTGACCCTTCTAGCTATCGTCCTGTCTCACTCCTTCCTTTTGCTTCCAAGCTGCTTGAACGTGTTGTCTACTCCCGCTGCCTTGACTTCCTATCCTCCAACTCCTCCCTTGACCCCCTCCAATCTGGCTTCCGCCCCCTTCATTCTACTGAAACTGCTCTCGCTAAGATCACCAACGATCTTCTGGTGGCTAAATCTAAACGTCTCTATTCCATTCTTGTCCTCCTTGATCTCTCTGCTGCCTTCGATACTGTTGACCACTCACTCTTGCTGGATTCCCTTCACTCCCTTGGCTTTTGTGGCTCTGTCCATAACTGGTTCTCCTCCTACCTCTCTGACCGCTCCTTTAATGTGTCTCTCTCCAACTCCACCTCCTCCTCCTTCCCCCTCTCAGTTGGTGTTCCTCAAGGCTCTGTTCTTGGCCCTCTCCTCTTCTCGATCTATACCTCATCCTTAGGCAAACTCATTGCCTCCCATGGCTTCCAATACCACCTCTATGCTGATGACACTCAACTCTATCTCTCTACTCCCTCTCTCTCTCCCTCTGTTCAAGCTCGTCTCATCAACTGTCTCTCTGACATCTCTACCTGGATGTCTCAACGTCAACTCAAACTCAACATGGCTAAAACTGAACTCCTTATCTTCCCCCCTCATCCTTCCTCTCCTTCCTCACTGTCAATAACTATTGATGGAGTCACCATCCTGCCTGTCCCCCAAGCCCGTAGCCTAGGCTTCATCTTTGACTCAGCCCTTTCTTTTAAACCCTACATTGACTCTGTTGCTAAATCCTGTCGCTTCTCCCTCCATAACATTGCTAAGATTCGCCCTTTTCTCTCTGTCTCGTCTGCCAAAACTCTTGTTCATGCTCTGGTCATCTCTCGCCTCGATTACTGTAACCTCCTTCTCACTGGCCTTCCCCGGTCTCACCTTTCTCCCCTCATCTCTGTCCAAAACTCTGCTGCCAGGGTCATCTACCTCGCCAGTCGCTTCGACCATGTGCAGCCCCTCCTCTCTTCGCTTCACTGGCTTCCCCTTCCTGAACGAATCCTGCACAAGCTCCTAGTCTTCACCTATAAAGCTCTTCACAACCTTGCTCCCCCCTACCTCTCTGCACTTATCGCCCTCCATACTCCAGCCCGTGCACTTCGCTCCTCCTCTGTCCCTTCTCTCACCCTTCCACGCCTTCCCTGCTCCCCTAAGCGCCTTCGTCCCTTCTCACTTGCTGCCCCCCATGCCTGGAACTCCCTCCCTGTCCACATCCGCCTTGCCCCCTCCCTTCATACCTTCAAATCTCTCCTTAAAACTCACCTCTTTCGCTCTGCTCTGTCTGACTCTTTATCCTGCTGAGCCACTATTCCTATACCTACGATCGGTTTACCCTTATCCTTGCAACATGGACCTGCCTGCTGTCATTCTCATCGTAACCAAGCCAAGTACGTGCACTTGAGACCTCGCATCTTCATGAATGTTAGACCCCTTGTCTCTCCCTCTGTTCCCCTTCCTAAGTCTCTCCCCCAGCTCCTGTCTCTCAGATTGTAAGCCCTAGGGGCAGGGACCGTGTCTATTTTATTACTTTGTAAAGTGCCAGGTACACTGCTGGCGCTATATAAATGTTTGTTAATAATAATAATAATAATAATAATAATAATAATAAATAAGAAAAAAAGCATTTGCCGGCGCACTCCCTCCCAGGAATGAGACACGGAGACATTAACTGGATTTAAACAGCCGCACTCTTTAATAAACAAATCAAGGATGTTGGTGGGATTGTGTCTAAGCAATCACGAGTCCAGTATTTTGCATCTAACAGTCAACATCATTAACAGGTATCTGGCCTGGGTATGCCCCCCTATGCCAGTACCAAACTCAAACTCTAACATCCCCTTCGAGCAGCTCCCTGGCCAAGGCCGAAGGGGGAAAAGCCCTTTTGGGCATGAGTAAGGAGAATGGCATCATTAAAATCGAGGGCCATGCTTGCCCTTTCTCCCGCTTGACACCCTTCCCAGGGGCACAATCCTGGCGCTAGCCATGCCCTGCTTATCGCCATGTATCGTCCCCCCATCTCTTATGGAGATGAGTCTTTTATCTAGTGTAACTACCTAACCTACAACAGACCTATTAACCATAATGGACCCCTGACACTAAGGGTATTTTCAGATGTTACGAGATCACAGTCAACCACAGTGAACCACACTCAATCCCGCAGTGGGGCGAAAGCGCCCTGAACGTCTGTTTTGCGGGTGCCAGATGTTCACCACAGTCAATCCCCACCAGGGGTCAAAATTAACCACCCTTCCGGAGCCTCTGGCCCGGACCATCTCTGAAAGCGCAGTCAAAGCGATTCCCAATGGGAAACAAAAAAAAAGTAATGTCTAAACGATTCCCAGCCAGGGACAAAGCATGCAGTATCGCTGCCAGGCAACCAACAACAACACAGGCTGGGGAGGGAGCTTTAAAGGGCACACAGCAGCAGGGGGACGTGACGGGATGGAGCAAGGCGGAAAGGAGAGGAGAGTGGAGAGTGAGAGAGCATGGGAGGAGGAGGAGGAGGTGGTGGAGGTGCAGGCGGAGGAAGAGGTGGTTGTGCTGCACTTGGAGGCAGTGGAGGGCCAGCAGCAGCTGCAGCAGCAGCCGGGGTAGGCTGCTCCGGTGCTTGCAGCAGGCCCGGGGGACGAGGCACCCTGGAAACGGCTAAGGGGACCGAAGGGAGGGGAGCGGCACAGGGGCACCAAGGCAGGTGGGCGGGCCGGCAGGTGGGGGGGAAAGGGGGAGGGACGCAGGACTGTGGCAAGCCGGTAACCATCCTCCCCCCCCTTACGACCCGCAGACACAGAAACGGGCCCAGGAGCCCGAGCCCCCAGAGGAGAGAGCCGGAGGGCAGGCAAAGGAGCAGGAGGAGGAGGGGGAAGACCGCGACCCGGAGGACGCCCACGGGAGACTGCCATACCACCGAGTGGGGCAATGGGGGCACAAGGAAACCCAGGACTGTATCCAGATCTGGGGGATCCTGGAGCACCAGCTGGAGCTGGCGGTCGACCAGTGGAACGAACATGTCTTCAAGGAGATCGTGCAGGAAATGAAGGCAGCAGGGGGATCTGCGCATGCGTCTGGGCTAGCGGCTGGAAGTCGCCTGGGCTCCGCACCCCCCAGCTCTAAAGCAGGCTGTAACTCAAGTCAAAAAAAGAAAAAAAATACCCAAATAGTTTGGAGATGGCTGGGAGGAACAAACCTCGCCAGAAGCTGTCGCAGACAAACGCCCTGGAAAGATTTTGCCATAAAAGTCAGGCCGCTGAACTGCTGCAAGTGAGAGAGGCAAGCAGGGAAGGAAAGAAAATGATGGCGGCGCCTGCAGCTGAGCGGGAACCTGAAACTGACCTGGTTTCTTCGGGCTCTGAAGGTGAGGAGAGAGAGGGCTCCGGAGCAAAAGGAAAAAGAGCAGGAATAGATAAATCCAGAGGGAGATCAGTGCAGGAGAACTCCCCAGAGCGGCATAACAACAGGCTTAAAACAGCTGGGATAAGGCAGGAGGGGGAGAGAGGCAGCGGGGGAAAAAGACTGACAGCAGAGGCAGAGCGGGAAAGTGAAATAGACCAGGCCCCTCCAAGTGCAAACGGGGAGGAAGGAGAGGAGACAGGCTCTTTGCAAAGGCTGCTCAGGCAGATGAAAGAAGAGTTAAAAGATGAGATGAGGCAAATAAAACAGGCAGTGGAAGCAGGCAACAGGAAGATGGAAGGGATAGCAAAACGAGTGGAGGCAGCTGAAGGGAGAATTTCTGAATTGGAGGATCACTCCCTCTCCACCCAGGAGCAGCTTGATAAATGTAAAGGTGAAACTGCTTTCTTGTTAGCAAAGTGTGAGGATCTGGAAAATCGCTCACGAAGAGGAAATTTGAGACTGAATGGAGTAAAGGAGACAGGGGGGATGGAAAAAATAAATGAGATAATATGGGCTATACTAAAAGAAAATTTCCCTGAAGAGGTTCACTTGCATGCTGTTCCAATCGAAAGGGCTCATAGAACAGGGCGCCCACCACAGAAAGATACAGATCCCCCCCGCCCTATACTGGTCAAATTCCTGAACTACAACACCAAAGAAGAAATTCTAAGGGCAGCCAGAGCCAAGAAAAAATTGTATTTCCAGCAACAGAATATAAGAATATTCCCTGATTTTGCGGCGGAGACGGTAAGAAAAAGAATGAGATGGGGAAAATACTTTGGAGAGTTGATTGAAAGGAACCTTAGACCCAGGCTGATATTTCCTGCTAAAATGCTGATTTTTGAAAATGGAAAGAAGAAAATTTTTGAAGCAACAGAGGACTTAGAAATATTTCTTGCAGCTCAGTCAGGGAGACCTAGAGCAAGAGAGCAAAGCTGAAATTTGCCCTAGAGAATGCACAGAACTGCTCAGCATTCAAGCTGGTGGAAAGATTGCAAAGCAAGTGGGTTTATTAGTGGATGTAGAAAACAGTTAAGAATGTTTAAAGTTGATGATCAAGGGGATGAAATGATAACTTGATAAAAGAATGTTTGACTTGTTTTCTGGTTTACCTTGCTGATTTGTACAGATCTTATGGCAAAAAGGAAAAAAAAGTGGGTGGAAAATAGGCAAAGAAGGTGGAGTTACATACTGTTGCTGAAAACACCTATGAATGCCCACAATCTTTGGTTAAAGGGGTAAAATGATAATTGTTTGAAAGATATTGGGTGGTTTGCTAATTGTTGAAGAGATTTAAATATCTGAATATTAATTAAGAGCTGGGGGGTGATGGGAGGAAGGGCACACGGTGGATTATCCTTTTTAGTCCGGGTGGTTGTACTTCCAGAGGATCCCTGTGGGGAGGAAGGGGAGAAGGAGAGGTGAGCGAAGTAGCTCATGGGGGAGAAGAGAAGTTTAACGGGAGGGGGTAGGGGATGGGATAAAGGGGGGAGGAAGGAAAGAGGTGAAGTCTTATTTGGGAAGGAGGAAAGAAAGCAAAACGGAAAACAGTCTCTTAGGCAAAAAACTTATAAGGATAAGAGAGAGCTAGCTATAAAAAAGCAGACAATTAAGTATTTCTGGAGCACCAAAAACTCAGTCAATCGAGATGTCAGAGGATTAACCATCCTCAAAAAATTTGCCAGATTAAAAGATGACTGACACCAAAACAGTCACTCTGAATGTCAGAGGCCTAAATTCCCCTCAGAAAAGAAAGAGGGTCAGGGATTTTGTGGAGGAACAGGGGGCGGATATATTTTTTCTGCAGGAGACACACTTAATAGCAAAGGATGTCCCTAGATTTATGACAGCCAGAATAGGAGGTTTATGGGCCTCCTGCTCTAAAAGGAAAAAAGCAGGGGTTATCATAGGATTTACCAAGAAGAAAAGTTTTATACTAGAAAAGAGTATAAAGGACAAAGAGGGAAGATTTCTGTGTTTGGTGGGTAATCTGAATGGATGGCAAGTGACATTAGCAAACGTATACGCTCCCAATGCTGGTAGGGTGAAATTCTTCAAAGATTGCTTCGAGAAAATTGCTCAGGTGTCCAAGGGTTCAGTAATAATACAAGGTGACTTCAATACCACCCTCACTGACTTGGATCATTCCAGGTTAGGAGGGACGAAGGGGGAACAGAGGGAATTAAATAGGATGCTAGAGCAATTTGGATGGATTGATATTTGGAGGCACCTAAATGGAAAGGAGAGGGATTATACTTTCTTTTCCGCCATACACAACACTTACACACGTATTGACCATGTCTTGATAAATAAAATGGAGGCACACAGAGGAAACAGATGTATAATTGTACCGGTGGTGATGACTGATCATAGTGCTGTAGTTACCACGTTTAAAGAGCAAGGAAAACAACGACAAAGGACTAGTATCTGGCAATTAAATAGAAGCTTGCTTAGAGTTAGGGAGAATAAGGATCAGCTGAGAAAAAGCCTGTTAGAATTTTTTGACCATAATGTGGGTACAGTTAACTCTCCGGCAACATTATGGGAAGCTGCAAAAGCCGTAATTAGAGGTAATATAATCGCCTTAAATGCCAAAATAATAAAGGATAAAAGACAGCAGAAAAAGGAGGCATACGCGGAGCTACAAAAATTGGAGGCCTTAAACAAGATTAGGTCTAATAAAGCCCTAAGACGGAAAATAATCAAAAGTAGAGAAACTATAAATGCAATAGAACTTGAGAAAACCAAGATTCAACTCAGGAAAATAAGATTCCATTTTTATGAACATAACAATCGGGCGGGGAGAACTCTGGCTAACCTGGTAAAGAAAAAACAAAGAAAAGCACATATATCTAGAGTCATAGATAAGCGGGGGAATTACTGCACAGAGCCACAAGATATTAAAGGGGCCTTTCTTGATTTTTACAAAAATGTATATACTTCTACCAACCCGAAAGATCCAGAGATATTTTCATTTCTGGAGGGGATACAAATTCCCAAAGTGAACATAGGGCAATTGGCTTTCTTGAATGCAGACATCTCACCAAAAGAAGTGCAGGAGGCAATAATAGCGTCAAAAAATAATAAGGCGGCAGGACCAGATGGGTTTCCAAACGAGTTCTACAAGGCATTTCAGGATATCCTTGCGCCTCATTTAACGGCAGTGTTTAATAATATACTAGTGGAGAATGAAATGCCGCAGGATTTTTATAATGCCATTATAACAGTAATCCCTAAGCCAGGAAGAGATTTGGACTGTTGCGGGAGCTATAGACCGATATCTCTGTTGAACTGTGATTATAAGATTTTTGCAAAAATTTTGGCAGATAGGTTAAAATCAATAAGTGAGGAAATAATACATAGAAACCAGACTGGCTTCATACCTGGCAGACAGGGCAGAGATAATATAAGGAAAGCAATCAATATAATATTCGCACTGAACAAGCAAAAAATCCCAGCCATGGTCATCTCCGCTGATGCGGAGAAGGCCTTTGATTTTATTGAACCAAAGTGTCTATTCAGAGTGTTAGAGAAGATGGACGTGATGGGGAATTTTCTGAAGTGGCTCCTGGCAATATATAAGAATCCAAAATCTAGGATTTCAATAAATGGCGAGCTCACAGAGCCATTCATTTTACAAAGAGGGACGCGGCAAGGATGTCCCCTTTCTCCCTTGCTCTTCAACCTGGTCCTAGAGGTCCTAGCATCGGCGATTAGGCAAAATGGAAAAATAAAGGGTGTTAAAATAGGAGCCATTGAAAGCAAATTATCTCTGTATGCAGATGATCTTTTGCTGTACATAACGGAGCCAGAGGATTCTCTACCAGAATTAATAAAGGTAATGGAAACCTTTGGAAGCATTTCAGGTTATTCAGTAAACAGAGACAAGTCCTTTGCTTTAGCCTTTGGCTATGGGAAGGAACAGGATAAGCGGCTAAAAGAAATGTCACCCTTCCCAATAACAAACTCAGGGTTAAAATATCTGGGGGTGGTACTCACAAAAAACACTAAGGACCTTTACACAGTAAATTTTCTCCCGCTGATAAAAAAACTAAGGGAAGAAATACAACCGTGGCGCAAACTGACGGTATCATGGCTAGGCAGAATAAACATGTATAAAATGATGGTGCTACCTAAGCTGCTGCATAAGCTCATGGCAATACCGATTGCACTACCAGAGGCCTTCTTCAGACTAAATGAGGATCTGTTAAAAGATTTGGTGTGGAATGGCAGAAAGCCACGAATTAGGAAAGATTCATTAATGCAAGTAAAGGAAAAAGGGGGACTAAATGTACCTAACCTAAAATTATATCACAGAGCAGCAATTACATTGGGGATTTATGGCTGGTATCAGGAGTTCAACGCACCCGAATGGGTGAGGTTAGAGAAAGAACTGACACAGGCAAAAGAATTAAAAGAACTCCTAGTCGATCAAGGGAAAATGTCGGCGGAAATCAGAAGTGAGCATCCATTCGCAGGAATATTGTGTAGGAACTGGCACATACTGAGGAGGAAAATGGGGTTAGAAGGTGATTACTCCCCCTTCACCCCAATAGACTCTATAATGGCCAGGAAAAGAGGTATAGCACCGGGGCTCAGGGAATCATTAAGGAAAAAGGGGATAGTAAGAATGGGGCAACTATTTACAAGAGGGAACTTTCTATCCATAGACAAAATAGAAGAAATAACACAAGACAGAGTAGATATTTTCCAGTACTTACAAATAAAAGGTCTAGCTAATGCCCCCCAAAATAAAGAGAAATTTAACAGGGAACCACTTAAGTTGGAAACGCAGATATTCAACAAAAATAAATCCTCAGGAAGATTGGGAAAGTTATACAAATCAATAAAGGAACTATACTATAAGGCACCAGTAAAGTATATGGAGGATTGGAGGAACGATTCAAACCTATCCCTAGGGCCGGAACAGGAAAGGGAGATATGGCACCATATGAATAGGTGTGCTGCTTCCTTAGAAATCAGAGAAGTTCAGCTTAAACTATCAATAAGGTATTATCTGACCCCGGTGAGGTTGAAATTCTCTTGTATATCTGAGAAAGGGATATGTTGGAGGGGATGCGGCGAAATAGGCACTTATAAACATTGTTGGTGGGACTGTCCGAAAGTATGTATATTTTGGTGCAAAGTATGGAAATTAATCAACAAAATAGCAGGGGAAGTGGTCCCTCACAAAATGGAATTAGCTCTGTTGGGTCTTTATCCAAAAACAAAAAACATGCTCAGGTGTCAGAATTCTTGCAAAATAATATGTCTTGCAGCAATAGCAGTGATTGCCAAGCACTGGAAGGGGGTGGAGGACTTGTCAATGGAAGAGTTGTATCGAAAAATATGGTTCATGTACACTATGGAAAGATTGCATGCTGATCTCCATGATGAAATGAGTACCTTCGAACAGACTTGGACACCAGTGATAAGGGCTCTGGACTAAAAAAGTATGAAACAAGAAGCTGAATATTAGCGGCTCCTAAGGACAGGAAAGTAAAGAGACTTGATTTTGAATTCTGTTACAGAAACTCAACGGGAACTTTCTCTTCTCCTCTCCCAAGACTTCTATTAAAGTATTGTTGTTAATTTTATCTGTAGAGCTATGGACCAACTAGACAATCACTATGTATTGCAGAGATGGATTGTAGATGGTCAATGTTTGTTCTATTGTAAATGACGTAAAAACAATAAAAAAATATTAAAAAAGAAAAAAAAGAAATGAAGGCAGCAGGACATCACAGGACAGTGGCCCAGTGTCAGTCGAAGGCTAAGGAGTTCAAGAGGGGGTACAAGGCCATTAAAGATAACAACAGGCAGTCCGGGCACGGAGCCCGGACCGCCCCCTACTATGATGCCCTGGACCACATCCTGCACATGAAGGGGTCCATAGTCGCCCCGCGCCTCTTGGGGAGTGCCATGGTCCAGGGCCGGGAACGCCCCCATTGAAGACACTGGCTCCAGGAGCACTGGCCCCAAAGAGGAATGCCCCGGGACCTCGGGGACCAGCAGGACCCCCTCGCGCACAAGACCAGAGAGCCCCCAGCCGATGTCCATAGTGGGAGGATCCGAGGCCGGCACACTGGTCACCATCAGCCAGTGGACGCAGGGGGACCTCAGCCACACCAAGGGACTGGCCTCGGAGGGCTCCGAGACCGACATAGAGGGTAAGCAGGCGGGTGGGATGGGACACGGACCGGGGGGGAAGGGGGGTCAGCAACCCCCCTCAGCAACCCCCCCAACACCCGACCCTGAAAAAGGGGCCTGGGGGCTGCCGGGGGAAATGGTCCGCCGACCCCCACCCACCCCTCCCCATTCACGCACAGGTCACGGCACGCCCTGGCACCTGCAACAGCCTGGCAAGGGAGACGGAGGCGAGCACATGCCTTCCCTGTACGGGGCATGGCGCATGGTCCTGCCTTCGGCCGGGCATGCGGGCAGCAGCTGCATTCCTGCTGTCATCGACCCCCCCACCTCTCGGTGTCGACTGCCTGTTGTTCTTGTAGTGTGTAGGCTGTTCAGTGTGTAGGCAGAACAGTGTGTAGGCTGTTCTGTCTGTGTGCTCTGTTCCAACAGCTGGGCTGGGTCCGCACCCCACGTCTCATTCTGTAGCCGTACAATGTTGCGGCCTGTGCCCTTATCGCTTGGCCTTGGAGCTCCCCTGTTTCTCCTCCCGTCCCGCCAGGGATTGTGGGGCCCTCCTTTCCTTGCACTTAGTATCTGCTGCTAGCTGGACCATAGCTAGCCACTCTTCCCCAGGGCTTCCGGGCCGCAGCACTCCCAGGGCCCCCCCATAGCTGGACCTTCCATGAGACCATGGCCCTGTGTGACCTGTGGCATTCCCCGGCCGTGCAATTGCTTTTGAGCTGCCCGGACAGCCTCACAGGTGCCTACGAGAGTATGAGCTCCAGGCTGCGGTACTATAGCTATGTGGTGAGCGCCCGCGACTGCTGGCTGCATGCTGAGATGCTGAGCCTGTGTCCCTTTCCCAACGGGCGCATTCCAGAGATCAGGTGCTCGCATGTGGGGTGGTCGGCGGCGGAGACTGTGTCCGCCCTCTCTGTGTGCAGCCTGGCTGCCTACGCGGCCTGTCTGGTGGAGGGGGCCCCTGCCTTGGCTGTGTCCTTCTCTGGCTGTGTTCACGGGGCCTGAGGTTACCAGCGGTCCCGCAGGGTGATCTATCACCGCCTGTTGGAGCTCGGTCACCTTCCGTGGCCCCCACCTGCTGACTATGGCTTGTCGGAGCCCTCAGAAGCGGAGGTGTCGGCGCTGGCCGGTGTATGGTCCCGATCTGATGTGCAGGTGGGGCTCGCCGCTCAGGATCCCTTCGAGGCATACTACCTGGTCACCCACCACGTCTGCGCTGGGGTACCGTTGGGGCATGCTTCAGTGGCGCAATTCGTGCACCTGGCAGGCCACCCGGACCCATTTGTGGCCCCTGTCGCTGGCTGTGAGGCCCCCCTTTCCTTCCAGGCCCTGGATGCTGGCCCAGCTGTGACCTCCCGCCTCTGTCCCGCTGCCGCGAGTCGCTGCCTGCCCCCTCCATGATGTCCCTGGCTCGGTGCTGTGCTTGCTGGTGCCTGGGGTCCCGCTGCCCCTGCCTGTGGCTCTGTGCCCCCTCCGCGGGCCCCCCCTGTCTGCCTCTGCGACTGGTGTTCCCCTCCGTGGCTGCCATCTCCTGTGGCTGTTTCCTGAATGCTGTGGTGGCTCCCGGCGGTCCGGGTGCTGCTGTCATTCCTGGTCCAGCCTCAATCCCTCCTGTGCCCATGCCCCCCCCGTGCCCCCCTTGGGTGCCTCTGTGACTGTGGGGTGCTGGGGCCCCCGGACCGCACCTCTCTGCGTCCTCCCGGGTGGGAGGGTTGCCTTGTGGAACAGTTGCTCCATTCTTTAGCCCCGGCTCACCACCTTCCAATCCATTGCCCTCTGGCCAGCACATGGGCTCCCTGACAGCCGCCTGGACCATTCCTGGGCCGCTACCTGCACTGTGTGGCCTCCCCCCTGTGCCTGCGCTGTGCTCCTGCGGGGTCCCCCCATTCCAGGACTGCTTGTGTAGCTCTGAGGGTGGCCGTGCAGGCTGTGCTGTTGTGGGGGTCTGGATACCATTCCCCGTGTCCTGTCCTGGCCCCTAAAACAGGACCAGCCAACTTCTGGCAAGTCACATACCCCAACAACGCCCTTTAACACCATACTAGCCAGCGTCCCTGCAATGTTGGATAAGTACAGTGTGTTCCCTTCTGGGGACAAGTGAACCCCATCACTCATAAAAAGCTCCAGACGTGTATAAGTGATTTCTCTATGTTGGACGCAGGTGCCTGCTAAATGCACCCACCATTTATTAATCTCCTGGTTAACATTCCTCCGTGCTTTATCTATCTTTTTTGGGTGGGTGTCAACGCCCCATGTTAAGCACGGTATTAGGTGCGCCCACAAGACTTTTACTTCCAGGAAAAACCTTTTAATTATGGGCAACTGGGACTTGATCTTTATTACCAGGCTAACACTGGTTCCGACCCATAGGTCGTTTTCGCCCAAATGAATAATTATAATGTCAGGATGTACCTGGTTCCAATGGCAGGACAACGTGGGAACTAACTGTTCCCACCTCATGCCACTCTGGCCCATCCATCTTATATTCACCCCAGGTGAAAGACCTAGTTGCGTCCCCATGGTAAATGACTTCACCACCTGTCCAGCCCGGCGGACCAAGCTGTGGCCGACAATCCACACCACTGCCTTGTTTCGAAGCTGGTCACCCTGTCCTGGATAAATGCAAAGACAGAGATATTAGTTTGCAGGTTGTGGTCGTATGTACCCCCAGTATGCCCATGAACACCATCTTCCAAGAGCCCTGATATCGGAATCTGGTAACCCAGCCTCAGTAGCCGTGGTTGCCGCCCCTATTCAGAACAAATGCGTTCCGTACACATCTGCACATAAACCCGTTGCTTGTACTGCTGTCTTAAATCCCCTGGTGAACTGCTAACGAGTCAGAGGGGCACCATGCGCATGGATAAAAAAGGGCCTCGATGTAACTCCTTACTGCTTTCACTGGGCAGATGTCGCCTGACTCAGTTTGGTTTAAGGTAACAGACTAACCACGCCCTCTCTGATCCGTCTTGGAACGGCGGATTGAAAACCTCACTGATCCCGGGTGAACCCGGATGTCACGTAACAAAGGCCCTGTCCGACCGGTCATCTCTCTCCTCGGCCGCTACTTCACTTATTCTAAACGCCCCAAAAGCATAATTTTGAAAACTGTGGCAAACATTAAACCTTCATATTTGTCAAAACAGATTCCCGGCAGGGCACCACTCAAGGCTCACAACACAGGGATGGAAATAGGAGCCCTCTTATTGATCACCCGATTAGGGCTGTAGCGGAAAGTCGCAGCGGTAGCTATTTCTGCCAGAAACAGTGTTTCCGCAATTAGTGGTACGGTGTGGCAGAGGCTTTCATTCCGCTAGTTTCATTCCGCAGTTCCGCTAATTTCATTCCGCTACTTCCACAGGCTTCACAAATAGCAGAAGCATACCATTTTCGCTACTTCCGCCATTCCGCCAGCACCACGAAATAGCAGAACAGCGGTTTTCCGACAGTTTCCGACAATTCTGCAATTTTTCTGATAGGTTCCGAATTTGCAGAATGCTGGCGGAATTAACGGAATGTCAGCAGAAAAGTCGCGGTGTGGTGTGGGCAATTCCGAAATGGCGGAATGGAATCGTGGTGTGGTAAAAGCTGCTGCCGCTTCAGCCCTACACCCGATCCCCTTCCCGAGCCCAGCTCTCCAGCATGCACCTTACAAAGAAACCATTGCCCGGAGGAGGGTGACCATTTAATCGGCTCCTGAATGACAGGGTGGCCACCCTCCCAGCCAGGGTCCTTCCAGCTAAGACATAAATGTAACATGAATTGTAGCATCTGACCCTCAGGGATGGGGAAACCCAAATCCCACCTCTTTCCCTGCCTATACTCCTGGAACTCCCTGAACGCTCAGTTGTAGGCCGCCTGGGTGCGAGGGGCCAAGGATCCCTGAACAATCCTCTGGATCTCTGTTCTCCAAGGCTCCCATAGCCCCTGTGGGAGCGGTTCTGGGTTGGGCGCCACGTTCGGTGCTAGCTCCCGAAATTGCTCCATCTGTAATCGAGCGAGCGCATCGGCTATCTACCCCGGGCACGTGCCGTGCTGTAAAAAATATGTTGTGTTCAAGACACTTGAGGACCATTGCTCTTACCAAGAGCATCACTCTACGGGACCTAGACGACATGGCGTTGATGACATGTACTACTGCCAAGCTGTCGCATCAAAAGGTTACTGCCCTGTTAGCAAATTCTGTAGACCACAGCTGTACTGCCAGTACTATGGGGAATAGTTCAAGAAACGTCAGGTCTCCGGTCACTCCAGATTGGGTCCACGCGATGGGCCATGGGGCGGCGCACCAACGCCCTTTGAAGTATACTCCAAAACCGGCGCCACCCACTGAATCAGAATGCACCTGAAGTTGGGCCCCATACTTAACCTTGTCCCACCAGAAACGTATCCCATTAAATTTTGCAAGGAAATCTTCCCAAATCCCCAAGTCGTCCTTTATCTCGCGAGTGACTCAGGCGTGATGGTACCGTAGGAGGTTCCCATCAAGCAGGGTGTACAGTCTCGACAGGAATGCCCCCCCCCCTGGTGCGACAACACAGCAAGCAAAATTTAGACTGCCCAAAAGGGACTGCAAAGTCCATATTGTGACTTTTTTGGAGGCCCTGCATGCTGCTTCCTTTGCTTTCAATGCTTCCAACTTCTCTTCCGGCAAACATGACAGCATGCATTCCGTGTCTATCTCTATCCCCAGGTAAGTGATCCTGGTGGTTGGGTCCTCGGTCTTTTCGGGGGCCAGTGGAAGACCCAGGTGTTCAGCCAAGTACTGGAATTCTACCAGTAACTGTTCACATACACCTGGGGCTTGGGGTGCAATTATCAAAAAATCGTCTAGATATTTGGAGATGTCCCCGCATTCCATGTGTGTCTGAACACCCATTCCACCACTGAGCTAAAGCGCTCGAACGCCGAGCAGGAAACTGCACAACCCATTGGCATGGCCCTGTAGTAGTAGTAAAATCCCTTAAATTTAATTCCCAGGAGCTGGAAGCTATTAGGATGAACAGGCAAGAGCCGAAAAGCTGACTTCACGTCACATTTGGCTAATCGAGCCCCTTGTCCATATGCCCTGACACGGTCTATAGCCTGGTCAAATAACGTATACCACACCACTGACAGTTCCTTCGGGATAGCATCATTTACCGAGCGCCCCCTCGGGTAGGAGAGGTGGTGGATGAGCCAAAACTCTCCCAGCACCTTTTTTGGCACTATCCCAAGAGGGGATACCACTAGATCCCCGAAGGGGGGCTCGGCAAATGGGCCCGCTATCCGCCCCTCGTTTACTTCCTTCATGATCTTGGCCCTGACCACGTCCTCCATCCCCTGGACAGACTTCAGATTAGGCAGTTTGCGCCCTTGTCTGACCTCCCTTGCCGAAATAACAAAACCCAATTCAAAACCTTGAATAACATATTTAACCTCAACCCTATCCGGATGGCGGGCCAAGGCCTTCTCCAGTCTTTTTACATCAATTGGGGATGGACCTTTTTTCCTTTTCGGGCCCTTGCTGACCACCTTGACTGGTTGGAACTGGTCCCAATCCTGGCTGATTCCTTCTACTACCTCCTACTCTCCCCCTGTAACATGTTGAAACAGAGTGGGCTCCTCCACAAATTGAACAGGCATGTCGGAATTTACAGGTGCTCGTGAGCACCTCCCGTTCCTGTTGTATTCCCAACAGGTGGCGGCCCCACCCCATCTGATGTCGGTCCTGTAGGGGTCATTTGCTGGGGCTACCCCACCTTTTATCAGGACGTGCCCACTGTCTGTCATTGGTGCATTGGCCGTACTGACCATACAATCTAGCCATAGGTCCTGTGCGTGGTGGTCCCAGCACAAGCCCGGCATAAACGACGCCCTGTGTCTGAAGGCCTCGTTGTATCAAAGCCACACTCCCGGGGGGCCCACCCCATACGCCCTCTTAACTATGTCCGCATACTTTAATAGTTCCAGGGCCCGTTCCAGAAAAACTTCCAGTACTACTCCCAAATAGACTGAATAGGCCAAGGACCAATTGGTCCAGTTCCTGTTCACCTTCAGCCTTCGGAACTTCTCCTTGTCCTTACTATCATCCTTAAGGGCCGGGTCGACTATTGGGTCGCTGTATAAAAGGGCAAGGATGTCTATGTACTCACCCTTTCATGTTTTTTCCCTAGTGGAATAGGCGAGGTGTTATTATTATTATTATTATTAACAAACATTTATATAGCGCCAGCAGTGTACATGGCACTTTACAAAGTAATAAAATAGACACGGTCCCTGCCCCTAGGGCTTACAATCTGAGAGACAGGAGCTGGGGGAGAGACTTAGGAAGGGGAACAGAGGGAGAGACAAGGGGTCTAACATTCATGAAGATGCGAGGTCTCAAGTGCACGTACTTGGCTTGGTTACGATGAGAATGACAGCAGGCAGGTCCATGTTGCAAGGATAAGGGTAAACCGATCGTAGGTATAGGAATAGTGGCTCAGCAGGATAAAGAGTCAGACAGAGCAGAGCGAAAGAGGTGAGTTTTAAGGAGAGATTTGAAGGTATGAAGGGAGGGGGCAAGGCGGATGTGGACAGGGAGGGAGTTCCAGGCATGGGGGGCAGCAAGTGAGAAGGGACGAAGGCGCTTAGGGGAGCAGGGAAGGCGTGGAAGGGTGAGAGAAGGGACAGAGGAGGAGCGAAGTGCACGGGCTGGAGTATGGAGGGCGATAAGTGCAGAGAGGTAGGGGGGAGCGAGGTTGTGAAGAGCTTTATAGGTGAAGACTAGGAGCTTGTGCAGGATTCGTTCAGGAAGGGGAAGCCAGTGAAGCGAAGAGAGGAGGGGCTGCACATGGTTCTCCTATGGGGGCCGGTCTCAGTAACACCCCCCCCCACCCCAATGGGTGGTAAGGGGTGGTTACCTAGATCATGGCTTTGCACCATGGGTACTTGGGCTTCGTCTCTCGTGTCATAGCCACACCTTGTTCTCCCCGCAATATCCGGGAAGAAACTGCTGTCTACTGGGTGGTACCCCACAGGGGGAGGGACTGGCGTGACCCTGACCCATGCTCCGTTCCACCACAACATTTGTGGTGCAGGGCGCTGGGTCACTGTCTGGGGTTGTTGCACCTGATCCAGTAACGTTTGCTGCGCCTTAGGCTAAGGGCTCAGTCCTGCTCCCGCCCTGTTGGCCCCTTGTACCCTTGCCTTCTCTAACTGTTGTTGCAGCCGGCGGTTGTTGTTATCCAGCCAGTGCATTCCCGTTACTTGTATGTCCCCCTCCCCATAACCAACTGCAGGAGCGTGCCCGTCCTCACCTTCTGACGACCACCTTGTTTCTTCCCTTGTACTGACTGGGATGTCCGCTCTACGTTCCGCCATCTGCTCCAGCTCTTTCTCCAATGCCTGTATTTGGTTCCACATGGCACGGTTACCGGCATCTCCCTCTTCTCCACTGGCATCGCCTGGCAAGTCCTCTGGCGCTCCTTGGTCACCACCTGCTGGTACATGAATACTACCCCTGTGGGCTGGGTTTCTCCCCTGAGGGGGGCTCCCAGCGCCACCAATAGCGGCGTCCTTGTCCAGCCCGGGTTCCCCAGCGATTGCTGCCCGGGGAGGGCCCATTATGGCTGTCTCGAGTCCCTACCGACCAGTGCATAGGTATTACCCCCGAGGACAGGGGGTCCCCCTCCAGGGGTGCTCCCAGTGCCGACGATGGCAAAACCCTTGCCACGCCTGAGCCCCCCCATGCCTTCTGCCCGGGGCGGTCCCATGCTGGCTCCTCCGGGTCCCCAAGTGGGTACCCTCTCCCTCTTTGGTGGGCGCACGTTCCTGAGCCCCTCGGGGCTGGGCCCGATGGGGGACAGGCAACCTGTTGATAGGCCTGGGGAGGACGGTAGTCCTCCACTCTGGCGCCATCTCGAAACCAGGCCAGTGGGGTGATGATTCTTCCCCCCCACCACCCCCCGTGTCGTGGCCCTACCTGGTTGGTGGCTGTCCTGCCCCCACGCCATCTCTGGGGCGCTCTCGAGGGCCTCACCCACCCTGGGGCCTCCCATGGGAGTTTCCCCTGCCTCTTCCCCCACTCGGCGTTCACAGACTGCCGCAGCTAGGGCCTCACAGGCCTGCAGGCAGCTCCGCATTGGTTGCCGGGAGGGCGGGGGTGCCTCGCACCCCTCCTCCCCACTTGGATTCAGGACCGGGGGCAGCATTTCAGCCACCGGAGCTGGACGTTTCTTCGCCCGCTTTCCTTTGTCATCCGTAGTCGTTCTCTTCTTTTGTCGGCCCATTGAGGCGCCTGTGTCCCGCAGCGGCTTCTTCCGCTGCTGACTTCTCGGGCGTGAAGGCGCGAATGAGGGTTAAAGCAATGAGCGCATGGGCAGCAGCCTGTCTCCTCACCTTCCTAGCAAAGGGGAGGGGCTGCCCCCACGCCGACCAATCAGGCACCTCGTACATGGGCGCCTGATGGCTGAGCCGCCAATCAACGGCGCCCAGCTCAACCCACAAGGTTTTCACCACGCACATCTCCGCGCGTCTCCCGGGGAGAAAAAAGGGGGAGGGCAGCAACCTCCCCCCGCCTCTATCCGAGGGCGGAGGGTCTTTCTTTCAACGAGGGTACCGGCAGTGCATTGTCACAGAGTCTCAGATCCAATCATACAGTGGAACTTCCACTTATTTCAGTGGGATGCGTTTATGTGAGCTCAGCACATCTGAAAATGAAATCACAAGATTTCTGAATGCATTGGTGGTTATTATTATTATTATTAACAAACATTTATATAGCGCCAGCAGTGTACATGGCACTTTACAAAGTAATAAAATAGACACGGTCCCTGCCCCTAGGGCTTACAATCTGAGAGACAGGAGCTGGGGGAGAGACATAGGAAGGGGAACAGAGGGAGAGACAAGGGGTCTAACATTCATGAAGATGCGAGGTCTCAAGTGCACGTACTTGGCTTGGTTACGATGAGAATGACAGCAGGCAGGTCCATGTTGCAAGGATAAGGGTAAACCGATCGTAGGTATAGGAATAGTGGCTCAGCAGGATAAAGAGTCAGACAGAGCAGAGCGAAAGAGGTGAGTTTTAAGGAGAGATTTGAAGGTATGAAGGGAGGGGGCAAGGCGGATGTGGACAGGGAGGGAGTTCCAGGCATGGGGGGCAGCAAGTGAGAAGGGACGAAGGCGCTTAGGGGAGCAGGGAAGGCGTGGAAGGGTGAGAGAAGGGACAGAGGAGGAGCGAAGTGCACGGGCTGGAGTATGGAGGGCAATAAGTGCAGAGAGGTAGGGGGGAGCGAGGTTGTGAAGATAAATTTTATTAAAATAAAATAAAAATAATACTAAAGTGTCTACATTCGGGCACCTTTAATATTAAAACTAAATTCATATTCCCATCCCTAGTGCTTAGCGTGTGTAAACAGAGGTGTTTTGAGACCAGCGCCTCCCATTGGGGATGGGACTTTGAGCAAATTCTTGGTATCGGTTGCATTTCGGTATCGGATCTCCATTTATCGTATCTATCAAACCTTTTGGTATTGAATCTTTAACATTAATCCGATACCAATGCCGATAACGTAAAAGAACCGATATTGCTGATATCAAGAATTATCAGTATTATCAGCTTGGAACCGACGAGAGGGTCATTATCGGCCGCTCTCGGTTCTCGGCAATACTGATAGCCCCGCCCCTATCACCCATCATGCATCTTGCAGGGCCGCACAAGGCACCAATGCGGCCGTGCAACATGCATGATAGGTGGGTCATGGGTGGGGAGGTGCTTGTCTAAAAACACCCGGTGTGTAAACAGTTAACAGTGTGGTTTATCCGGTTTATCTGGGGGAGGAAGGAACCTGTGTTGGTTGCGCCAGCAAGCTGGGGGAGGAAGGAAGCAAACATTGTTTCATCAAGCTGGTCAGTTCCTACTAAAACTACACTGTGTTCCTTATTGCAGGCAGGCACATTCACCCTATTGCGGCAATTGAAGAACACAGAGAGACACCAGCAAGAGGGGCTGGTTCAACATCAGGATACAAAGTTCCTCCCAGTAGAAATTTTCACACAACCCCACTTCTTTCCTCAAAGTGCCTGTGTGGCCGGGGGGACTGCAGCTCCCATCATGCTTTGCAAGAGTCCCTCCTGACCGAGGAACCCCAACTAGAAGTGTTAGAGTCTGAGATTAAGATTGTCCTGCCTCTCATAGGGCTGCTTCAGGCATGAGTCTTGCAAAGCATGATGGGAGCGGCAGTTCTCACTACTACAAACAGAGCTAGTTCTCTGTTCCTTCACAACAGCAGCAGCAGCAACAAGCAGCAGCAGGATTTCCACTGTCCCAGAAGAGGTACTTGCAGGACACTTTCTGGACCCCACCCCCCAAAATGGGAAATCCCACCCAGGTTTTCATATGAGTCCTTCGCACTCCAGCCTCCTTCACCATGGCAATATATCTCCCTCTCCCAAGGCCTCTAAGTTAGGCACAGGATAAATTCAAAAGACCAGAGTATCTTTACAGATTACCACCACTCATTTCTCCCCTCCCCTCACAAGCCCATGATCCTAAACAGCTGCTGCACAAAGTACCCAGTTGGCACCATCTGGGACAATATAGGCTCAGATGCTTCATTCAGCCAGGTCTCTGTAATGCATGAGGTCAGCAGCCTCATCCTGAATCGAATCAAATCAAAGATGGTTAATGTTTTATTTTCCACTGACCTCGTATTAAGCAGTATCAGCTTCAGATCAGGGGTCCCACTACCCTCAACCCCCAAATATCCTGAGACAGGGGACATGGGAACAAACGCTATGTGCCTCTCCCAATATTCCTAATGATCTCTTCTCCACCCCCGCCATACCTCCAATTGTACAGTAGTTGCCTCACTCTACCCACCCACCCCAACTAGCTCCGGCTCCTGATTATCAATCCCCAACCCCCAAAAACAATAACCCTCAAAGGGCCAACAGGGCCCTAAGGAAACGGGTATTCTGGAGATTACTCCCCGAACTCAGCATGCCTGGAGGCAAATTGGCAAAGGATCCAGATGGGAAAAAACCCACCCCCCCAACCCAAAGCTCCACAAGAAGAGACTCTTCCCCTCCACCCCAAAAACAACCCATATCACCCTCCCAATGAAATCCACAATCTTCACCCCCACATACACATACTTCTCCTCTCACAGGGGAGCCCTGGCAAGAATCTCACCCTGCTTCCCTCATGTCTAAACCCCCCTCACAGAGAAAACAGGACACAAACCCCAACTCATTGCAAACTCCACCATACCCCCCTTTTGCCCATACCCATCCCTCTCACCAACGGGCCTTGGACAGTTCAGCCACCACCACACCTTATGCCAGAACCTCCCCTCACTGAGGGATCTCAACAAATTCAACCACCCCCCTGACAAAATCCTTCTCCCTCCTACCCCTGCCCAAACCCCCCTCACCAGAGGGTTGAGGTACCACTCCCACTCCAAATTTCCCAAACCCGTACCTCTTCCCTCTCACCAAGGGGCCATGATACAACTTTTCTCCCTCTCCCTGCCCCCGCCACCTCTACCAATACCCCTTCCTCACAGGGGGGGACACACCACTACCACCTCCCAACCCCTCATGCCAATGACACCCCCTCTCATCAGGGGGCCATGGTGCTTCCCCCCATCCCTACCCTCTACTACCAAAATTCCTCCAGTCCTTGTCTCCCTAAAAGCTATTAAGACAAAATAAAATACAAGGCCAGCCCCCAGGCCTCCAGCTGCCAAACGGCAAATTGCCTTTGGTGTCAGCCTTCAGCAGCCACCGCAAGCAGCCCCCTGCAGAGGCTGGAGTCCATAAGAGCTGGAAGGTCAGGGGTCAAGGTGCGGCAGAACAGCACTTTGATAGCAGTGCTTATCCCAAACTTGTTAAAGTGATAAAAGGTGCCCCCCTCCCATCCCCCAGGCAGCAGCAGCCAGAGCAGTGAATCAGCCAGCTTTTTGTCCAGCTGGATTAATGAAGTACTAATTGTTGGTATTTGCAACATCCATGTTAATGCCTGCTGTATTAAGAACAGTAATTGACTATAGAGCCACCAGATGGTGCTGCTAAGTTTATGTGTACATGGAAGGGAGATGGGGTTTTGTAGTTGAATTCCTCGGTGTAACCACTCCTTCTTCCCTTCTCTCTCATTGTCTCAGTCTCCATTTTGTCTTACTACTAGTCAGATGTAACTAAGGATCTGTGCCTGAGAAAGCTTAAGTAAAGTTCTGTTGTTAAACCTTCAGCTGCATTTGTCCTTACTGATTGCGAATAAGTTATTCTCTGCAACAGGTTATGAGCCCAGACCTCTTCAGAACAGCCCAGAACAACTCCAAAGACTGGAAGTGAGCTGAAAGGAGAAGAGACCCAAAGGAAACTCCCAGAGGAGGCAACTAACTGTAAGTGAGCAGAAGAACCAGAATCCCAATCTGAGGGGAGGGAAGCAAGCATGGCCAGCAGCTCTGAATTAAAGCTTTCAGTCTGCAAGCTGAATAACACAAACTACCAGTTGTGGAAATTCAAAGTAGAAATGCTCCTATCCAACGATGACCAGTGGGAGGTGATCACCACAGACAGACCTGCAGCAAACCCTGAGGTGTAGCACAGAAAGAACAGACAGGCAAAGGCAACCATAAGCCTGCTAGTAGAAGATGACCAGTTAGTCCACATAAGGGGTGAGACCACAGCAAAGGGCATGTGGAAAGCACTGCAGAAGCTGCCTGAAAGGACCAGCTTGAACGGTAAGCTGTTTCTCCTAAGGAAACTGTACCAGATGAGACTTGGTAAAGGAAAGGAGATGCAGGATCACATAAACTCAATGCTGGAAGTGGCAGCACAACTGCGAGGGACAGGTGAAGAGATAAAAGACAACTACGTGGTGGCCTTACTTCTCTTCAGCCTGCGTGAATCATATAGCACCCTCATAAACGCCCTAGAGACAAGGCCTGAGGCACAACTAACACTGGAATTTGTAAAAGGGAGACTCATGGATGAATTCCAGCACAGGAAAGAAATCATGCAAGATAATCAGGACCAGGATAAGGAAACTGCCGTGAGAACTGCAGACAACAGATTGCACAAGGAGGAAACAAGGGCATGTTTTTGGTGCAAGACAGAAGGACACCTAAAGAGAGACTGCTCCATATAGAAGGCAGAACAACAAAAGCGATCTCCACAAGCGTCTAAGCAAAGGGCCAAGGCCACAACCAGTGACACAACCACAGAACAGTGGAGAGGATGTTTTAGAGCAACACAGAGCAACTCATCACACGACTGGTGTGTCGATTCTGGAGCCACAAGTCACATGACCAGCGACAAGCGCTTTTTCATGGTACTGGACCCAAGCAACAAAGAGATATACCTCGCTGATGGAAGCAGCATCACTGCAGAAGGTATTGGCGAAGGAATTCTAAATTGCAACAAGCCACATGGAGGCACACTAGCAATACCAGTAAAGGATGTGCTGTATGTACCTGGCTTAGAGGGAAGACTCCTATCTGTTAAACGCCTAACAGAGAAAGGGCTCACTGTCAAATTCCGGGGTAATGAAAGCACAATCCAGAAGGGGACAAGGGTCCTAGCCACAGCCTATGCAGATGGACACCTGTATCGCTTGAGTGCAACCAAGGAACAAACAGTTGAAATCAGCACAAGATCAACTGAGATGCAGGAACAAACCCAATCACCTGCAGATGTTGAAATCAGAAGATCTACCAGGGAAAATAAAGGCAAACCACCCACCCGCCTGTCCTACAAAGCAAGTACCGACAGACTGTCTGAGCCATC